>CM045735.1:47617248-47757248 GCA_024760905.1 Plotosus lineatus | reverse complement strand
GTGTTTCTGTCCCTTGCTAAAAAGGGTTGTGACAGGAAGGGCATCCGACGTAAAAACCTCTGCCAAATCAAACGTACGAATCAGATGATTCGCTGTGGCGACTCCCGAGTAAAAGGGAAAAAGCCAAAAGGAAGACAGACAGGGGATGTTGGAGAATAGTCAGTGGGTGAATCACACCAATCATTAGGCCAATGAATAATAACAGGCTGTGGATAAAGCCCTGGAGAGGAGTACTCGGGACCAGGAAAAAGGGATATAGGGGAGCCCAAAGGAGAGGCTGAAGCTGTGGAGTATCCATCATAAGAAAATCAGTTGAGGTGCACTGGTCATAGATCTCTGGTTGAGACGCATTATTATTTTTTAAATTTACGGACTCACTCCTTTCTACGTTTCAAATTTATCTTTTATTTTACACACACACACACACACACACACACACACACACACACACATTATTATTATTATTATTATTATTATTATTATTATTAATAATAATAATAATAATAATAATAATAATAATAATAATACTTTTTTCATTCATTCATTCAATCATTCATTCATTCACTTTTTTTTAAATGCCTAATCCTATTTAGGGTTGTGGGGACTTGACTCAGGTCAAGTGAAGAGTACACACTGAACAGCTCGAAAAGCGATCACAGATATACAGTGATCACATGCTACTTCATGCTTCAGTTTCTGCAGCTTCAGTGCATCACTGTTTTTTCAGAAATAGTCATTGAAAAATAAAAAAAAAAGGAAATTAAGGAAAAATAGGGAAAAAGTTATGAAAAATGCCACAAAACAAGGCCTGATTGTGCAAAAACAAACAAACAAACAAACAAACAAACAAACAAAAAACAAAAAACACAAACAAACAAACAAAAACAACCCAAACCCCTGCAACAAAACTACTTACATTTTTATGTGAGACGCGCATCTGAGTGTGTGCACACGTATCTGTGTGTGCATGTGCGCGCACATCTGTGAGTATTTAGACTTTATACCCCATTTCGCTGGAGCGCGGAATGCAAGGATCATGGAGGAACTTCAGCATTTTAACATGGAAAATGGGTCAAAAACCTATGGAAAATTGCACCTTCGGAGCACCTTCGGAACAATCACGGAATGTGCAGAAAAGACACGGCAAGACCGCGGTACAATGACGGGACACATGCATAAAAGCGCTCAGATTACCTTCGGAACCAGTGGGGACAGCAAAGGAAGACCTTCGGATAAGTCACGGAACCTTCACGGAAAGCACGGAACATGCGAGGAATGACCACAGCACTACTCCTTTTTAGAAGGAAGACACGGAATGATCGCGGAACAAGCGGAATGTAGGCAGAACGTTCACGTTCAACATGGAATGACTGAGGAATAGCTGGTGTAACCATTTTTCAATGCGGAAAAATCAGCAAAGATCAAAGGATCTGTTCTTGATTCCCCCTATACACACGTGGATTCAACCAAGGAAGCTCATTTTCTCATTCATGTTTATAACTTAATAATATGTATATAATGTAAATAAATTTAAAATGTAATATATGTTTGTAATTTACAATAAGTTTACTACAACTAATTTACAATATGTTTAATATATGCTTATAATTTACAAAATGTTATTATATGTTTATAGTTTACAAAATATTTGTTAAAGCAATATATGTTTATTATTTACAGGATTTTAAGAATGCACTATATGTTTGTAATTTACAAGATATTTATTAAAGTATTATATGTTTATATTTTACAGCAGGGGTCGGGAACGTATGGCTCGCGAGCCAGATGTGGCTCTTTTGATGACTGTATCTGACTCTCAGAAAAATCAGGTGGCCTTTCTTAACATAATGAATACATAATTTCACTGTCATTTAAATAAAAATACAAAAAAATCCATCAAATAAAACAAAAACAGATGAATTAATATCGCGCATTTAAATCTATACATCTATTTTCAATACCACATGTCACTGTGGCACGCAGCTGAGAGCCAATCCTTTCTATATTTCAGTATGCAGGCAGGTCCAGTACCTTCAAACTCTAATTTTATTAGCCACAAACTGTGCGTGTTGTTTTTCAGTTAAGAGGTAAATTTCCCTTGTTTTTGATTGGCTCATTTCCACGAAGCCAAGCACAGCTGGCAAGCAAACACAAATGACAGACATGGAAAAACTTCAATCGCAGACCAGCTAATTGCTAAAACTTGGGACGCGCTTCCTGTCACATAAACACTGGAGCATGTGAGTCGTGACGTATTGACCCCCAACCTTTGGATCAGCAATCCAGCGCCCTATACCACTAGACCACCACTGCCCGCAGGTTAAGAAAAAGGCTCTGAAACATGTATATATATATATATATATATATATATATATATATATATATATATATATATATATATATATATATATATATATATATATATAATGTGTATATATGTGGCTCTCAGAGGATTAGATTTTAAAATATGTCTTTTTTTGGCTCTCTTAGTAAAAAAATGTTCCCAACCTCTATTTTACAATTTACAATATGCTTATAATGCACAATAAATTAAAATTTTAACATATGTTAATATGTTTAATATTAATAATGTCTATATGCTCCTTTTATTTGCAACTCAATAAATCCTTCCAGACTAAAAACCATGCACACAAGTCCAAACCACAGTGATTAAAAGTGATGTGACTCTTTTCATGGCTGCATCTGGCTCTCAGCTAAATCAGATGGCCTTTCTTAACAAAATAACTAATAATAATTTTGCTGTCATTTAAATTAAAATACAGAAAAAGCAATCAAATAGAACAAAAACAGATAAATAATTCTCACGCATTTTAATCTATACATCTATTTTCCACTCCACTTGCCGCTGTGGTGCGCAGCGGAGGGCTAATCCTTTCTGTGCTGCAGGTGTGGGAGGGTCCGATACCTTGGAAACTCTAATTTTATTGGATTATATGCAACAGCCTGCGTGAGTTGTTTTTGGGTAAAGAGGTAAATATACCTAGTTTTTGATCTGCTCATTTGTGCAGAGCAAAACCTTTCAACCAAGAAGATGGCGAAAAGGGAAAAAAGATCAGGAGGAGGCTCCAATCACTGAATGACGATTTGGAAAGACTTGCATGAAGCCAAGCAGAGCTGGCAACCAGCTGATTGTAAAAAACTTGGAACACGCTTCCTGTCACATACCACACACTGCAGTGTGTGAGTCTATGCATGTGCATATGCCCTGCAATATACAATAGCTTGTGGGGCTGGTGGTGTAGTGGTGAGGGTGCTGTGCACATGATCGGGAGGTTGTGAGTTTGAATCCCACTGAGACCCTCACTGTGCTAAGACCCCTGGGAAAGGTCTCAACCACAAGTTCTCTGTTCACCCAGCAGTATAATTGGGTACCAGTAAAATATACTGGGAAGGTAACCTGCGATGGACTAGCGTCCCATCCAGGGAGAGTTGAACTCCTGGTTGCTTCATGCTATGGAAACCGGGGATAAGCACCGGCCTGATGAGCCACGAGAGCTCATCAGAATTATATATATAATGTATCCATTTTTTAGTCGTTTCGTTATGTGCCTTTTACCTTAAGGCTCTGGATTACTGATCCAAAGGTTGGGGCTCAAGCATCAGCAACACTGTTGGACACTTGAGCAGTTAACCCTAAATTGCTAAGATGAATGTAGATAATAATGATAAATATAGTCGTTATGGATAAGCGTGTCTGCCAAATGCCATAACTGTAAATGTAAAAGTAGGCTAATCAGTAAGCCCAGCATGCAGTGACTCACTAGTGTGCACACCTATCCTTTAATCCCACTTCAGAGCACTAAAGTTCTAAGGTCACATTTGACACTCTGGTGTCATCCAAGATGGCTATTCAACACTCTAACAACATTTATGGGTCAAAAAAAATTAAAAGAAGTATATATCTGTAATCTCTTTCATTTACATCTCAAATCTGCTAAGAAAAAGGGGGACCAGTAACTTAATAAATCGAGTTTACATACCAGGTTCCACCCCTGTGGAAATCAGGCTTGCTCAATAGCTATATACTCGTATAATACTGATAATATATTTTTTGATTAAAACCTAGAATAAATCACAAAGTTTTATATATATATATATGGGGAATGTATGAGAAATGTAAGACAGTGGTGAGGTGTGCTGTCGGTGTGACAGAAGAGTTCAAGGTGTAGGTGGGACTGCATCAAGGGTCAGCTCTCAGCCCCTTCTTGTTTGCTATGGTGATGGACAGGCTGACAGACGAGGTTAGACAAGATTCTCCATGGACAATGATGTTTGCAGATGACATTGTGATCTGTAGTGAGAGCAGAGAACAAGTGCAGGAAAATCTAGAGAGGTGGAGGTATGCCCTGGAAAGGAGGGAAATGAAGATTAGCCTCAGTAAGACAGAATACATGTGCATGAATGGCAAGGACCCAAGAGGAACAGTGAGATTACAGGGAGCAGAGATAAGAAAGGTGGAGGATTTTTAGTACTTAGGCTCAACAATCCAGAGCAATGGAGAGTGTGGAAAAGAGTTCAAGAAGCGTGTGCAGGCAGGATGGAATGGATCGAGAAAAGTGTCTGGTGTGATGTGTGATAGGAGGGTATCGGCAAGAATGAAAGGAAAAGTGTACAAGACGGTGTTGAGGACAACGATGTTGTATGGTTTAGAAACAGTGGCCCTGGGGAAAAGACAGGAGGCAGAGCTGGAGGTAGCAGAGATGAAAATGTTGAGGTTCTCTTTGGGAGTAACAAGGATGGATAGGATCAGGAATGAATACATCAGAGGGACAGCACATGTAAGATGTTTTTGGTGACAAAGTCGGAGAGGCTAGATTGAGATGGTTTGGACATGTACAGAGGAGGGATAGTGAGTATATTGGTAATAGGATGCTGAGGCTGGAACTACCAGGCAGAAGGCCTAGAGGAAGACCAAAGAGACGATTCATGGATGTGGTGAAGGAGGACATGAAGGTAGTTGGAGGAAGAGTAGAAGATGCAAAGGATAGGGTGAGATGGAGGTCGATGATTTGCTGTGGCGACCCCTGAAGGGAAAAGCCGAAAGGAAAAGAAGAAGATATATATATGGGGAACTGTTTCGGGTGTGCTCCACCGTTTTCCACTGTTGGCTGATATAGGCTCAGTTTCCCCTAATATATTAAGTGGTTCAGAAAATTATGAGAGGAGTACATATACATGGATTGTTTTAGCTAAACATTATTACACAATATGTGAAATAGTAATGGATTAGTGTGTAAGGGTCTGGGTTACTGAACAGAGCTCTGGGGGTTCTAGCCCCAGTACCACCAAGCTGCCACTGATGGACATTTGACCAAGGTCCTTAACCCCCAATTGTTCAGTTGTATACATAAATGTGAGTCATCCTGAATGAGGATGCCTGCCAAATGCAATAATTGCAATATAAAATTAACTTAAACATTTTAGCTGTGCATGTAGGCCATTCAAAGTGAGCACAGACACACACACACACACACACACACACACACACACACACACACACACACACACACACACACACACACACACACACAAAACAGCAAGCACAGAACTTTAATCAGGGGTCTGCTACACACCGGGACACCCAGAGAGCAGTTGTAGGTTGGGTGCCTTGCTCAAGGGCACTTCAGCCATGAAAGGAAAGGAGGAAGGGAGGGTGCAGCTCATTTTCCCACCACCACACATTTTCCCTGCTGGTTTCAGGACTCAAACCAGCAACTTTTAGGTGAGAAACATACTTCTCTAACCATTAGTCCACTGCTGTCCTACTGTTATACACAGTGATTAATAATAAAAGAAATGTGCATGTGAAAGATGTATATCCCATATAAACGCTCCAGTCTGGAAGAACAGCACAATTTTAACATGTAACTCCTTGTAGTGTGCGACTTGGTTGGAGAGACCTGATGGATACACATCGGATACACATCGGTTTGCTTTAGCAGTGATGTCACCTGCAGGGTACATCTCGGGTTTTTCATGATGAATAGAGATTGTTCTGTAACTCCTGTAAATCACTAAAACCTTGAAGAAACATTTCGACCTTCTTGAAAAACGTCATATATTTTCTGTGTTCCCCAAAGAGACTTGATTATTCCAGAGGCACTTTAACTTTCACAATCATTCTTCTTTTCATTTCTTATTTAGAGGATTTTTTTTCTGCAGTCAGGCATGGCCTACTTTAGTCTCTCTCTCTCTCTCTCTCTCTCTCTCTCTGTCTCACACACACACACACACACACACACACACACACACACACACACTGTCTCAGGACATGATTCATTCAGGCATTACAGTCTGTAAAACAAGTCTTTACACAAATCACATGACACAGTGATGTGTTCTCTTTTCGAGGTGACCTTTAGAGATCTCATGAGGATTAAAAATTAACATGTCATACAAGTGGAAAGATATTTTTGTATATAAGATTAGTCTTACGTAGACGTAAGCTGTCAGACTTGCATCGCGTATAGTTATATGGGACATCCCTTATACAATATTTATATCTTATACCTTATACAAAAAAGATATTTATACAGTGTACTGTGTATATATATATATATATATATATATATATATATATATATATATATATATATATATATATATATATATATATATATATATATATATATATATATATATATATATATATATATATATATATAGAGAGAGAGAGAGAGAGAGAGAGAGAGAGAGGATTTTCTGAGTAGATCCTTCTGTAGGAGAGTGCTCAATACTTTTTGGTAGAGCAAATAACAAAAATAAAAGGACAGGACAAAGACTTTCTATTGAAACTCCATTTATCACTTACCATAAACTTACCATTTATCACAGTGATAAATGGAGTTTCAATAGAAAGTCTTTGTCCTGTCCTTTTATTTTTGTTTGTATATATATAATATATATTTATTTATATATATATATATATGGCGGCATGGTGGCGTAGTGGTTAGCATGTCCGCCTCACAGCAAGAAGGCCCGGGTTCGATTCCCGGCCTGGGCTTTTCTGTGTGGAGTTTGCATGTTCTCCCCGTGCTTGTGCGGGTTTCCTCCGGGTGCTCCGGTTTCCCCCGCAATCCAAAGACGTGCACTGTAGGTTAATTGGCCGTTCTAAATTGACCGTAGTTTCTCTCCTGCAGCGGCACTGGAACCCAGTCGTATCGGCATTTGCCTTTCCATTGGATCCTTCCGGTGGCGCCGAGACAGGGGGGGACTTGCTGCTTGGGTAACAGCCTGTCCCTCATTACTCCCTACCCAGGCTCTGTGCACTGGGGAGTATCACCAGTCGGGATACTGGCCAGAGCGCAGCCATAGTCCTTCGGGACTGACGGAGGCCTACGCTATATATATATATATTACAGGGTCATATGGGACATATATATCAGCTAAGCAGTAATCTATTGCTGTAATTTTTATTTACTTTTCCGAGTTAAACTTGGATTTCCCATATAATCTCGCCTCTGATATAACAACAGGATTTTCCTTATCAGAAAAAAGCTGATCCCGTCCAAAATAAATAATAAATCCACAGGTTTAATTAATAAAAACCTTTAACAGGTAATTATGCTCCAATCTGATGTGGAATGAACAACTCACGGAGGAAGGCACTGGTTTTTACATGCAGCCCCGCCCAATCACTTCAGCTTTAAGGCGATAGTGCAGGCTGAAACAGTGGCTGTCTGATAAGCCAAAAGCTGAACAGTTCATGCTGAAATACACAACTCATTGAACCCCACCCACTGTACTTGAGACGATCAAATGGAGGTTAAATGTAAAATATACACGATAAAAGCACAAAAGGTTATTAAACAAAGGACTTAGGTTTGTTTTATTTACATTTTAAGGGCAGGTTCAATACAATACATGACACACAGCCAGTGCAGGGTCGTGGATCCCCAGTGATAATCTATATTGAAGGTTTTCGATGAGACTGTGGAGTCACCCAGTTTCATGGCTCTGTTGTGTACATCTGAGTACACTCAAAAATAACACATCTTGGCCAGTGCGGAGCTGTGTAGCCCGGAAAATGGCAGAGCGCAAAGCATGCAGCTGCACAAAGAACACGTGTAGAAATCACAGAAAGCATAACATTGGCACAGATCGTACACAGAAAGCTTTTTCCTTCAGATGCAATTAAGTCTTCTGTGAAGACCACTTCAAGTTGACCTGCCATTGCTGTGACCTCAAGACAACTACTTTGCTCAAAACCAAAGCTTTCTTATGTCAAAAACTAGATGCTGTTCCTATGGAATTTCTTCATAACAAATGATGGGAGCATTACATCACCAAAAGGAACCAATAAAAGGTAAGAGTCTTGACTATGAGATGAGTTTTATCGTATAAAATAACATTGGCTGCATGTTAACTAATCCTGGACAACCTGACAAAACAAGTTCAACCCAAAAATCGTTTTTCTGCAATCCCCGGCTAGAAATCGATGTGATAAAATTGCCCAGTATAGAGTTTTCTAACAGGCATTTATATTAAAATAAGCTCTGTATTGCTTAAATGTATTACATTATGCAATAGTTATGTTGTAAGGATAATAAATGCAGACACTCTTTAATCTAACCTGCTAGCACCATGCTAACCAGCTCACTGCAAAAAACAGCAAATTATGGAACTAAAGTATATAACACTAAGGACTTTTTTGTTTCTTTTATGAATAACATCTCCCCCCCAATCAAACTGAGCTTTTTTGGCTTGCCAAAGGATTGGCCTTCAGCCAGCCGGTTAGCTCCAGTCTAACCAGTTCTCCTGTAAAGTGTTTTATAGTAACATTCATAATTTTTACATTTTCAAGAATTTGAACTCAATAATAAGCATTCTGTATTTCTTACAATCCAGAGGCTTGAATATATAACAGTTGTTCCATTCCCCCTGATCGTACATATCTAATAGACTGCTCATATAGGATCAGAGGTCATGGGATAAATGCTGAATATATGAATGCACTGTCTGTTGCACATCTGTATTAGAGGTGCATGGCCTCCGAACTCAGTCTTATGGGGAAATAAAGAACACACAAAATTGTACAGAAAATGAATTCCAATCTGAGATGTGACTTTCGCTGAAATGAGATTTTTATCCCTTTATTATGGGTTACGCTTCAGCAAATACCTTAGCATTTACCATTAAAGCACCATTAAGAAGCATTTCCAAAGGTCCTCCATGGTCATACTGACCTATTTTACATTGTCTGAATTTACAAAAATGATTCCTCTTCTACTCGTTCAGTAAAAAGCAAGTCTGTCTGCAGATCCAGCAAGCCTGTAGACCAATAATTCCCCATCCCATCTAGGTAATAAACCAGAGTCTGTTGTTTATATCATTATGCAATGTGTGTATAAAGTTTTATGGTAACAGCAAGTGATGACAAAGAATGCTATTGCTAACTGGTGTAGTAGTCAGACAAACAGATGTTTCAGTCAGCACTTGAAAAAGTTTCCATGGAGGAAAAAAAAGAATTGAAACATGCTTTTTATTCCCCAAAGGACCGAATGGGTAGTAGAAAAGCTTCAATACACACACACACACACACACCCACACACACACACACACACACACACACACACACACACACACACACACACACATGCGCACACTTCCATTACTAAGAGCATTTTCTAAATATTATGACAACCGAGATAAAATGATATACTGATAGACACAAAGCAAATTCAACCAGAAAACAGTTCACAAAAAAATCCAATATTTCATCAGAGAATCCATTTTTTTTTCCCCGATCCGATCCGAGAGATTGGACAAATTTGACTGGCATGGAAGATGTGCCAGGCATACAGCGTGTATCCCAAAAATAACATGAAACAACACATATATATATATATATATATATATATATATATATATATATATATATATATATATATATATATATATATTATATATATCATGTTATTTTTGGGATACATGCTGTATGCCTAACACATCTTATATATATATATATATATATATATATATATATATATATATATATATATATATATATATATATATATATATATATATATATATATATAAAATGACCTCTGAATATATGAATCCAAGATAGGGTCCACATGGGAACAGGAGAAGAACTTCATATTAATAGTGAAGCATGATGGTCGAAATGTTATGGTCTGGGCTTGTTTTGCTGCCTCAAGGATTGGGCAGCTCACAGTAATAAATTCAATTATAAATTCTGCATCACTTCAAAATTTCTATCTCTCTGAAAGTTAATGAACTAGTAGTAGAGTTGTCAGCAGGACAAATACTTTAAGCCTGGTTGGAAGTCCACTAAGCAATGGTTCAAAAAAAAAAAATGGTGTCATAGAAAGCCCAGATTTGAATACATTAAAATGCTGTGGTGGGTGGTTGAAACGGGAGGACATGCAAGAAAATCCTCAATCATTTTGCAGGTCAATAAATTAATAAAATGCCTTTGAACCTTTCAGCAAATCTATTTGTTGGACATATTATTCAAAACGCCTACAAGTTATTTTGGCTAAAACTAACTTCTGGGGTCAAGGGTGGACTCACTATTCTTCCAAAGTATATGACATCTCGTAAGCAGTGGTGGCCTGGTGGTAAAGATGCTAGATCGCTGATCCCAAGGTCGGGAGTTCAAGGCCCACTCTCAACAGGTTGTCATTACCCCCAACGTACAGCTAACTGTGTTATCAAAGGCGAGCTATTTCTCTTACTGTCTATGGTGTGAGGCTGTAAAAGAACCATTGCTGACTTTCGACATGAGTAGCTACATAGCGGTCAGTGTGTTTCTGGCATGGTGAACTGTCCAGGGTGTACTCTGCCCTCACCCTGAGTTGGGTGAAATGGGTGCCAGTCTCCCTGTCACCCTATTTAGGATTAAATGGTTCAGAAAGTGAATATATTATGTCTATTCAATTTTTGATAAAGAAATTATTAAAGAAGAAAAAAGGTGTACTGTATAACTGATATTTTCATTCAAGTTTATAAAATTTTTCTGAAGACACTATTAAAGAATGTGAAATGTTTGCATGTTCAAATATAAGGAAAAAACATTCTTTGGGATGACCATATTTTTTCACGTAACTATAACTCATACAGTGATGTTAAAGTACGACCCTTCCACACAAAACCAATAAAGGTTTACACGTCTGCTTGTGTCATGTTTATAGAGTGGACTACTGTTATGTTTTTGTTTGTTTTTTTACTGTTTGTTATGTTTATTATTTGCTAGCTAATTAGCTAGTTATGATTAAATGAATTGCATTTACTTCACACATATGTGCTAAGTAGACAACCAAATAAGCATGCATTCAGCTAAAGACATAGCTATGTTTATCTAGATAGCCTCCTTGCCTCATCAGTACCATTTTCTGGTCACTGACCAAACTGAGGTGGCAGATAGTGTAGTGGTTAACATGCCTGTATCACAACAGGAAGGTCCTGGTTTTAAATCCCAGGTTCGGTATGGAATGTGCATGTTCTCCATGTGCATGCATAGTAGTTTCCTCTAGATACCCCAGTTTCCTCCCAAATCCTGAAGGTATGCACTAAAGGCTAACTGCCCGTTCCAAATTGCCCTGAGGTGTGAGTGTGAATGGCTGTGTGTGTTAGCCCTGTGATGGACTGGCAAACTGTCAATCATGTTTTTACACAGACCCTGTTTTGCATGACACTAATAGGATTAAGCAGCTGATAAATTGGTGGATAAATGGATGACCAATCTCACTCATCCTCGCTTATTTTCTGAAACACTTAATCCTAATTATGGTCGCGTGTAGGCTGGCACCCATCTCAGCTGACTCTGGATGAAGGCAGAGTACACCAAGCCATAGCAGGGCAGAAACATGCTAACAGCTATGCGGCTATTCTTGACAAAAGCCAACAATGGGTCTTTTACATGAACTTCTTGCCACAGACAGTGAGAGACATGGCCACCTTTTGATGAACCAGTGTGCTACACTGGAGGGACATCAGTGACAACCCAGTGATAGCAGGGCTTAAACCCTCAACCCTCAATTTTGGAATTGGATGACTACGCTGATTGTTTAATTGAATGATTATTTGATTTCTAATTAGTTTAACTCAGTCCATATATATATATATATATATATATATATATATATATATATATATATATATATATATATATATATATATATATATATATATATATATATATGTATATATATATATGTATATATATACACTCCCAACTTACGTTTTTGTTCGGTTCCGGACAGCCGAATGTAAGTTGAAAAAACAAAACAAAAAAAACGTAAGTTACTACATGTTCCAGTGACGTATGACGTTCATACTGTATTATACATCAATAAATACCATTACCGTATCTCATAAAACACCCCTAAATCAATTATTATAAACATAACATTGTAAAATAATATCAAATATATCAAATACACTCATACCTCGGTTTTACGGACTTCACTTTAACGGATTTCGAATGCAACGGACAAAATCTGTAGCTTCCGACTAGTGCGGATCATCCAGACGTGGGCCGTTGTTTCCAAAAGCGACCGCCAGATGACCGGAGGTCGCTTTGTTTACATCTGTGTGGCAACACGTGTAGCAGCAGCGAGGACGAAGACGAGATGAGAGAGAGAGAGCTGGTTACGCTGCCCAAACTTTATGAAGTGCAGTGCTCTTGATTTAATGCTACAGTATGTCGATTATTCCAAGTAACAGAGAAGTGTCTGCTCATTATGCAAATCTCAGAAATTTGCGAGAAACAATAATAAGAGAGCAATTCTCGAGTGGCAAGCAGTTGAAGTTAGACACTTTCTTCAGACCAAAACAAACTGCTGGCTCAGCGGATGCACCAGGGATACCAACCAGCCCACCCTCACCAAGTGAACCAACACCGTCTACGTCAGGCTTACAGTCTTCAACTCCTCAACAGCCTGAAACTAGCAGTACGTGTACATCAGTGGAGCTGCAAAGCACCAGTGACTCAAAATAGTAAAATTCTGAGTCTCCCACTATACGATCACGGCATCATATCAAGCAACATGTGCTCATCAAATGGTAGGCCTGAATGATATTTAACACATTTCTATTTTTAACATACTGTACTGTCTACATTACTATCTTATGGCAGGGGTCGGACACCTATGGCTCGCGAGCCAGATATGACTGTTTTGATGACTGTATCTGGCTCTCAGATAAATCAGGTGGCCTTTCTTAACAGAATAATGAATACATAATTTCACTGTCATTTGAATATAAATTTAAAAAAGCCATCAAATTAAACAAAAACAGATGAATAAATCTCACACATTTAAATCTATTCATCTATTTTCAATGTCACGTCACTGTGGCGCGAAGCGGAGAGCCAATCCTTTCTGTATACGGTCTGTCCGATACCTTCAAACTCTAATTTTATTGGACTCACACGCTGCAGTGTTTATGTGACAGGAAGCACATTCCAAAATTTGGCAATCAGCTGGTCTGCGGGTTGAAGTTTTTCCATCTCTGTCCATTTGTGTTTGCTTGCCAGCTGTGCTTGGATTCATAGAAATGAGCTGATCAAAACGAGGGAAATTTACCTGTTTACTCAAAAACAACATGCACAGTCTGTGGCTGTTGTTATAATCCAATAAAATTAGAATTTCAAGGTATCGGACCCACCCACAAACTGGAGGACAGAAAGGAGTGGCTCTCTTCTGCACGCCACAGTGGCGTGGTATTGAAAATAGATGTATAGATTTAAATGCGTGGGATTTATTCATCGGGTTTTGTTTTACTTGATGGATTTTTTTTGTATTTTTATTTAAATGACAGTGAAATTATGGATTCATTATTAATCTGTTAAGAAAAGCCACCTGATTTATCTGAGAGCCAGATAATGGCTCTGTTCTACGATTTTGAAAGAGAGTGAGGAGTTAATTTGGAAGGTGACATGTCCTCAAGTGGCTGTGAAGTCCTATTCTGGATCTACAAGCCTTGCGACACTTGGGACATGTGTGGATATTTGGTGGTTGGCATAGGTTCTGACTTGCGTACTGGTTCTGGTGCTGTCTCTCCTTTCTTTGTTGTCATTTGATGTTGGCGGAAGTCACACGGCCCTCTTCAAAAACTTTAGCTGCCTTGTGTATAGTCCCTCGCCACTCCTCTCTGATGCTAGTTGGTCCCTGTTGTTATGGTTTATTCCAGCTTGAGTGAGCTCTTTCTTGAATTGATCTTTAAAGCGCTTTTGAGGGGCTCCACGGTAACGCTTGCCTTGTTGAAGCTCACTGTAGAAAACAACTTTCGGAATGCGACTGTTCTCCATTCGTGAGATTGACCAGATGTGTTTGCAGGAGCATGGCTTCTATACTTCACATGTTTGCTCTGTCTAAAACTTCTATATTTGTCACATAGTCCTGCCATTTTATGCTCATGATGTTGTGGAGACAACGCCGGTGGAACCGTTCTAGGATCTTCACTTGCTTCATGTATAGTACCCAGGCTTTTGCTCCGTAGAGGAGGGTTGTCAAGACAACACCCTTATAGATTTTCATCTTCATTTCCATGCACAGTGAGTGGTTTTTCCAGACTCTTTTGTGCAGACGGCAAAAGAATCTGCTTGCTTTGGAGATGCGGTTGTTTACATCTTTTGCTGAGAATTCATCATTTGATATCACATTTCCGAGCTACATGAACTGTTCGACAGTATTCAGTGAATGGGCATCAATGTTGATGTTGGGTGGAGTGTGGTACCATGGGGCAGTTTTTGGGACATCACCTCTGTCTTCTTTAAGCTGATCGTCAATCCAAATGCTTTGGCGGTTTGGGCAAATTTGTTCACAATGGCTTGGAGTGCTCCTTCAGTGTGTGCAAGGAGTGCACAGTCATCTGCAAACAGTAGATCAACTATAAGAGTCTCAAGTATCTTGGTTTGTGCTTGAAGGCGACGCAAATTGAATAAACTTCCATCTGTGCGAAATCGTATGTACATTTCCTCCTTCAGGTCTTCCTTTGCTTCATACAGCATCATGCTGAAGAATATTGAAAACAGGGTATGGGGCTAATATACACTCTTGCTTCATTCCATTATCAATGGGGAATGATTCAGAGAGCTCGCCGTCGTGCTTCACTTGTCCTTTCTGGCCGGCATGAAGTTGCTTCAGGATTTCAAGGAATCGAGGAGGACAACAAAGTTTACTGAGAATTTTCCATAATGCTTCTCTATTTACGGTGCCAAAGACTTTTGTTAGGTCGATGAAGGTAACGTAGAGTGGCATGTTCTGTTCCCTGCATTTCTCTTGGATTTGGCAGAGTACAAATATCATGTACACAGTGCCTCGATTGGCACGGAATCTGCACTGACTTTTGGGAAGAACTTCCTCTGCGATGGTTGGGGTGAGTCTGTTTAGGAGAACTCGAGCCAGGATTTTGCTGGCAATGGAAAGCAAGGTAATGCCTCGGTAGTTAGAACAATCTGATTTGTCACTTTTGTTTTTATACAGTGAAACAATTACGGCGTCTCTGAGATTGTTTAGTAGTACACCCTTTTCCCAGTAAATACTGAAGAATTTTGTCAGCATTTCCAGAAGTTTTTCACCCCCTTCTTTGTACACTTCAGCAGGAATACCATTTATGCCAGGAGCTTTGTGGGATTTCATCTGGTTCACCAAAGTCTACACTTCTTACTTGGTGGGAGGTTCATCGAGGTCTTCTTTGATCTCACTCTGTGCGATACGGTCAATGGATTGGTCATCAACTGTGCAAATGTTACTGAATAGTGAGCCATAGTGTTCAGACCAGCGCTTCAGGATGTCTTTCTTGTCTGTCATGAGGGTTGATCAATGTGAAGATTCTCTAGTCTAGTCTAGGCTCTAATGTTTCCTGTATCAGCATAAAGTTGACTTTTCTCTGCAAGTCTCACCCAACACTTATTTTGGATACAGTCATCAAAACAGCCACATCTGGCTCGTGAGTCATAGGTTCCCATATATATATATATGCAGCCATGCGGGGGGGCACAAAGCAGTGTCTCTCCCTCACGCCGGTCTCAAGCCCGGATAAATGCAGAGGGTTGTGTCAGGAAGAGCATCCAACATAAAACCAATGCCAAACTTTATCATGCAAACCACAAGTATTACCTACATACCGGATCAGCTGAGGCCCGGGTTAACAACGACCGTTATCAGTGCCGTTAACCAACAGGGTGCTGGTGGAAATTGGACTACTGTTGGTCAAAGAAGGATAGGCAGGAGGCGTGTCGGTAGGCAGAGAGAGAAGAAGAAAAGCATGAGTCTAGGACTGAGAGTAGGGACTTTGAATGTTGGAACTATGAAAGGAAAAGGTAGAGAGTTGGCTGACATGATGCGGAGAAGAAAGGGGAACATACTCTGTGTTCAGAAGACCAGGTGGAAAGGTAGCAATGCTAGAAGCATAGGAGCAGGATTTAAGCTTTATCATGGTGTGGATGGGAAGAGAAATAGAGTTGGAGTCATCTTGAAGGACAGGTTGGTCAGGAATGTTCTAGAAGTGAAAAGAGTGTCAGACAGAGTGATGAGTCACAAGTTAGAAATTGAAGGTGTGATGTTCAATGTTGTTAGTGTTTATGCCCCACAGGCAGGATGTGAGCTAAAAGAGAAGGAGAGATTCTGGATTGAGTAGATGAAGTGATGCAGAGTACTACCAGAGGTGAAAGAGTGGTCATTGGTGCAGACTTCAATGGACATGTTGGTGCAGGCAGCAGAAGGGGCGAGGAAGTGATGAGCAGGTTTGGTATTCAGGACAGGAACACAGAAGGACAGATGTTGATCAATTTTGCAAAAAGTATGGAAATGGCTGTGGTGAACTCTTTCTTCCAGAAGAGACAGGAGCATAGGGAGGCTTATAAAAGCTGAGGTAGGAGCACACAGGTAGACTACATCTTGTGTCGGCGATGTAATTTGAAGGAAGTCTGTTACTGCAAAGTAGAAGTGGGTGAGAGTATTACCAAACAGCATAGGATGGTGGTGTGCAGGATGACACTGATGGTGAGGAAGGTGAAGAAGGCAAAGGCAGAGCAGAAGACAAAGTGGTGGAAGATGAAAAAGGAAGAGTGTCGTGTTGTTTTCAAGGAGGAGTTGAAAATGGCTTTGGGTGGTCAGGAAGTGCTTCCAGATGACTGGACAACCACAGCAAATGTGATCAGGGAGACAGGTAGGAGAGTACTTGGTGTGTCCTCCGGAAGGAGAGGAGATAAGGAGACTTGGTGGTGGAATGAGGAAGTGCAGGAGTGCATACAAAGGAAGAGATTAGCTAAGAAGTGGGGCATTGAGAGGACCGAAGAGAGTAAACAGGAGTACAGGAAGACACAGCATAAGGTGAAAGTAGTGGTGTCAAAGGGCAAACAGTGGGCATATGATGACTTGTATGCTAGATTGGACAGTAAGGAGGAAGAAAATGATTTATACAGGTTGGCACAGCAGAGAGATAGAGATGGGAAGGATGTGCAGCAAGTTAGAGTGATTAAGGACAAAGAGGGAAATATATTGACTGATGACAGAAGTGTGCTGGGAAGATGGAAAGAGTACTTTGAAGAGCTGATGAATGAGGAAAATGAGAGTAAAAAGAGTAGAAGAGGTGACCATTGAGGAGCAGGAAGTAGCAAAGATTAGTAATGGTGAAGTGACGAGGGCACTGAAGAGGATGAAGAGTGGAAAGGCAGTTGGTCCTGATGATATCCCTGTGGAGCTATGGAAGTGTTTAGGAAAGGTACCAGTAGATTTTCTGTCAAGAAAATTCAACAAGGTCTTACAGAGTGAGCAGATACTGGAGGAGAAGTGTGCTGTTGCCCATTTTTTAAGAACAAGGGAGACATGCAGAGTTGATGAGCCATACGATGATGTCATTGGAAAGAATAGTGGCAGCTAGACTCAGGACAGAGGTCAGAATTTGTGAACAACAGTTTGGTTTCAAGCCAAGAATTAGCACTACAGATGCAGTGTTTGCTTTGAGTATGTTAATAGAGAAGTGCAGAGAAGGTCAGAGGGAGCTGCATTGTGCCTTTGTAGATCTGGAGAAAGCATATGACAGGGTGCCAAGAGAAGAACTGTGGTATTGCATGAGGATGTCTGGAGTGGCAGAGCAGTATGTTAGAGTTGTGCAGGACATGTATGAGAGATGTAAGACAGTGGTGAGGTGTGCTGTCGGCATGACCGAAGATTTCAAGGTGGAGCTGGGACTGCATCAAGGGTCAGCTCTGAGCCCTTTCTTGTTTGTGATGGTGATGAACAGGCTGATAGACGAGGTTTGACAAGAATCTCCATGGACTATGATGCTTGCAGATGACATTGTGATCTGTAGTGAGAGCAGAGAACAATTGCAGGAAAATCTAGAGAGGTGGAGGTATGCCCTGGAAACAAGGGGAATGAGGGTTAGCCTCAGTAAGTCAGAATACATGTGTGTGAATGAGAAGGACTCAAGAGGAACGGTGAGGTTACAGGGAGCAGATATAAGGAAGGTGGAGGATTTTAAGTACTTATGCTCAACAATCCAGATCAATGGAGAGTGTGGAAAAGAGGTGAAGAAGCATGTGCAGGCTGGTTGGAATGGTTGGAGAAAAGTGTCCGGTGTGATGCGTGATAGGAGAGTATCATCAAGAACGAAAGGAAAAGTCTACAAGACATTGATGAGGCCAGCAATGTTGTATGGTTTAGAAACACTGGCCCTGAAGAAAAGACAGGAGGCAGAGCTGGAGGTAGCGGCGATGAAAATGTTGAGGTTCTCTCTGTGAGTAACGAGGTTGGATAGGATAAGAAATGAGTACATCAGAGGGACAGCCCATGTAAGAGGTTTTGGAGACAAAGTTAAAGAGGCTAGATTGAGATGGTTTGGACATGTACAGAGGAGGGATAGTCAGTATATTGGCAGTAGGATGATGAGGTTGGAACGACGAGGCAGAAGGCCTAGAGGAAGACCAAAGAAGAGATTTATGGATGTGGTGAAGGAAGATATGAAGGTTGTTGGAGTAAGAGAAGAAGATGTAGAAGATAGGGTGAGATGGAGGCAGATGATTTGCTGTGGCGACCCGTGAAGATGATGTAAATTTCAAACAAAGCCAGATTAAAATATTTTTCTTACCCAGTTGGTGATAACATACTTCATATTCCACATAGAACCAGCCTGTACATTCCCAAACATTATAGGCATAAACAAACAAGTTAGAATTAGTTTGACCAGATAAGTATCTTAACCAGTTCAATCAGTCCCAGCAGTAGGAAATATCATGAGCACTTAGAGTCAATCACAAAAGTAAAACATATCCTGAGCACATAGAACTACAGGTATACTTCAGCTTACGCTGTTAATTGGTTCCAGGAGAGACAATGTAAGTCAAATACGACTTAACTTGAATTAGCTTGTCTCTAGGACAGCCTAGGCTAGGCTATGCCAAATTTACTTGTATAATACTATACAGTCGGCCCCCAACTTACGAACTTACGAAATTAATCCATTCCAGAGCCTTTTTCATAACTGACGATTTCGTCAGTAGATGTCGCATCTTACATGTTAAACGCCTAATTCGTTCCAAGGCTCCAGTCTTTGGACTGGATAAACCCCATAAACCCTTTAAAAATGTTAAAAGTACACCAATTTTGTATGAAATATGTGTTAAAAGTAAAAGAAAATTACTTATTAAACCATTTAAACATTTTATTAACATATTAAACCATTTTATTAACATATTTATTAATTAATTAAACCATTATTAAACATTTTTATTAACACACACACACACACACACACACACACACACACACAGACACACACACACACACATACACACACACACACACACACACACACACACACACACACACACACACACACACTCTCTCTCTCTCTCTCTCTCTCTCTCTCTCGCTTTTGAAAAAAATCAGTAAGTATGCGGCTCCACCTTTTTTAAAATTTCCCATTTCCCAATTTTTTTTTTTTTTTTTTTGAAAACCGGAGTATAATTGAGAACGACTTAAGTCGAGGTATACCTGTCGTCACATTAGTAAGATATCATTACCAGATAGAACCACTCTCACTAACAAGGAGATTCCTGGCTTGTAAGAAACAATCTCTCCAGCACAATATATCCTGACAGGTTGAAACTGCTCTGAAAAGTAAGTATCCTGGCCAGTTGGACCTAGTTTTACCAGTAAGACATACCCTGATTAGTAACATCCAGTCTTACCAGCAAAAAATAAAAAATAAAATAAAAAAACTGACCATTTGTAGTCAATTGAACCAGTGATAAGTATCCTGTCCATTTAGAATGGCTTATCAGTAAAAAGTATTCTTACCAGTTCAAACCAGTTTCACCAGTAAGAAGTATCCTCTCAAAAGCAGCTCAATGGCTAGACACCTTTTCCTTATTAGTCTTAACCAGCTATCATGACCAGTGAAAATCCATCTTACCCTGGTTCCTGTTTTATATTTTTATTTTCCTCCGTTTCACATCTTTACTCTTTGATTTTGTAAAATACAGACAAAACACGAATGGTAGTTGAAAGGGGTTTTCAGAGTTGCAGTAATTTCTATTTTTGTGTTTGATATCCTTTAACTATGTTTTCACATTTGTTTCCCTATGGAAAAGAACAAACATGTTCTTATAAGTATTGTATTCAAGATGTTCTTCTTCCCATGAGAAACTGTCACCAAATGGTCAAGAACTATTTGTTCTTGTAATCAGCTCCTTGCATTTACTTTGTGTCCTGTTTATCCAGCTGTTCTTTTGTCTTTAGAGCTCAGGGCCCATACCTTGGGCAGAACTGGTCTCATACCTTGGGTCATACATGGGTTCTCCAGTTTTATGACCCCCATCCATAAATACTGTAATTGGTATAAATACTCTGTTCACCTCTAAAAGCTTCAGTGAGCTTGTGAATGAAAAACGTGACCCTTTATTGCAAGCCACTCCAGAGCTCTGGGTGACACAGACTAATTGATCCACGAGATGATTAGAACTCGCTCAGAACCAGTGAGAGAAAGAACTAGACAACGAAGAGAAATCCCAACAGTAGTTTTTAAAAGGAAAAAAAAAAATAGACTTGGCTCATTGTTTGAAAATATACATCACTGATTATACACGTGTTCAGTCAGTGTTAAAAGCACATGCCTCAATCCAAATAATCACCAACTACAATTATAGAACAGAATACTCATGATCTGGTTAAGTACATCTTCCTCTTTTCCTTTCGGCTTTTTTACCCCTTCTCGGGAGTCGCCACAGCGAATTATCTGATTCGCACATTTGATTTGGCATAGGTTTTTATGTTGGATGCCCTTCCTGTCACAACAGAAACATGCTGATGGCGTTGCAGCTACTCTTTACGAAAGTCTTTTACTCTTTACGAAAGGTTCTTTTACATGAACCTCTCACCAGAGACAGTGAGAGACATAGCCCGCCTTTGATAACCCACTTAGCTGCACTGGGGGGACAGTGACAACCCTGTGGGGACTCGAACCCCTAACTTTAGAATCAGCGATCCAGCACCCTATCCACGAGACCACCACTGCTCCATGATCTGGATCACTACATGTTTATTTATAATGAAACACTTTACAAATGAAATATAAATTATAAGCCTTTCAGACGAATTCTGGAGTTTAGCTTGAATGTGTTTGGAAAAAAAAGATTACAATAAAGAATGAAATAGTTTTTTTTTCATCTATAACAACAGGACAAGCTTTTAAATTAAACCAGAGAGAGAGAGAGAGAGAGAGAGAGAGAGAGAGAGAGAGAGAGAGAGAGATTTAAAGATATGATTATGACTTAAAAGAAGTGTGGTAAGATGGATTGTTCTTTATAATAAAGCCTCATTTTTTTTTCTTTTCTCTGAGCTGTGAGCAGATTGTAAAACTGCCTCTAACAGCTCAGAAATCAATATCGGACTCATAAAATGATTATTGAATACCATAAATATGACATGGCAGCATAGCATGGACCCAAAAGTCCTCTGAGGAGAGACCAATTCGGAACAGTCGAGACACATTTCTGATCAAACAGTGAATCTGAAACACTGAGTACTTGAGTCTTAAAGCTTCACATTCATAACTGATTTAATTTATTCGTCAGAAAAAAAATCTGTGTCTGATAAACTATTTAACAAATGCAAGAAATAATTACATCGACAGAAATGAATATTTGAGTATAAAAAATTATGATAGTGGTCCCAATTCCACGACCAGGCAAAAGTGGATTATTATAGCTTAGTATAGTCATAATGAAATGTCTCTCTCTAGTGGACATTAAATTAACATTTTTCTTCAAGTTAATTAAAGTTGAGGATTTCTCAGAATTTTTTTTTAAACATAATCCCATACATAGACCATTTCCAAAATGTAATAGGTTCTTTCCAGGCCCAAGTCCCATCTCTTTGTCAAGTCTGTTAAAAATTTGATATTTTACATAATTATACTAACAGAAAATACTCTTTAATAATCTTTAATAAAATCCTGGATCCAAATCACTATTCATATCTGCTGCAAGATTTTGTGGGTTCTTCCCAGACTCAAAGCCCAGTTGTCCCCCAAGTTTTCTTTAAATTAAAAAAAATAAATAAATAAATAAAAACCACAGCAGATGTTCTACCAATCACCCTACTTTATGTGGTGGTCTGCTTTTTTTTTTTGGGGGGGGGGTGTAAAGAAACTGGTGAGGAGGGCGGGCTCTGTAGTTGGGATGGAATTAGACAGTATAACATCTGGCAGAGTGGCAGGCTCTGAGTAGGCTCCTGTCAATTATAGGCAATCCACTGCATCCACTGCATGGCTGTCATCACTGGACAGAAGAGCAGCATCAGTGTCAGGCTGCTGGCATTGCCACACTCCACTGACAGACTGAAAAGATTGTTCCTCCCCTGGGCCATCAGACTTTTTAACTCTAGTTTTGGGGGTAGGGCTAGCACAAGACATACACACACACACACACACACACACACACACACACACACACACACACACACACACACACACACACGCTGTGCTACACGTTACAGCACCTGAGGAGCAGTGCGAGTTAGGTGCTTTGCTCAGTGGTGCATCATCCATGAATATGGAGGCAGGGACGGTGCAGATCACTACATTTTTAATCATTACTATATTTTACTACATTAATACTGTATTATGTGTAAGACTGTCAATAGAATGTGTTTAAGAAGCATATTTTAGCACATGTAATCGATACATAGTATTTGACTTCCGGTTTATCATTTGCACATTTAATATGAGACATGGGGTTTTACTTCTGGGTACAGAACTCGTGGATTATCTTCATTCGCGGGAGGGGCTGTAACCAAACCCCAGCGAATAACAAGGTTCTACTGTAGTTCACAAAGGTGATCAGAGTATCTAAGAACATTTAATTAGTAATTCATCACTTCCTGTTTCCCTGGGATATAAACATCACGTGATACAGAGGCCATTCCTTTATTCTTCTCTTTAACATGAGAAACACAAAGGAACACACAAGTAAAACAGATGTGTGTTGACCTTTCACAAGTCAGGCAGTGGGGACAAGAAAATCGCCTCTCGCCTTCACCTGCACATCTATAGCGTGCGTAGGCCTCCGTCAGTCCCGAAGAATATTTGGCTGCGCTCTGGCCAGTATCCCGACTGGTGATACTCCCCAGTGCACAGAGCCTGGGTAGGGAGTAATGAGGGACAGGCTGTTACCCAAGCAGCAAGTCCCCCGTCTCGGCGCCACCGGAAGGATCCAATGGAAAGGCAAGTGCCGATACGACTGGGTTCCAGTGCCGCTGCAGGAGAGAAACTACGGTCAATTTACAACGGCCAATTAACCTACAGTGCACGTCTTTGGATTGCGGGGGAAACCGGAGCACCCGGAGGAAACCCGCACAAGCACGGGGAGAACATGCAAACTCCACACAGAAACGCCCAGGCCGGGAATCGAACCCGGGCCTTCTTGCTGTGAGGCGGACGTGCTAACCACTATGCCACCGTGCCACCTGTGCAGCTACCGTCAGAGAAATCATTAAGAAGATTAAAACAACTGGAACGGGGTAAACGAGCCTGTACAAGGACGCATGGTTAATTTACCACGGCGCACAGTGAGGATGAAGGTAAGAGAAATAAAGTTCTCCAAAGCTCACTTTTAATTCTCCAAAGCTCACTTTTAAAGAATCACAACAAATGGCAGCATCTTGGGCTCATAAAGTCTCCAAAACAACCATCAGATGCCATCTACATGCCAACAAGCTGTTTGGGAGGCATGAGCAGAAAAAGCCTTCTTCAATCACATGCTCAGCGGTACAGGGACTTCAACTGGGACCGTGTGCCTTGGTTAGATGAGACCAAGATAGAGTGTTTGTTGACAAAAAGTGGTTCTGGTGGAACACAAACGATGAGTATGCAGAAAAGCATCTCATGCCTACTGAGAAGTATTAGGGAGGATCGGTAATGTTGTGGGCCTGTTCCTCTTCCAGAGGCCCTGGAAACCTTATTAGGGTGAACGCCTTGAAATACTAGGATTTTAAATTTTTCCTCAGGATTCTAAATCAAAATCTGCTGGTCTCTGTCCGAAAGCTGAAGACGGGTTGTCACTGGGTTTTTCAGCAAGATAATGACCCTAAAGATGTGGCCAAATCTACACAGAAATGGTTCATCAGATACGGAATCAAGCTCCTCCCATTGTCATCTCGATCCCCAGACCTCAACGTCATTGAAAACCTGTGGAGTGACTTGAAGAGGAGAATGCAGAGGAGAGGATCCAGGTCACTGGATGATTTAGAGAGAGATTGTGCAGAGAGGAACAGTCCAGGATAACTCTATCTCTCATCTTGAGACAAATTATAGGAGAAGATTAGGTGCTGTTTTGTTGGTAAAAGCGGGTTGTGCACAGTATTAATATCAGGGTTGTTAATAATTGTGGCACACATGGCTTGATGTAAAAGAATTATCTCCTTATGTGGTATTTTCCCCCCATTGAATAAATGCACTTGGATTAAAGGTTGGATTTTCCTTTTTTTTATAATTGTAGTTTGATATTATTTAGAATAAAACCCAGAATTAATTAGAAACTAAAGAACAGATCTGCAAATAATTATGGAGGGATGATTTTTATTGAATAAGTGTGTGCAGTGGGTAAGTGGTCCACCTCTCCCATCTCCAGTACAGCTAACTGGGTTATCAAAGGCTGATCATGTCCCTCACTGTCTGTGGTGAGAGGTGAAAAAGAACCTTTACTGACTTTCATCAAGAGTCGCTGCATAGCTGTCAGTGTGTTTCTTCCCTGCGATGGTCTGGCGAGCTGTCCAGGGTGTACTCTGCCCTCACCCCAGAGTAGCCCGAGATGGGTACCAGCCTCCCACAACCTTAATTCGGATTAAGTGTTTCAGAAAATGAATGAATGCTTTCTTTTTTACAAACTCAAACATTCAATGTATAAACTGAAAAAAATTGTTGATGATTTTGTTTTCCTTTGAATCACTGAAGTAAGATTAAGTTGTATAAACACTGTTTCTGAGAACTGCTACACATCTGTGTTGCATGGAGTTGATCAACTTCTTGCATGTGTGAGCAGGTTTTCCAGCCCAGGAAGATTGAATCACATTCCACAGTTCTTCTATATTTCCTGATTTTGCCACAATCTGCATTTTTGATGTCATCCAACAAGTTTTCTTTTGGATGAAGGTCCAAGATTGAACCGCCAATCCATAATGTCAATTGTGTAGGTCCAGAACCAAGATGTTGCCCATTTACTAATGTTTTTGGGGTTGTTGTCTTGTTGTAACACCCATTTCAAGGGCATTTCCTGTTCAGCATAAGGCAGTACGACCTCCTCAAGTGTGGTGATGTATTCAAACTGATCCATGATCCCTTAGATGTGATAAATAGGCCCGGCATCATGGTATGAGAAACATCCCCATATCATGATGGCTGTGCCACCATGTTTCACTCTCTTTAATGTACTGTGACTTCAATTTAGTCAGTCTGGGGACATCTGACAAATTATCTTTGTCCACTGGACCCAAAAAGAACAATCTCATGTCATCTCATCTCAACTCATCTCATCTCACCTCATCTAATCTCATCTAATTTCATCTTCTTCCACTTAATCCTGGGTCGGGTCACGGGGGCAGAAACCTAAGCAAAGAGTTCCAGACATCCCTCTCCCCGGCCACTTCCTCCAGTTCTTCAGCGGGGACACCGAAACATTCCCAAACAAGCCGAGAGACATAGTCCCTCCAGTGTTTTCTAGGTCGACCCCGGGGTCTCTTCCCGGTTGGACATGCCCGAAACACCACACCAGGGAGGCATTCGAGAGGAATTCTGACCAGATGCCCGGCCCACCTTAACTGGCCCCGCTCAATGCGAAGGAGCAGCGGATCTACTCCGAGCTCTCCCCAGATGGTAAAGCTTCTCACCTTATTTCTAAGGGAGAGCCCCATGACCCAGCGAAGGTGGCTCATTTCAGCTGCTTGCTCTTGTTCTTTCGGTCACTACCCAAAGCTCATGACCATAGGTGAGGGTTGGAACGTAGATTGACTGGTAAATTGAGAGCTTCATCTTGCGGCTCAGCTGCTTCACCATGACGGAGTGGTACAGGCTCCATTTAACAGCAGAGGCTGCAGTGATCCATCTGTTGATCTCCCACTCCATCCATCCCTCACTCATGAATAAGACCCTGAGATACTTAAACTCCTCCACTTGGGGCAAAACCTCATTCCTGACCCGGAGGGTGAATTCCAACATTGTCCGACTGAGCACCATGTCCTGGGACTTGGAGGTGCTGATTTTCATCCTGGCCGCTTTGCACTCGACTGCGAGTACTCCCAGAGCACACCCCACAAGATAGTCCAAGGGGCTATCAAAAGCTATCAAAAGCTTTCTCCAAATCCACAAAGCACATGTGGACAGATTGGGCAAACTCCCATGCCCCCTCCAAGATCCTGTGGAGGGTATAGAGTTGATCAAGAGTGCTACGGCCAGGATGACAACCACATTGTTCCTCCTGAATCTGAGGTTTGACTATCAGTCAGATCCTCCTCTCCAGTACTCCTGCATAGACTTTCCCAGGTAGGCTGAGGAGTGTGATTCCCCGATAATTGGGAAAGATAGGGTGAGATGGAGGCAGATCATTTGCTGTGGCGACCCCTGAAGGGAACAGCCGAAAGGAAAAGAAGAAGAAGATATATATTGTTTAAACCATGTACTATTATTTTGTTATAACATAATAAATTATAGTTACAACATAAAACATTTCATTTTAACATGATCATTTATATTGTTCAGCTATGAATCTTCATCGAGGTCTTTTGAACTGTGCTTTTTATGGACCCTCACCTAGGACCTATTTGCCTTGGGTGACCCTACCAGGGGCATAATGCTATTGATAACATAGCTCCTAGGATCAGTAATACATACAAACACCTCCACAATGATAAGGTTGCAGTTCAAAAGACCCGATGAAGAATAATAAAACAAGGATACAGTTTCCATTGCCTGGATGTGGGTCACCAGGGTCCTGTCAATGGAGCCATGCCTGGAGACTGGGCTCGAAGGCAAGTGCCCGGTGATCTGGATTCTGCCCATGGAGCCCGGCTGGGCCCAGCCCGAAAAGAAGACATGGGTCTGGCCTCCCATGAACCCACCCCCTGTGGGAGGAGCTATAGAGGTCAGGTGCCGTGTGAATTGAGTGTGAGGTGAGCAGCAGCGGATGGCATGGGTTCTGTTGGACTGATCCTTGGCTATGGACTCTGACTATCGGGACATGAAATGTCACCTCTCTGTTGGAAAGATACCAACTAGATATAGTCGGATTCACCTTAATGCATAGATTGGGTAGTTTCCCTCCGCCTTTGGGTGGGGGTATGGTTCCTGACTGTTGTTTGTGTGTGAGTCTTTAGGGGATGTGTTGTTCTGGGAGGCTTCAATGCCCATGTGGGCAAAGATAGTGTGATCTGGAAGGGTATGATCGGTAGGTACGGCCTCTCCAGTCTGAACCCGAACAATGTTTAGTTGTTGGACTTTTGTGCTCTTCAGTTTGTCCATCACGGACACCATGTTTGAACATAAGTGTGTCCATCAGTGCACTTGGCATCAGGTGCCCTAGGCTGCAGTTCAATGATTGGCTTTGTAGTCATGTCACTGGACTTGCGGCCGTATGTGTTGGTCACTCGGGTGAAGAGGGGAGCTGAGCTGTCAACCAATCACCACCCGCTGGTGAGCTGGCTCTGATGGTGGGGGAGGTCACCCTCCAGACCTGGCAGGCCCAAGCGTGTAATTGGGGTGTTCTGGGAATGTTTGGATGTTTGGCAGATTCTCCTGTCAGAGGAGCCTTTAATGCCCATCTCTGGCAGAGCTACAACCCCATTCCAAAGAAGGTGGATGACATAGAATCTAAATCGGCCATAGTTCGTGCCTCCATTGCTGAGGAGGCAGCATATAGCTGTGGCCTAATGGTCATCGGTGCCTGCCATGGCAGTAGCCCCTGAACCCGGTGGTTGACACCTGTGGTGAAGGGAGTTGTCCACTTAAAAAATGAGGCCAATTGGATTTTATTGGCCTAAGGGACTCCAGAGGCAGCAGAGAGGTACTGGCAGGCCAAATGGGCTGTAGCCTATGCTGTCACTGACGCAAAATCTTGAGCATGGGAAGAGTTCGATGAGGACCTGGACAGTGATTATCGGTTGGCCTCAAAAAGGTTCTGGACCACCATCCATCACCTCAGGAGGGGGACGCAGCTCTCCACAAATACTGTTTACAGTGGAAGTGGGCAGCTGCTCATCTCAACTGGGAATGTCATCAGGAGGTATAAGGAATACTATGAGGACCTCCTCAATCCCACCAACATGCCCTCCGTAGAGGAGGAAGGACCAAAGGGTTTGGGTGGGGGTCCCCATCACTGGAGCTGAAGTCACTGAGGTAGTCTACAAGCTCCTCTGTGGTCAGGCTTCGGGGGTGGATGAGATCTGCCCTGAATATTTCAGGACTCTGGATATTGTAGGACTGTCTTGGTTGACACATCTCTGTAGCATTGTGTGGTCTTCGGGGGCTGCACCTCTGGATTGGCATGCCGGGATGGTAACCCCCCTTTTAAAAAAGGTGGACCGAAGGGTGTGTTCCAATTATCGTGGAATCACACTCCTCAGCCTACCCAGAAAAGTCTATGCAGGGGTACTGGAGAGGAGGCTCCGACCAATAGTTGAACCTCGGATTCAGGAGGAACAATGTGTTTTTCGTCCTTGCCGCGGCACTCTCGTCCAACTCTATACATTCTCTAGAATCCTGGAGGGATCATGGGTGTTTGCCCAATTTTCCAAGATGTGTTTTGTCGATTTGGAGAAGGCTTTCAACTGTGTCCCTCAGGTTATCTTGTGGGGTGTGCTCCGGGAGTATGGCATTCCAGATCCATTGCTATGGGTCATTTGGTCACTGTTTCAGCAGAGCCAAATGTTTGGTCCGTATTGGGAACAACACATCAACTTTGTTTCCGTTGAGGGTTGGAGTCTGTCAAGGTTGTCTCCAAGCTGCTCTGGGAATGGCTCAGTGTCCCTCCGGAAAAGCTGGAGGAAGTGGCTGGGGAGAGGGACGTCAGACCCTCATTGCTTAGACTCTTGCCCCTGCAACCTGACCCGGATTAAATAAAAGAAGATGAAGTAAAACTATGAATCTGAAGATTATACACAGAGAGCTGAGGAGTATGGCTTACTTACATGATTTGATTAAGTTCTACTTCATGCTCAGATCGAGACATGGTGAGGTTGTGCTGTTATTTAGCATGATGCATGATATCCTCATTCGAATGCCTAAAATAAATATTGCTAGAACAAGAAAAGTGTCTTGTTAAAATGTACTAGATTTGTGTTTCTTTCTTTTGTCACTTTTTCTTTCTTAATGAAAGAATAAAATACCCCAGTTGTAGGACCTGAACAAAACACACAGACTGTTCGATTTATTTTCTGCAAATGAGTGAACTGAGGCTTGAATCAGTAAGTAAATTAGTAAGCGACTCGTTTTCCATGCATTCAGAAGGTGCAATATGCCTCTTGATCTTTTCAAATAAATGAATGAATGAATTATTTTAACAAGCTGCAGGAAATGCACTAATCTGTTTTCCTTCTTGTTTAGTTCACATCCTGCATTCAGAACTATTTTTTAACCCATTGATCAATTTATCCACCCATACATCAAATAATTCATCCATTCATATGTTAATCCTCCCGACCATTTCTTGTTAAGCTTGTGTGATAACCATCTTCAATCTTCTGTGTGTTCAGCTCGGCCAGCGTTCTCACTCACCTAATCCCTGATTCACCCAGCAGCTTTGCTCAGATGAACAGCTCCAATGTAAATAGCTTGATATAGAAAGCTGTTAAAACATGCTGTAATTGCCTGAGCCTTACATGAGTAAACTTTCGCCTCATGATAATTGGCAGTTAATTTCATTGTCGGATTCAATTGCCGGCACAAAGGTAAGAGAGAACCACGGCAGCTTTCTCAGCGAAAAAATAGTCATCTAAACTGCGTAGAGTGAACGTGGAAAAAAATCAACTGCAAAGCTGACTAAGGGCGATTTTTCACTATTAAATTCAAAATTAAACCACTCATCCTTTTTGAAGTATGAGCATGACCACTGTGTGGCACATGGTATAGACTAACCCCCCCCCCACACACACACACACACACCATAGATAGTTTGAATAACCCAGTGAGCTGCAACCTTGGGATCAGTAAGCCAGCACCATACCAATAGGCCATCACTGCCCAGCAGGGTTAGCTCTGCTGGCTTTTCCTTTGATTAAATAATTTTCTGTTCTGTCTGTGAAAATACCAGTTCTGTGCAATAAAAACCCCGTGCACTTTAATCAGCCACATCTACCCCACTGACTGTGAACATCAACCCATCTACTCCGCCCTCAGATACATTACACTTTAATATAGGCCAGTCTATAAAGTCGTTCCCTTCTTTTCTTTTATTGTTTATTAATTTATACTATTTGTGTATCTATTTATTTATTTACTTATATAATATATATGTATGTGTGTATGTTTGTATATGTATCTATTTTTGCACCCCCTACTGATGGTACCTCAAGAGCCTGTAACAGTGAATTTCTCCATTGTGAGATTAATGAAGCTGTATCTTATCTTATCTTATCTTATCTTATCTTATCTTATCTCAAATGAATTATAGACATTATTACCTTTGCTTGGACCCCTGCCTACGTTCAGGTCTTCCTGAATTTTTCACTGAATCTATGCACAAACTGACTTCACCTGATGATTGAATTTCAGAGTCATGATTAGGAATAAATTTGGATCAAAGTTGACAATTTGGCGTGTGTGTGTGTGTGTGTGTGTGTGTGTGTGTGTGTGTGTGTGTGTGTGTTATAAAGAAAATTAAGCATCCAGCAGCACACTGATAAAAGTTAATAAACACTAGCAAATATTGCGACGCTAAATGAATAAAGACAACTTAATTTATTTATGCAGAGTTGATGAACCAGACGGCAAGATGACGTAGTTTTTAGCATGTTCAACTCACAGCATGAAGGTCCTGGAGACCCAGGCTTTTCTGTGGAGTTTGCATGTTCACCTCTGCTTGTGTGGGTTTCTTCTGGGTATAACAGTTTCTTCCAACAGTCCAAAAACATGTTTACTGTCTCTTCTAGATTGTACCTAGATGTGAGTGTGAATAGTTGTGTGTATTGCCCTGCAGTAGTCTGGGTTTTGCTGAGGGTTGATTGTAATAGGGCAGTGGTGGACTGGTGGTAAAGGTGCTGGATCACTTATCCTAATGTTGGTGGTTCAAGCCCCACTCTGAACGGTTTGTCACTGTCCCCCAAGTGCAGCTAACTGGGTTATGAAGGGCAAGCAATGTCTCACACTACCTGTGGTGAGAGGTCCAAAAGAGCCATTGGTAATTTTCATAAAGGGTGGGTTCCATAGCAGTCAGTGTGTTTCTGCCCTGCGAATGCCTGATGAGCTGTCCTGGGTGTACTCTGCCCATGCCTGAGTCGGCTGAGATTATGGCGACCCTAATTAGGATTAAATCCATCTCTCTCTCTCTCTCTCTCTCTCTCTCTCACACACACACACACACACACACAATTCTTCTATTCCTTTCGGCTGTTCCCTTCAGGGGTCGCCACAGCAAATGATCTGCCTCCATCTCTCCCTATCCTCTGCATCTTCTACTCTTACTCCAACTACCTTCATGTCTGCCTTCACCACATCCATAAATATATAAATATATATATACTACTGCTTTGCTTTATAAATCCTTTACATTCACACATTCAATTGATTTCCTTATTTTAAAAAAGGAAATTGATTTGACTGGTACAGAAAATGAAAAAAGTCCTCCAGAACGATTGTGTGTAATGTGACGGAAGTTTGTGTAATTGAAGTGCTGCCGGCTGAGACGGGGAACTCCAGCTGAACTAGTCCTCATTATAACAGTGACACAGTGAAATGTCTCGTAACGCTTGCCGAAAGTCGCTTGCTAATGAACACACACCCTGCACATCAAGTAGTCTTGAACAAGGACATTTTGTGCGTGTGTGTGTGTGTGTGTGTGTGTGTGTGTGTGTGTGTGTGTGTGTGTGTGTGTGTGTGTGTGTGTGTGTGTGTGTTGTTGTTGTTGTTGCAAATCATTCAGGGTTAAATACCAGTGAAACACAAAGATTATTATTTTGTGACCCTTTCTTAAACTTTCCAATGTATGCATTTTAAAAAGCATCATAATAAATTCTTCTTCTTTTCCTTTCGGCTTTTTCTTTTTTTCAGGGGTTGCCACAGTGAATCATCTGATTGGCATAGTTTTTTATGTCGGGATGCCCTTCCTGACACAACCTTTTAGCAAGGGACAGAAACTCGCTGACGGCTATGCAGCTACTCGTTATGAAAGTCAGCAATGGTTCTTTTACACGAACCTCTCAACATAGAGCAGAGGTCATAAACCTTTTTGAAACTGAGAGCTACTTCTTGGGTATCAATTAATGTGAAGGGCTACCAGGTCGATACACACTTGTGACATAACAAATTTGCTCAATTTGCCTTTAATTATATGTCTTTATTAATAATTAATGATATCCATCTATGACAGGGGTCAGGAACGTTTTTTGACTGAGAGCCAGAAAAAAATAAATAAATAAAACCTAATCCTCTGAGAGCCAAATATATTTTTTAATAATTTGAGAGTATAATATGACTCTGAATTTATTTTAAACAACATTGTTATAACAAAGTTATTTATTAATAAGAAAAGTACTTCTTACTATTAATGCGACTTCTGGTGCTGCATGGTTTTGCTGACAGCTTTGTCGTCTGGTTGATACATGCTGAGGTTCAGCTTCATGCAGGCGTTTAGGCCTCCAGCTATTACAAGTGAGCGCAGGTTGGTCTTGATGCTCTTCAGGTGTGAGAAGGACTGCTCAGGCGCACATGTGGAGCATGATCAATGCAACAGGACTCACAAGCTGCAGTTTATGTGACAGGAAGCGCGTCCCAAGCCAATCAGCTGGTCTGTGGGTTGAAGTTTTTTCATTCTGTCCATTTGTGTTTTGCTTGCCTGCTCTGCTTGGCTTTGTGCATAGGAGCTGATCAAAACGAGGGAACTTTACCTCTTTACCCAAAAACAACTCGTGCAGGCTGTTGCATATAATCCAATAAAATTAGAGTTTCAAGGTATCAGCCACGCCCACACACTAAAGTACAGAAAGGATTGGCTCTCCGCTCTTCGCCACAGCGACAATTGGCATTGAAAATAAATGTATAGATTGAAATATCTGAGGTTTATTTTTGTTTTTGTTTTATTTGATGGCTTTTTTCTGTATTTTTATTTAAAGGACAGCAAAATTATGTATTAGTTATTCTGTTAAGAAAGGCCACCTGCTTTATCTGAGAGCCAGATGCAGTCATCAAAAGAGCCACGTCTGGCTCGCGAGCGATAGGTTCCCGACCCATGAACAGGCTCGCGGGAAACTCATGTTGTCCTTGTGGGTGACCTGGTGTCCGTGGGCACCATGTTGGTGACCCCTGCCATAGACAGTGAGAGACATGGCCGGCCTTTGATAACCCAGTGAACTGCACTGGGGGACAGTGACAACCTGTGGAAAGCGGGACTCAAACCCCCAACCTTCGGATCAGCGATCCAGCGCCCTTTACCACTCGGCCACCACTGCCAATGCACATTAGATTAACTGGCTGTTCAAAATTGACCCTGGGTGTGAATGGATTTGTGTGTGTGTGTGTGTGTGTGTGTGTGTGTGTGTGTGTGTGTGTGTGTGTGTGTGTGTGTGTGTGTGTGTGCATGCATGTGTGTGTAAGAAAATTCTATATAAACCTAATTTGCTAGATCTGTACAGAGAAAGCCCAGGTTCTTGATGGAGGTCTCGTAATCACTGGCATTTGTTTTTCAGGTTTTTTTGTAACCAAAGTCTAACTATACCCCTCCATGAAGTTGCATCACACTGGGTGGGAACACTACTCTACTCTGAGTCCCAAAGATGATTTGATTTTGGAATGACAAGGCCAAAGTTAAAGGTAAAACAAAGGTCAGAACATTCTAAGGACATGTTTAAATATCATCATCATCATCATCATCATCATCATCATCATCATCATCATCTTCCGCTAAGTCCAGGTTCGGGTCGCGGGGGCAGCAACCTAAGCTAAGAGGTCCAGACATCCCTCTCTCCAGCCACTTCCTCCTACTCTCCCAGGGGGACACCGGGGCGGTCCCAGACAAGCCGAGAGACATAGTCCCTCCAGAGTGTTCTAGGTCGACCCTGGGGTCTCTTCCTTTCTTTTTTTTTTTTTTTTTTTTCTTTTATAAATATTCATCAAATTAAAAAATAAGAAAATTAAGGAAGAATAGAGGGAAAGTTAAGGAAAATACCACAAAACAAGGCCAAATATGCAAAAAAAACAACAAAACAAAACAAAACAAAACAAAACTTCTTACATTTTATGTGAGGTGCGCATCTATGTGTGCGCGCGAGAGTCTGAATGTATGTCTATTTATATTTTATTTACATTTTATGCATTATTTTTGAATGTTTAATTGATATTATAAGCATTTATAGCATTGAATATGTATTTATTGATATTATATACATATATGTGTACGTCAATCAGGGGGGTGGGTTGATCCTACTTCGCGGAATTCTGTGGTCACAGGGGGATCTCGGTCCCAATTAACCGCGGAAAGTGAGGGATCCCTGTAATCATATAATCCAAAACTCATAAATTTGAAAGCAATGCTGATAAACATTCTGTTACTATAGAACAATGTTTTTCATGTGAGATATTGTCAGGTGTGCCATGAGAAATTATCCAATTTTACCTAATTGGTCTGAAAAGCATTAAAAAAAAACAACTAATTACTTATCTTCAAATAACAAGCCATTATCCAGTGTCTGTGCTATGTCGTGACTGGCAGAGTGATCATGTAATACTCTCGTATATCAGTATTTGGCAGCACTCTGAGACAAGAGAATTAGTGATGTATGGGTATGGCAGGTGGCAGTGACGCTGGAATTGTGGCTAACGAGACTATACGGTGACAGTTATGGAGAAGTTTTTAAAAAGGAAATATGCTAACTGAATTGGACTCTGGACAAAATTCAGACCCAAATGAAGGCCCTCGTATGAGTGAAGGTCAAAAAAAGCAAAGAGCTGTAGCAAAGTCTTAGGTGTGAGGCAATACAGCGAAAGCTATATTTCGTTTGGATTTACTTTCACAGGGGATTCAGGGACACTCACTCTGCTGTGTTTGTTGTGTGGTGGAAAGCTATCCAACAGTGCTATGCTCCCAAGAAAGCTTTAATATTATCTACAAACGAAACACGCTTCACTTCAAAACAATACTTTTTCTTTTGTGTTTATTTGATTCCTATTCAAGACAGTTTGATGGGAATGACTAGATATTTTATGCAGAGTTTTATAGACTACACAGATTCATTTTTTTAACATTTTGGCTGGTGGTGTGTCTCGTGATTTTTTTGCAATAAAAAAAATGTACCTAGGCTCAGAAAAGGTTGAAAAACATTGCTATAAAATAATGATAGAAAATCATGTATGGGCCTACATAGTATAAGAGGAATATATGGGTAATTAAAGCCCGTACCTACTGATCAATCCTTTCAGGTCACACTATCGTTGCCCACATGGGCATTGAAGTCTCCCAGGACAAAGAGTCAGTTCCCCACGGGACAGTTCTCCAACATATGCCCGAAAAACTCCAAGAAAGGTACTACGAAATGTCATTTGGTGCATCAACACAAACAACAGTCATGACCCTTCCCCCCACCCGAAATGGAAGTTACCCTTTCATCAACAGGGACAACCCCAATGTGTGGGCAGTGAGACGGGGGGCAACAAGGATCCTCACACTTCTTCCCATGAGCAACTACTGAATGGAATAAGGTCTAGCCCCTCTCGAGATGGGTGGCTCCTAAGCACAAGCAACACAAGCTACGCATTGAGGTGAGTCTGACTATATCTAGTCTGTATCTCTTCACTTAATGCATCAGCTCAGGGTCCTTCCCCACCAGAGAGGTGACATTCCTTGTCACAAGAGGCAGAACTCACACTGGACCCTACCTCTATAGCCCCTCCCACAGATGGTGGGTCCATGGGAGGGCGGACCCATGTCTCCTCTTTGTGTTGGCTCCATGGTCAAAAGCCCAACCACTAGGAACTCACCTTTGAGCTCCTCCCCCAGGCCTGGTTCCAGGGGAAATTTTGAACCCTTCTTCATCTGGACCTTCATGTAGGATCTGTTTGACTTGGGTGACCCTACCGGGGGCATAATGACAATTTAGCTTCTAGGATTATTAGGATACGCAAAACCCTCGACCACAATAAGGTAGCAATTCATGGAGGAAAAAACACATTTATTATTCAAATAGTTGCTGTTGTTTCATATTATAGAAATGGAGTGATACTGTTAGTATTAAAAATAAAAATGAGGGCAGAGTACACCCTGTACTGCTTGCAAGACCATCGCAGGGCAAAAACACCCTGATAGCAACTCAGTGGTCTGGGCAGTGGTGGTCTAGTGGTATAGGGCGCTGGATCGCTGATCCAAAGGTTCGGGGTTTGAGTCCCACTCTCCACAAGGTTGTCACTGTCCCCCCAGTGCAGCTAACTGGGTTATCAAAGGCAGGCCATGTCTGTCACTGTCTATGGTGAGAGGCATGTAAAAGAACCATTGCTGACTTTCGTAAAGAGTAGGCTGCAAAGTCGTCAGCGTGTTTCTGTCCCTTGCTAAAAAGGGTTGTGACAGGAAGGGCATCCGACGTAAAAACCTCTGCCAAATCAAACGTGCGAATCAGATGATTCGCTGCGGCGACTCCCAAGTAAAAGGGAAAAAATCCGAAAGGAAGACAGACAGACAGCAACTCAGTGGTCTAATCTTTACAAATGACAACAATGGTTGTTTTACATGCCTTTCACCACAGACACTGAGAGACATGACTGGTCTTTGATAGCCCAGTTAGCTGCACTGGGGAATTACGAAGGTCTCCTTCTTCTTTTCCTTTCGGCTTTTTTCCCTTTTCCAGGGGTCGCCACAGTGAATCATCATATGTTTGATTTGTCATAGGTTTTTACGTCGGATGCCCTTCCTGACACAACCCTTTAGCAAGGGACGGAAACACACTGACGGCTATGCAGCTCCTCTTGTCAAAAGTCAGCAATGGTTCTTTTACATGAACCGCTCACCATAGACAGTAAGAGACATGGCCGGCCTTTGATAACCCAGTTAGCTGCACTGGGGGGACAGTGACAGCCTTGTGGCGAGTGGGACCCAAATCCACAACCTTTACGATCGACAATCCAGTGCCCTATACCACTAGGCCACCACTGCCCACAGGGAATTACGATGGTCAATCATACTAAATTGTTAAACCTGGGATGATATGGGGAAGTAGAATTAAAGCCAACAACTGGATTTGTGACGAAGGACATCAGATAGTAGTGCTAGGTCATGTAGCGCTTTATTGACCAATAACACGCACATAAAATCATTTCTGTATTTAATATGAAACCAGTGGAGTGAATCAAGTGAAGTGGAGTTATCATGCTTGCTTCAAGTGACAGGCAGGAGGTGAATTTCCAACTTGCTGCAGGCAAGATAGCACTGACTGATACACTCCCACATAGCAAGAATCAGAACAGTCAAGACGAGAAGAAAGAGAAACGTACATGATTATTTACACATCCTTAAACCAGCGACAAATTGTATACAGTTACTTTCAAATGTATATTAAACACCTCGGCTGCCAACAAGACTAGTGCATCTTGTTAATAATGTGTTTGCACATTTAATATTAAATACTCACGCAACATTAAATCCTACTTGGGTGACAAGGAGGTTGGAGCCTCTCTGAGCCTACTCTGGCTCATCAGACCATCACAGACTTAACTCACAGAAACATTCACATTCACACATAAGGGGAATTTGGAGCAGCCGTATATTCTAATGTGTCATGGCTTTGGAGAGCAGCAAGAAAGTGAAGCACCTTGAGGAAACCCAAATAAGCATTGGAAGTCTCAAAAAATATCTCTGTCTTTAGCATAATAGCATTTCTTGCTTCAGTGGTGGTCTAGTGGTATAGGGCGCTGGATCGCTGATCCAAAGGTTGGGGGTTCGAGTCTCACTCTCCACAAGATTGTTACTGCCCCCCCCCCCCCCCCAGTGCAGCTAACTGGGTTATCAAAGGCGGGCCATGTCTCTCACTGTCTATGGTGAGAGGCATGTAAAAGAACCATTGCTGACTTTCGTAAAGAGTAGCTGCAAAGTCGTCAGCGTGTTTCTGTCCCTTGCTAAAAAAAGGGTTGTGACAGGAAGGGCATCCGACGTAAAAACCTCTGCCAAATCAAACATGCGAATCAGATGATTCGCTGTGGCGACTCCTGAGTAAAAGGGAAAAAGCCGAAAGGAAGACAAACAGCATAATAGCATTTCTTATCTTTTTGACCTTGCTATGACCCTGACCTTCTTAGGATTAAAGTGGATAATTTGGTGGTTATGAAGACAACTCCATATGAAGACAGTGTTGTCAAACAGAGACTGAAACAAGGAAAAAAAAATAAAAACAAATAGCACAGAAAAGCATAAAAATCTCCATTTACAAAAGTAAGCTGAGAAACTTTTCTCGAACTTTGATAAAAGTGTCAATTTAAAGATTGAAGCTATTGGACCTGGGATTGGCTTTTTGATAAGTACCTGCCTCACTACGAGTTTAAGGTATAAATGGAGAATACCACCCAGCTGCAATTTGAAGAAATACCAAAAATGACAGCTGTTAGGCATAAGAATACCTTTTCATGAACGTTTGTTGGATCTTGGAAGATGATGAGACAAAATTCACCAACAAAAGTCTGTCTGAAAATAAAACTTTCAAATTCCCTTCTTGTGACTCTAATTAGGATTAAGCAGCTACAGAAAATGAATGAATGAATGAATGAATAATAATAATAATAATAATAATAATAATAATAATAATAATAATAATAGGGGACAATAACAAGTGGTGGCCTAGTGGTGTAGGGTACTGGATTGCTGATCCTAAGAAGTGCTTCCAGAACATCGACACAAGAATATAAACGCCGCCCATGTCGGGGCTTGGTCCTTGGGTGCATATGCAAATTTGAAAGTCTCAGATCGGAACATCGCAAACGCCTTGTTTTCCAAACCCAATATTATGCGAGTAGTGTTTCAAATAATCTAAAACCTCAAAATTGTCAGCACCTCCCCCCCCCCCCACACACACACACACACACACACACACACACACACACACACACACACACACACACACACACACGCACACACACACACACACACACACACACACACACACACACACACACACACACACACACTTTTCAAATCGCTCCACAGGTCCTGTTTTGTATCCCAAATGTTATCTAATTTGCGACATATGAATAGCCAGTACATTAGTTAGATCACAGATTTAGTTTGATAACAGAACCTGAATGTGGCAGCATGAGAGAGCCAAGCCAAGGTTAACAGGGTTTCATTTACCTGGAAGGTGTACAGATCGAACGTGACTTATGATGCTGGATGAACAATCAGACTCGGTGTACGGCATTCTCGTTTTTGCTGGATTTGTATCCCAGACCTGAATGTGCCTCACTCTGTAGTAAAAAGTGGTAAAATATTAATCCCTCGACCTTGAACTTCATGAAATATTCCTCAAGGTGGCCATTTCAGAAGAATTATTACTGAAAAGGCAAACCGACTGAAGCAAACGCTGTCTATATCAGGTGAGTAAGAAGGATGAAAAGCTGAAATCACCTCCAATCCACTATTGTTGTAGTGCTGAACATCATGGCTATTCCATAACTGATTCCAACATTGCACTCTCCACTGCTATTAATCAACTACGCTAGATCCAGCAAAACTAGATGAAGGTGATGGCTTAGAAGAAACACCAAGAAAAAAACACTCAAAGTATCAACAAAGTTGTGGTCTGCTGTTCAATAATACCAAGCTGGAGAACACGAGGAAGAGAGTATCTAGTACACAGATTATCACAGAAGAGGGATGCAGCAATATAAGAAGAAACAGCCTTCCAGCTCAAGAAACCCACTGTTTTAGATGTCAGAAGGAAGTTCCGGAATCTGAACTGAGACACTGGCATGTTTGCTCAAAAGCAGAGACCATTCAAGCATATCAAGCGTGCTGCCTACCAGGCAGTCTGTATATGGGTTCAGTCAAAAGTCTTCCAACCAGACACCCAAAGTCCTGCAGACTGGGGATGGAGAAAGGATGGTGGCCTATCTTCCCCATCCATTGCGTAGTTGTCAGCAGCTGACCAAGTGTAGATGCCAAAAGGAATGTTTCGCAAGGTGGACATACTATCACTTAGGTCTCACCTGTACAGCACTCTGCAACTGTTGCTGCCAGAACTAGCTCATCGGTGACTTAAGGAGTGTCATAGATGCAAAGAAGTACATTGACAACTTGGGCAAACGAGGCAAAGACAGGAGAAGTTCATACTTTAATATTATGTGAACGCAAATTTTAAATGTTAAATGTGCAAACAAGTACATGTTTCAGGACACTTTCAAGTCAGAGACAAATTTAGACTGATCAGTCAATTACTTATACGAGTACAGATGCGGCAAACATGTGATTTGAGTAATTCACAGCTATTTTTCTGATGATACAATAACATGGACATCGAGAAATGTGAGGGATTCAATTGAATTGGAATCATAAAGGTGCATGAAACATCCCTCAATGAATAACAGTAGAATTTTTTTTTTTTAATAACTCGACATTCATCTGATAAAATCTAGCTGCACCCAAGATTGTTTTCTCATAGATTCTGCAGAAAATTATAGATATCAACATCTGGGAAGCATTAGAAGTGGAAATTCAGCCGACTGTATGGTCAGAAACATTTCATTTAGCACTAACATCAATTAAATCAGAATATTTTGGAAAACAATTATGGTAAAAATTGTGCTTATATGTAAGCCACTCCACCGAAAATAGGCTCTTGGGTCCAAAAATGAAAAATGAGATTTTTACACAGTCAGATAGAGAAGGCCCAAAGCTGCAAAATTCAGCAAAACGTTTGTCAACACCTTGAAAACTGACTGAACTATGCCATTTCTTGTGTCAGCATTCAACTAAAAAATTCAAAAGATCATTTAGAGAAAAATGAGCGCAAAGATTGCACTTCTTCCAAGATCATTAGTCCTTAGCAACCAAACATTTTTATGCACTTCAGCCATATAAACTTTTAGAAAACATATCTAGCAAGCGTTTTAGGAAGAGATGATTAGAAAAATCATCCTCATTTTAATCTGACAGGCCCTTTTTAAACCCATCAGTCACCATGGTAAACCACAAAAATTAACAAAAAAAAAAACGACTTTTTTTTTTTTTTTTTTGCTGTTTATTCCAATAAGATCAATGGGGCAGTGGTGGTCGAGTGGTACAGGGCCCTGGATCACTGGTCCAAAGGTTGGGAGTTCGAGTCCCACTCACCACAAGGTTGTCACTGTCCCCCCAGTGCGGCTAACTGGGTTATCAAAGGCGTGTTTCTGTCCCTTGCTAAAAAGAGTTGTGACAGGAAGCACATCCGACATAAAAACCTCTGCCAAATCAAACATGCGAATCAGATGATTCGCTGTGGCGACTCCCGAGTAAAAGGGACAAAGCCGAAAGGAAGACAGACAGACATTCCAATAAGATCAGTGTGTATGTTTTTGACCATGATATAAAGGTTCAAATGCCTTCAAATGATACTGCTGGAATAAACACTGTCGGGTTCAAACAATCACACTGAAATTAAGAAAAGTACATAAGATAACCATATAACAAACCTCTCTGATCTCTTTATACAAGTAAGCTTCATGAACTCCGTCCTCAGCATTATCATTGTCATCTATATCCTGCTCAGCAGATAAAATCACATCTTCACAAACACCAATCATCACAATTTTATTAACAGATACCTCTTCTTCATCAACATCAAAATCAAAATCTTCATCAACACAGCTGGCATCATCATCATCAGTGTGTTTATATGTAAAAGGTATGAAACATTTAAGTATTTGTCAGGTCTTGACCAATTTTCATACAAAACTAAACAACTCACGACCCAGCATGTCCAGTTCAGACAAGATTTCACACAAATGATCGAATTTTGCATGCAGAGAAAAATACCAATACTCATACAATACTCATATTAAGTTTCTAAAGTACATAATACTGAGCATATGGGATTTTCTTTGACTGAATTGCAATGGAATCATGTCTTTCTTAATATTCCAGCAGACCTGAGGTATCTTACTCACACTCATTCACTCTCACACACACACACACATACACACACATACACACACATACACACACATACACACACATACACACACACACACACACACACACACACACACACACACACACACACACACACACACACACACACATTCCTTATTTCCTCATTTTTTAGAGACCATAATTGGGCCACTACATAATTCATTTTAGAAGTAAAACACAGACTGTAAGCAGTAGGTGCTCATTTGCGCATCTGCACTCATTTGCCCCACTCCCTTCATATACTGTATTTTCTTCCATTCAAATTGCACTAGTTCATCTGGATGCTGCTCATTTAACCGTTTGCACACTGTGTGTGTGTGTGTGTGTGTGTGTGTGTGTGTGTGTGTGTGTGTGTGTGTGTGTGTGTGACAAAAGAGACAAACAGAGAGAGAGAGAGAGAGAGAGAGAGAGAGAGAGAGAGAGAGAGAGAGAGAGAGAGAGAGAGAGAGAGAATCTTCTTCAAAGCCAAATTCCAGCGTGGAATTTAACATCTATACTAATGCTGCGAGACATCACAGATGACATTTCAATCTCCTTTTCCTGAAATTATGTGTATTCACAATCTTATAAATAAAAGATTGTTTCAGTCTCACTCAGTCACTTCCTAGTGTTCTCTACTTGCTCCTAGTTATCACTCTGTGGGCAGCCAGCGTTCCCAGCCACAGTCTCCAGTGTTTGAGACTGTTTATTTTCTTTATTGTCGCCAGTGTTTCTTCTTCTTCTTCTTCTTCTTCTTCTTCTTTTCCTTTTGGCTTTTCTCTTCAGGGGTCACCACAGCAAACCATCCACCTCCATCTCACCCTATCCTCTGCAGCTTCTACTCTTACTCCAAATACCTTCATGTCCGCCTTCACCACATCCATAAATCTTCTCTTTGCTCTTCCTCTCGGCCTTCTGCCTGGTAGTTCCAACCTCAGCATCCTACGACCAATATACTCACTATCCCTCCTCTGTACATGTCCAAACCATCTCAATCTAGCCTCTCTGACTTTGTCTCCAAAACCTCTAACATGTGCTGTCCCTCTGATGTACTCATTCCTGATCCTATCCATCCTCATTACTCCCAAAAAGAACTTTCAACATTTTCATCTCTGCTACCTCCAGCTCTGCCTCCTGTCTTTTCCTAGGGCCACTGTTTCTAAACCATACAACACCATTGGCCTCATAACTGTCTTGTATACTTTTCCTTTCATTCTCGCCGATACCATCCGATCACACATCACACAGGACACTTTTCTCCAACCATTCCAACCTGACTGCACACGCTTCTTCACCTCTTTTCCACACTCTCCATTGCTCTGGATCGTTGAGCTGAAGTACTTAAAATTCTCCACCTTCTTTATCTCTGCTCCCTGTAACCTCACCGTTCCCCTTGGGTCCTTGTCGTTCACACACATGTATTCTGTCTTCCTGAGGCTAACCTTCATTCCCCTCCTTTCCAGGGCATACCTCCACCTCTATAGATTTTCCTGCATTTGTTCTCTGCTCCCACTACATATCACAATGCCGTCTGCAAACATCATAGTCCATGGAAATTCTTGTCTAACCACGTTTGTCAGCCTGTCCATTACCATAGCAAACAAGAAGGGGCTCAGAGCTGATCCTTGATGCAGTCCCACCTCCACCTTGAACTCCTCTGTCACACCGACAGCACACCACTCACCACTGTCTTACATCTCTCATACATGTCCTGCACCACTCTAACATACTTCTCTGCCACTCCAGACTTCCTCATGCAATACCACAGTTCCTCTATCGGCACCCTGTCATATGGTTTCTCCAGATCCACAAAGGAGCAATGCAGGTCCTTCTGCACTTCTCTATTAACATCCTCAAAGCAAACACTGCATCTGTGGTGCTCTTTCTTGGCATGAAACCAAACTGTTGTTCACAAATGCTGACCTCTGCCCTTAGTCTAGCTTCCACTATTCTTTCCCATAACTTCATCGTATGGCTAATCTTTGCTACTTCCTGGTCCTCAACGGTCACCTCTTCTACTCTTTTTTGTTTCCCATTTTCCTTATTCATCAGCTCTTCAAAGTACTCTTTCCATCATCCCAGCACACTTCTGTCATCAGTCAATACATTTCCCACCCTGTCCTTAATCACTCTGACTTGTTGCACGTCTTTCCCATCTCTATTTCTCTGCTGTGCCAACCTGTATAAATCATCTTCTCCCTCCTTACTGTCCAACTTAGTATACAAGTCATCATACGCCCTCTGTTTGGCCTTTGACACCGCTACTTTCGCCTTACGCTGTGTCTACCTGTCCTCCTGTTTACTCTCTTCAGTCCTCCTTATGTCATATTTTTTCTTAGCAAACCTCTTCTTTTGTACACACTCCTGCACTTCTTATTCCACCACCAAGTCTCCTTATCTACTGTCCTTCCAGAGGACACACCAAGTACTCTCCTACCTGTCTCCCTGATCACATTAGCTGTAGTTGTCCAGTCATCTGGAAGCACTTCCTGACCACCCAAAATCTGTTTCAACTACTCCTTGAAGACATCACGACCCTCTTCCTTTTTCAGCTTCTAACACTTTGTCTTCTGCTCTGCCTTTGCCTTCTTCACCTTTCTTAACATCAGCATCATCCAGCACATCACCATCCTATGCTGTTTTGCAACACACTCACCCACTACTACTTTGCAGTCACTAACTTCCTTCAAATTGCATCATCTACACAAGATGTAGTCTACCTGTGTGCTTCTACCTCCACTTTTATAAGTCACCCTTTGCTTCTGTCGCTTCTGGAAGAAAGTATTCCCAATGGCCATTTCCATCCTTTTTTCAAAATCGATCAACATCTGTACTTCTGTGTTCCTGTCCTGGATACCAAATCTGCCCATCACTTCCTCGCCCCCTCTGTTGCCTGCACCAACATGTCCATTGAAGTCTGCTCCAATTACCACTCTTTGACCTCTGGGGGTACTCTGCATCACATCATCTAACTCACTCCAGAATCTCTCGTTCTCTTCTAGCTCACATCCTGCCTGTGGGGCATAAGCACTAACAACATTGAACATCACACTTTTAATTTCTAACTTGAGACTCATCACTCTGTCTGACACTCTTTTCACTTCTAGAACATTCCTGACAAACCCCTCCTTCAAGATGCCTCCCACTCCTTCTCTTCCCATCCATACCATGAAAAACCAGCTTAAACTCTGCTCCTAAACTTCTAGCCTTGCTACCTTTCCACCTGGTCTCCTGAACACACAGTATATCCACCTTCCTCCTCTGCATCATGTCAGCCAGCTCTCTGCCTTTTCCTGTCATACTTCCAACTTTCAAAGTCCCTACTTTCAGTCCTAGACTCATGCTTTTCTTCTTCTCTATCTGCCGACGGACACGCCTCCCGCCTCTCCTTCTTCGACCAACAGTCGTCCCAATTTCCACCAGCACCCTGTTGGTTAACAGCATTGATGGTGGGCCTCCACCGATCCGGTATGAAATTTGTTTTTACGGTTTGCATTTTGTATTCTGGAAAATGTTTTATGCCGGATGCCCTTCCCGTCACAATCCTCTGCATTTCTCTGGGCTTGGGACTGGCGTGAGGGCAGACACTTGTTTGTGCCCCCCCTCATGGCTGCATTATAGTGTTTATTTTGTTTGTTACCATTTTATTTGTGTCAGCGCCTCTAGTGTTTTTCACTGTTTATTTTTTTTTTTATCTGCGGCGTCTCCTGTGAGTTAATAAATTGTATCTGTTGAACTGTTCATCGTCTCATGCAATTCCTCGGTCTGGCTGAAAGTTCAATCCGTCACAGTTTGTTGGAAATGGCAGCCATTTTTAAAATGGCAGCCATCTTGAAATTTTGGATCTCCAATGGGTTTTTGGGAAAAAAAAAAAAAAAAAAGGTCCCTTTTAAGTATCTGTGGCAGTTAAAGGTGCTGGATTGCTGATCCTAAGGTTGGCGGGTTTGAGTCTCACTCTCCACAAGGTTGTCACTGTCTCTCCCAGTGCAGCTAACTGGGTTATCAAAGGCTGGCCATGTCTCTCACTGTCTATGGTGAGAGGTTCATGTCAAAGAACCATTGCTGACTTTCATAAAGAGGAGCGTGTTTCTGCCCCTTGCTCAGGGTTGTGTTCAGGAATGGCATCCAACGAAAAAACCTATGCCAAATCAAACATGCAACCTGTGACCCCTGAGGAAAAAGGGAACAACCGAAAGGAAAAGAAGAAGTTTTTGTATAAATATCCATGCAAATTTAGGTACGTGCATCACTATTTGAAAGATAACTTATCTGTTATCCTCTTTGGACTGTGAAAGGAAACAAGTGTATCTGGAGTAAACACCAAGTATCGGGAGAACATGCAAATTCAAAACAGAAATGCCCTGGCCGAGCCTAGAGGAACACTCTTTCTGTGAGGAAAACATGCTCAGTACTACACCACCATGATGCCCTATTTATTTTAATTAAAGGATAATATGGATTGAAAAAAATCCATATATATATATATATATATATATATATATATATATATATATATATATATATATATATATACATACATACACACACACACACACACACACACACATATATATACACATATATATATATACATACATGCATATATATACATATATATATATATATATATATATATATATATATATATATATACACATATACACACACACACACACACACACACACACAGAATTATAAAATTTTAGCTCATCCTTATCTCCTTGCCATTAAAAAGTGTTGTCTTTGTAGAGCTTAAAAGAGTAAGCTAATTTTTAAAAAGTTTCATGTTTTGGAAAACATCAAATTGAGCAAAGAAATGAGACTGGTGATGATGATGGTGGTTAAGGCGCCTTAAGCAGCAGATAAAGATGTTGCAAGTCAAGGAGAAATGGAAATGGGTAGCACAGTCTCTTTGGGACACTTGCCAAAAACTCAAAACGTATTGTTCCTAGATCTAGAAGTTGCAAAAACACCCACGTTTTAAATACGCCTTCTAGCTTGTCATTTTTTTTTAATATATGAAGGGTGAGGAAGTGTAGGCGAACAAAGCATACATCCTGTCGCCTGAAATTTTAACTTTACATCGTTATCAGAGGAGAGCACAGTGATGAGAAGTTTTTGGATAGAGAAGCTCTGATGCAAATCGCTGCCAACAGGTAAACGTGAGATTCTTTTAGACTTGTATTCAGCTTTATGTTATGATCTTCTGCTTTCCTTTCTGAAATGATCTGATCTGGTTGCTGAGGTGTGACTGGAGACATTGAATGTTGAGAAATGGCCGACGAGGGAAATTAATGGCATATTACAGCCCAGGGATGGAATGAGGTCTTGGTAATAATAAAACTATGAGAACTCAATACACCCTCTAGCCAAAAACACAGCCAGACCTTGTGCAAACACCCACACTGCAGACGTTACACACACACACACACACACACACACACACACACAAACACGTACACAAACCGAGACTACTGAAATTCTCAGCTGTACACTTCTGCACTCAAGGCTCTGTTATTTTCTGCTTCTAACTACATTCACACTCGAAAGCGACTGGTCATTTTCCTTGCTTATGGGTATGTAGCTACTGCTTGTGGGCTTCGCCTGTCTACTGTTTTTATTTCATATTCATTTTCTGTAACCGCTTAATCCAAATTAGGGTTGTGGGGAGGCTGGTGCCCATCCCAGCCAACTCCGGGCGAGGGCAGAGTACACCCTGGACAGCTCACCAGGCCATCATGGGGCAGAAAAACGCTGAAGGCTATGCAGCTACTCTTGTCGAAAGTCAGCAATGGTTCTTTTACATGAACCTCACACCACAGACAATGAGAGACATGGCCGGCCTTTGATAACCCATTTAGCGACACTGGGAGAACAGTGACAATCTGTGTAGATCCAATTTAATTGTTCATTTAAATTGAATTGTCTTAAGAAAGAGTGGTATGCAAAATGATAATGCATCTTCCGCTTTCATGTTAAACAGAAATCAAATAATATGCTCATCAGCCTGATAATCGGCTGTTTGGCCCACATGTACTGTGTACACATGGCTGCCGACCAGCTTCAAAAAGAGAGTCAATTAGCAAAGAAATTTAAGTGCACTAGCTATGTACAGTGTGTTTACCTGATGCACCAGGTGATCGCTGCTATGTTGCTTACTGGAAAATGGTGACTGATAATGCAAATGGTTGTTCATATTTAAATATGAAAGCATGAGCTAGGAAGATGCATATGTAATATAACCATTTATTTGATTTCAGTTGGGGACACACAATCATTATAAAGACGTTCTTTGAGCTCACATATACACATTTACTCACTCATTCATTTGCCAAACCACTTAATCCTATGAGGTGGCCGAAGCATATGATCACGCAGCACTGCACACACTCTGAACAGCCTGCCAGACCATTGCAGGGCCGGCTCACATATAGTAAACAAGAACACACTGTGAATATACATTTTAATAGCCAAACTCCAAATGACTTCACATACACGTGCACTCCTTAAAATACAAAGTAATTCAGATTTAGATACGATTTAACCCAATAAAAATTCATTTGTATTGATTCGGCAAAATCATTTGTTTTTTCATATTCCATGGTGCCCAGGCTGCTCTCTCTCTCTCTCTCTCTCTCTCTCTCCCCCGCTTTCTCTCTCTCTTTCTCTCTCTCTCTCTATGTATATATATATATATATAAAAATTAAATGTTGCAATATATAAAATACATTCACCACACGGGGACAATGGTGGTCTAGTGGTATAGGGCGCTGGATCGCTGATCCAAAGGTTGGGGGTTCGAGTCCCACTCTCCACAAGGTTGTCACTGTCCCCCCAGTGGAGCTAACTGGGTTATCAAAGGCCGGCCATGTCTCTCACCGTCTATGGTGTGAGGCATGTAAAAGAACCATTGCTGACTTTCGTCAAGAGTAGGCTGCAAAGCCGTCAGCGTGTTTCCGCCCTGCGATGGCCTGGCGAGCTGTCCAGGGTGTACTCTGCCCTCGCCCGAAGTTGGCTGGGATGGGCGCCAGCCTCCCCGCGACCCAAGTTAGGATTAAGCGGGTACAGAAAATGAACTGAACATTCACCACACTTTTTTACACTTGCTTTGAGAGTGCAGCTATCAGTGCCAATGACACTAGAGGCAACATGACTTGTACTAGTGGTGCTAATAATAGCTGCATGCACGTGAAGAGTGTCATTGCAGGTGAGTCTTTGATCATTCCAGAGAAAAAAATTGAGGCATGTTTTCAGAGATTGGACACCAGGAAGGCAGCATCATCAGACAACATCCTAGGTTGAGATAATAGCATGCTAGCCCACTGTACTCAACCTTGTGCTGATGCAGTCAGAAAGTCCCACATGCTTTAAACAATCAAGTATTGCCTAGTATCACTGACCTCAATTCTAACGAAGTGTCTTTAAAGGCTGGCAGAGACTTCATTTCCTCTTCACTACTTCACCCTGGATGTGTTATAATTTGCACACCAACCCAATTGTGCTGCCATATATTCCTATGCCATCCCTCACTAACTACACATAGCACAGAGTCATCTAGACACCAAGAATGGCCCTGATTAACTCTAAGGGATAGACCTGGTTTACACAGCACATGTAGACCCACCTCCTTTATTTTTCTAACAATCCAAACACCTCATATGGTGCAGTGGTGGCCCACTGTTCTAGGAACTGAGTTACTGATCAGAACATTGGTGGTTAAAGCACTGGTACCAGAAGGGTGCCACCATTGTTGCCTTGAGTGAGGCCTTTAGCCCTACCTTTAACTAACCCTGTGCTTTATAACAAGCTGGGCATCAGTAGAAAGGTTCCCTTTCCTTTTCTATGTCATCATCATCATCAAGGTCCATAGCCGTTTGGCCGTGGGTGCACTTTTCTGTCTTCCACCAGTCTTTTCCCATTTCCTCTGTCGGCTGCATACTTTGTAATAATGGAGGACACGATTGTTTATATCCCGGGCCTCGGCCAATCCGGCATGTGGGTTCTTTCTGGTGTAAACATGGTAAGTGTTTCAATAGGCAAAAATTCCATGGTAGTGCCCAACTCTTCTCCAGGTATGGATGGCCACTGGCTCTTGAATGAACTCATCCACCCTTTGACAGGTTTTGTTTTTCATCCTGCCTGGTGTCCACACACCACCTTATCAAGATTAACTTGATGAGGGAGCTGGTTTAGTCGCCGACTGGCCGATCATGAGACAGGTAGTACAGGATTACATGGTACCTGTAGCAGGTCAGCCTCACCTGACCTGACTATTTTCCATGTATGCATAACAACGTTATTTATTATACACATATGGCACACTACCTCAGCCCATTGTAGCTGGACCTCTCCAATGATAATGGTCACAGTGCAGGAAGATGGGAGGATGCTTTGATACCTTCTCAGAGGCTCTTTCTTCTAGTAGGCTCAACAGGCCTGCTGTTCTTGGCACAATCCCAAAGGACGAGGGTAAACTTTGGTATAATTCAGGATCAGGGCCAAACAAGACTGAAAGAATTCAGTCATTTGGCAGTTTGGATTTAAGCCAGGCTCTTGAGATTGGTCCTAAGGATAAATTAATGCTTGGGGCCCTATAGACAGTGTCTCCACTTTTCGAAGGGTGACTTAAAGGCCAGCATTTCCAGGTTTCCAATGATGTAGTCGTACTTTGCAAAGGAGAAAGTGTGAAGAAGGCAGTGCAGGAATGAAATTTTTGGGCCAGTGTTAAATGTTGTAGGGGAAAAGTCACAATTTAAGACTTTGTCTTTCTATTTTTTACAATAAATGGAAGAAAGACTGAAAGAAAAAAAAATAACCTTTGCCAAGTCACTCACTGCTCAGAATTTCTCGTGGTCTATTTCCATCTCATAAAATGTTATAGAATACCTGAAAACAGTCAACTATATTTTGGTGAATGTGACAGCTATGCCAGTAATTCTCTGACTGTTTGTCAAATGTTTGCAGAGTTGCCTTCACATAGTCCCATGGTCATGTGACAGTCATGTGACAGTCATGTTCTCAACTCCTTGGCAAATTTAAGTCAGATTGGTGAATGTATGGCAAATACTGATTACTTACAGAATGAATGGAAAAATATAGTAAAGACCCATTCACTATCATCACCAACTGGTCACACACACCTCCATGAGTGTATTTTACAAATGTACAGTCATAGGGACAATGTGGGCGCAGACATTAAGTTGTTCACTGACTACTTCTTACATATCACAGTGCTTGATGGGGCCAGATAACAAATTAAATGGCTTAGGGTTTGAAGAATGAAAGGAAAAGTGTACAAAACGGTGTTGAGGCCAACGATGTTGTATGGTTTAGAGACAGTGGCCCTGGGGAAAAGACAGGAGGCAGAGCTGGAGGTAGCAGAGATGAAAATGTTGAGGTTCTCTTTGGGAGTAACGAGGATGGATAGGATCAGGAATGAGCACATCAGAAGGACACCACATGTAAGATGTTTTGGAGACAAAGTCAGAGAGGCTAGATTGAGATGGTTTGGACATGTACAGAGGAGAGATAGTGAGGCTGGGACTACCAGGCAGAAGGCCTAGAGGAAGACCAAAGAGACGATTCATGGATGTGGTGAAGGAGGACATGAAGGTCGTTGGTGTAAGAGAAGAAGATGCAAAAGATAGGGTGAGATGGAGGCAGATGATTCGCTGTGGCGACCCCTGAAGGGAAAAGCCGAAAGGAAAAGAAAAAGAAGAAGAAGAAGGGTTTGATAGGATGGCAGTAGCTTTGGTTAGGAAGTGACTGATTGCAAGCATTCATTCATTCATTCATTTTCTGAACCCCTTAATACTAACTAGGTTCGCAGGGAGGATGGCACCCATCTTAGCCAACTCTACGTGAGGCCAGAGTGTCGCAGGGCAGAAACAAGCTGACAATCATGCAGTCTACTGTTAACAAAAGTCCTCAATGGTTCTTTTACATACCTCTCACATGTAGGGAGAGACATGGGTGGCTTTTGAGAAGCCAGTTAGCTGAAGTGGGGGACAGCAGTGACTACCTTCGAGAGTGGGGCTTGAACCCCCAACCTTCATAATCCAGCACCTTACCTCTGGGCCACTACTTTCCAGTGGCATCAGTCTCTAGTGCACTATTGTACTTGTGGATGAATGAGCAAACCTTCTCACACCCATGCTCCAAAGTCGAGTGGATATCTTTCCCAGAAGAATGGAGAGAGCTGATTATAATGTCAAAAAGTCAATACATTTGAAAGGGAAACTTTATGGAGCGCATCAGGTTGTATAAGGCATGTCATGTTGACTCATTTTATTGTTCAGTTTTCCAGTGCCAGTAAGCAGTTAGATGTGTTAAGTGGTGGATCAATACTGAACATCTCTGCCACTAGACAATTAATTTGTAAAATGATTATATATATATATATATATATATATATATATATATATATATATATATATATATATATATATATATACATACAAAAAAATCAATATTGCACTAGTTTCCAGACACAGCTAAATAATAAGCTAAATATTTAAATTATCAAATTGCATTCATAAAATAAATCAATAAATGTTCTTTTATCTCAAACTAGACTGAGAGTCATAATATATATATATATATATATTTTTTTTTTCTTTTCTGTTTATTTTAAATAAATAGCATTTCTCATCAATTTATCCCATCTGGCCCTTCTGTTCCTGAGATTTGACACCAAGGTTCCTGCTTCTGTCCAATCAGAAACACGGAACTGTGAAACAGAATGGTTCCATGTTTTGATTGATCAGCTCAGTAGAGCCTGAAGATGACTAATTTCAGTTTCTCATGAGACACTACAGATGTATCATTATAGGGAACTGACATATTGGTTAAAAGATATACTGGTTCGTGAGAGTCTCAGTTTAATTAATTTGCAACTTCAGTAAGAGGCTGGATAGACTTTTTATGAACATTTGAACATAAAATACTAATTGATAAACTTTCTCCCAAAGTTTTAAAATGTGATAAGTACTTAAATCTTAAACTGTTAAACTAGAGAACCATTAATAAAGTAGAAGGTATTGTCACTATACAGTATGAATAATATAACAAATAAGCCCTGTATGGGTACAGGTTTTAAACACACATGTAATGATATCAATGTCCTTTCATGGTTTCCTATTAGACTTTCATAATATCAGCACATCTCACTTGGGCAGTGGTGGCCTGGTGGTAAAGGTGCTGGATCGCTGATCCTGAGGTTGGAGGTTAGAGTCCCACTCTCCACAAGGTTGTCACTGCCCTCCCCCCTCCCCCCAGTGCAGCTAACTGGGTCATCAAAGGCCGGCCATGTCTCGCACTGTCTATGGTGTGAGGTTCATGTAAAAGAACCATTGCTGATTTACGACAAAAGTAGCTGCAAAGCTGTCAGTGTGTTTCTGCTCTGCGATGGCCTGGTAAGCTGTCCAGGGTGTTCTCTGCCCTTGTCTAGAGTTGACTGGGATGGTCACCAGCCTCCCTGCTGGTATAATTACCTTAAGGTAATTATCTCAGTTGAAAGTTCATACATGGTTAACTAGTAGTGTTCAATGGGAAGGGAATTCTAATGTCCCATGTTTCAAAGTTATCAGTACTTAAAATTCTGTTACCTTGATTTTTACATTTTAACATGGATGGGATTATGAGATGGGGTTGTGCTATTTTAAAGAGGTTTCCTATTTGTCCCTCGCATTGCATATATGAGTCGATGTCACATTGTTTCTCTGATATAAGTAATTTCACTTTTACATGGGAGATGTCTATTCCTTAAATCTGTGGTCTAGGTGTGACCTTTATCTTGGACTTTGATATTCCAAAATCAAATTACTGCTGGGACTCAGGTATTCTACACACTAAATTTGGTGAAAATCCTGGCACTGATCCAATAATCAAAAATAATCAAGAGGAGGGTGGAATGATGAAGCAGAATTATAGTTACTATACATGCCTGAATATTCTAGTCCTGTTATGTCACAGCAACATCCCAACATGCACACTTTTTATTTGTAAAAAGAGAACATTGTATAACTTGTACATTTATATGTGTAAGTTAGTTCCTGTTCTTAACTATGGCGTAATAAATCTCAGGCAACTCTGAGTGAAGGCAGGGTGCACCCTGAACAGCTCGCCAGTCCACCACAGGCCAACACACAACCTTGACAAACAGACAACATCATAGGCCAACCTTGACAAACACCTTTATTTATTATTATTATTATTATTAATCTTCTTCTCCTTTCGGATTTTTCCCTTTCTCGGGAGTCGCCACAGCGAATCATCTGATTCGCACATTTGATTTGGCATAGGTTTTTATGTCGGATGCCCTTCCTATCACAACCCTTTTTAGCAAGGGACATAAACACGCTGACGGCTTTGCAGCTACTCTTTACGAAAGTCAGCAATGGTTCTTTTACATGCCTCTCACCATAGACAGTGAGAGACATGGCCCGCCTTTGATAACCCAGTTAGCTGCACTGGGGGGGACAGTGACAACCTTGTGGGGACTTGAACCCTCAACCTTAGGATCAGCGATCCTGCACCCTATCCACTAGACCACCACTGCCCCATTATTATTATATTATTATTATTAATAATAATAATAATAATAATAATAATAATAATAGATCTATCTGTATTCATTGAACCAGTCTTCTATTTATCCATCCATTTTTATCTACATTTTCACTTACACTTGTTCAAACATGCTTTCATAGTTCTTATCAGGGCTACAGTTATAAATATTAGAAAACTTACTTGTCTTTTAAGTTATATATATATATATATATATATATACATACATATATATATATATATATATATATATATATATATATATATATATATATATATATATATATATATATATATATACATACATATATATATATATATATATATATATATATATATATACATACATATATATATATATATATATATATATATATATATATACATATATATATATATATATATATATATATATATATACATACATATATACATACATATATATATATATATATACATACATATATACATACATATATATATATATATATATATATATATATATATATATATATATATATATATATATATATATATGTGTGTGTGTGTGTGTGTGTGTGTGTGTGTGTGTGTGTGTGTGTGTGTATATATTTTAATGATGAATATTGTTGAATAAAATTCTTACATCCTGAATTCAAGAGACTCATTTCATAAACATTAAAATTCCCTGGAGAAAATCAAAACATATCAGCGCTTACACACTTTTTAAATCAGTTAATTATAAGTCGAGATTTCACTTCATTCTACCATTTAAATAAAGCTGCTGCTATAGAAACAATAAAATATTCGACTAAGTGCACTTCTCTAACCTTTGAGTTTCAGTTAAACTTCTGCTAAAGCTAATGTTTAAGATAGCAATTAGCATTTTCTGACCATTTACATTTTACGGCATTTGGCAGATGTCCTCATCCACAGTGACATACAACAGAGCAATTGAGGGTTAAGAGCTTTGCTCAAGGGTCCAACAGTGGCAGGTTGTCACTCGGATTTGAATCCCTGACCTTTGGACTAGTAAGCCAGAGCTTTATCCATCTGAGCCACCACTGCCCCTGTGACCAAACATATTACAGAATTTAGACATCAGGGTATAAGTCTAAGTACTCATTTTCTTCGAGGAATAAAGTTCTGGCACTCCATCTAGGATCCAGGAACAGAGCCAGGTAGAAAATCTTTTACCTAAGGGATCGCGGTCAGGGAAGTGCCGTGTATATACACACAATCTCTTGCACACATGAAAGGTAGCACGGCGCTCGAGCTCAGCATCGTCTGTGGAATTGGGAGAGAAAGTGCAGACGTTCATGGTTCAGTTCTCTCTGTAAATTAAAGCTTTTTGGCATTTCTCACCACCATACTGATATCGGTAACTGGAGCTTCCAAGAGCCATCATCAAAACATTTCTCAGATAGCATCATTAGAAATATCTGCTATTAAAGTGTGCTGTTATTGGTCCACTGTACAGCATAATCTGTGCAATTTTATATTTATACAGTACTGTGCAAGGGTACATTTAGATACATGTATAGGACTGGTGTAGAAGAAAGGTAGCTTATGTTTACATATAAATAATGATATTAAATTAAAGATCTCTACATAAAAATTATATAAAGCATTATAAACAGTAATAAATAAAACTAATTCAAGATCAGGTGTGATAATGATAATTTTCTTTAAAAATAGAGTAGCATCAGGTCCAGTTTGTGCAGTTCTACCGGGTCTCTTACATAATCAGCCACAGGTCTCCTGGAAATGTTGACTGTCACAATTGATTTTTTTATTTTTATGTAATTAAAACAGCATTCATTATACTTTTAGTCTGAAAGGCGGTCCCTGTTAGGGGCATGTATATAAATGTGACTGTGTAAATGGTGTACATAATTAGATTTAGACTGTGCTGTAACTAGTGTCACATGGTATCACTCAGCTGTAAGGGGGTCTGGAAACTTCTAGATGGACCTGGTTGTGCATGCCCTGGTGGTGGGTCAGGTGATTCAGAAACTTTGAGAATGGAACTTTCCAGAACATTGGGGAGGTTATATTAAATAAACTCTTCCAGTCTCTTCAAGGCTCCCCCAGTCTCTTGTCATCTAAGGAAACATCGCGGATTTTCTGATCCAAGGCTGATCATGGAAACTTCACCCACGGTTTGTTGTTCAGGACTTCATCGCCATTGTTTCCTTCGACACACGGGATTTCAAGCCTTTCCCCACCAGCATGCGCGCCGCTTCTAAATTTACCATGCTGCAGGGCTTGGTGACTATGGGACCCTTTGTTTAAGTTGTATTTTGGTTCAGCTTTAATCTGTAAGTATTATTTTACCTTACTTTGTTTATATTATTAAAATGTATATAGTTTATGTCAGAAATGAGTATATCAGAGGGACAGCCCATGTAAGATGTTTTGGAGACAAAGTCAGAGAGGCTAGATTGAGATGGTTTGGACATGTACAGAGGAGGGATAGTGAGTATATTGGCAGTAGGATGCTGAGGTTGGAACTACCAGGCAGAAGGCCTAGAGGAAGACCAAAGAAGAGATTTATGGATGTGGTGAAGGAAGACATGAAGGTCGTTGGAGTCAGAAAAGAAGATGCGGAGGACAGGGTGAGGTGGAGGCGGATGATTTGCTGTGGCGACCCCTGAAGGGAACAGCCGAAAGTAAAAGCAGAAAAGAAGATATAGTTTATGTCATGGCTTGTCGTGCTTTACTGGTTTCATGGGGCAATTTACTTCTAAATTCCATACGTAACAAAATTGGGGGCTCGTCCGATAGAATCCATTTGGCATACGTAACATCCCTTATATTTAATACATTCATTCCTTCATTTTCTGAACTTCTTAATCCTAATTAGGGCTGCCGGGAGGCTAATAAAGTCAGAAAATAAAAATCTAGCGAATCTATCTGTTTATAAACAAAAAAGGTAAACGTCGCTCTATCAAGTTGCTTGAGTATACACCGGGGAAATGCAAAAAAAGAAAATTAAATGACATTTTAATAGTTCATATTTACTTATTGTTTCCATGACATTGAACCCGGTGAGTTCAGCTCTTTCAACAGGTTACCATCTTTGTGGCATTAATGGTGTAGCTATGACTATCAACTTTTTATGATGAAAAGTAATTCTTTCAAACTTTAAATGAGTTTTAAAAGACTCTATCATGCAGAACGCGGGGGTGTTGTGATGACCCAGGCAGCATGAATACCATCACACTTAAAAAATAAATAAATAAATAGACCATTAAAATCTCAATTTTTCCTCGTTATGAGAACTTTGGCACTCCAGTTCTTCTGCACACCTGAGTACCATGTACCTGATCACAATGCATACTATGAAAAAGGCTTTGTTTAGTTTGCATGTCTGCCTCATAGCACGAAAATACTGGGTTCCAGTCTCAGGCTTCACAAGGACGTTTCTGTGCTAAGAAATGGCTTGTGAAAATTTAGATGTGGTAATTTCAGATTGAGCACAGAAACGAGCAGATACAACAATGTGCCTTCGGTCATGAGATTTTGTCCTTTCTACCAAAAACATAATCTAAATTTAATTGAAGGTGAAATACATGTACAGGGATCCCTCGCTACTCCGTGCTTCGATTCATGTGGCTTCAGTGCATTGTGGTTTTTTTTTAAATATTCATAGAAAATTTTAAAAATAAGGAAATTATAGAAGAATAGGGAAAGAAAGTTCAGGAAAATGCCACAAAACAAGGCCAATTATGCAAAAAAAAAAAAAAATGAACAAACAAACAAAAAAAAAAAATCAACCCAAAACCCCCCAACAAAACTATTTACATTTTTATGTGAGGTGCGCTTCTGTGTGCGCTCCAGCATCTGTATGTGTGTGTATTTATATTTTATTTACATCTTATACATTATTTTTGAAAGTTTAATTGTTGTTATAAGCATTTATAGCATTGAGTATGTTTTTTTTTTATATTGATATTATATATGCATATACATGTATGTATACCTCAGTCAGGGGGTTGATCCTACTTCGGGGAATTCAGCAGTCACGGCAGGATCTCGGTCCCAATTAACCGCGGAAAGTGAGGGATCCCTGTAGTGCTTTATTGCTAAGCCTACAGTATTATAATAAATGATCTTTTAGCTAAACATATGAACTACCCACTATCAAAATATAGCTTTGTTCATCTAATGTCTTCAACAAATGAATGTGTCATTTAAAACTTGTGCCTATGTTTATGTAATGTTAAGAAAATCAGGAACTCTGATGGCTCTCTTTAATCATGGAAGTACTCTTGCACACTCATGCAATATATATATATTATTTATGTATGTATTGTGGGACAACGGCCTTATACCCAATAAAATGTCTGTCTGTCTGTATGTCTATTTCTGCGTGGGATTTCCACAGTCTCCATGTGCTTGTGTGGGTTTCCTCTGGGTTCTTCAGTTTGATCCCACAGTCCAGAGGCAAACATCTTAGGATAATTGGTTTGTTTTAATTTGCCCTTCAAAATTTCCCCTCAGGTGAATGTGAATAGCTGTGTTTGTTATGTGCGTGATGAACAGTTGATCTGTTCAGGGTGTACCCTGCCTTCACCCAGAATCAGCTGAGATTGACACCAGCCACCATGCCACCTTAAAGGGGTTAAGTAGCTCATTATACGAATTAATAAAGTTAAGATATTTTTACCCCTCCCTGAATCGCCACCTTATCGTGGTGGAGAGGTTTGCGTGACCTAATGATCCTCGGAGCCATGTTGTCAGGGGCAAATGTCCCTGGTAGGGTCACCCAAGGCAAACAGGTCCGAGGTGAAGGTCCAGACGAAGTGCGAGTCAAAAAACCCCTATGACACATGACATCTGAGAGAGAGCACAGGAAGCAGTCTCCCTTGCCCGGACGCGGGTCACCGGGGTTCCCTCCTGGAGCCAGGCCTGGGGGAGGAGCTCAAAGATGAGCGCCTGGCGGTCGGGCTTTTGCCCATGGAGCCTGGCCGGGCTTAGCCCGAAAAGGAGACATGGGTCCGCCCTCCCATGGATTCACCACCCATGGGAGGAGTTTTAGGGGTCGGGTGCAGTGTGAGTTGGGTGGCAGCCGAAGGCATGGGTTCTGTCGGACCGATCCTCGGCTACTTAATCTGACCCTCGGGACATGGAATGTCACCTCTCTGGTGGGGAAGGAGCCTGATTTGGTGCGCGAGGTGGAGAGATACCGACTAGATATAGTCGGGCTAACCTTAACGCATAGCTTGGGCTCTGGAACCATCCTCATGGGGAGAGGCGGCGAGCCGGTGTGGGTATTCTTGTTGCCCCCCACCCCCGTTTCGGTGCCCAAATGTTGGAGTTCTCCCCAGTTGATGAAAGGGTAGCTTCCTTCTGTCTTCGGGTGGGGGGACAGGTCCTGACTGTTATTTGTGCTTATGCACCACAGGTCGCTGTATCATCGGAGCCAGAGTTTGGTCCGTATTGGCAACAGGTCGAATTCGTTTCCGATGGGAGTTGGAGTCCGCCAAGGCTGTCCTTTGTCACCGATTCTGTTCATAATTTTTATGGACAGAATTTTTAGGCGCAGTCGAGGCGTTGAGGGGTTCTGGTTTGGTGGCCATCGGATCTCGTCTCTGCTTTTTGAGGATGATGTTGTCCTTTTGGCTTCATCAAGTTGGGACCTCCAGCTCTCATTGGAGCGATTTGCAGCCGAGTGCGAAGCAGCTGGGATGAGGATCAGTACCTCCAAGTCTGAGGCCATGGTTCTCAGTCGAACAATGGTGGAATGCACCCTCCGGGTCGGGAATGAGGTCCTGCCCCAAGTGGAGGACCTTAAGTATCTTGGGGTCTTGTTCACGAGTGAGGGAAGGATGGAGCGAGAGATCTACAGATGGATCGCTGCAGCCTCTGCTGTTAAGCGGTGCCTGTACCGGTCCGTCGTGGTGAAAAAGGAGCTGAGCCGCAAGGCGAAGCTCTCAATTTACCAGTCGATCTACGTTCCAACCCTCACCTATGGTCACGAGCTTTGGGTAATGACCGAAAGAGCAAGATCACGGATACAAGCTGCTGAAATGAGCTTCCTTCGCCGGGTGGCGGGGTTCTCCCTTGGAGATAAGGTGAGAAGCTCTACCATCCGTGGAGAGCTCAGAGTAGATCCGCTGCTCCTCCACATTGAGAGGGGCCAGTTGAGGTGGCTCGAGCATCTGGTCAGAATACCCCCCCCGGACACCTCCCTGGTGTGGTGTTTTGGGCATGTCCAACCGGGAAGAGACCCCGGGGTCGACCTAGAACACGCTGGAGGGACTATGTCTCTCGGCTTGTCTGGGACTGCCTCGGTGTCCCCCCGGGAGAGTTGGAGGAAGTGGCTGGGGAGAGGGACGTCTGGACCTCTTTGCTTAGGTTGCTGCCTCCGCGACCCGACCCCGGAATTAGCGAAAGACGATGATGATGATGATGATGAAGAAATATTTTTAGAAATAACTGATTCCTTTCAAACACACACACACACACACACACACACACACACACACACACACACACACACACACACACACACACACACAGTTTTCTTCCACTCTTTGGCCTGATACGATGTAAGGATTGTGGTTCAGCACTTGCAGCTTCAGGATAAAATTATTTGCATATTTTCTTTCCAGATGGTGTTGAAATGTAATTCTAGCATCTGGACTTCAGTGTTTGAGTCAGAACCAGTAGATTAGATACCGTCTGTGCACAAAAAATAAATAAAATTAAAAAATAAATACAATAAAATAAATCATCAAATTGCATTCAGTTGTTACATTATTAAAAGAAAAACTTTGAACAGCCTGTTTATAGGGTTGTGCTACTGGAAAGTGGAAAAAATACAAAAAAAGAGACTATTTTTTTGTTTTTGAAGGAACTTTCTAATTTCTCCTTTTTTTATGGACAAAGTAATTAGGTTTGAAACCTCAGGCTGGCGTCCTGATGAAGCGTCCTCCTGCTTGTTTACGCTGCATTTGTTTTTAAACCACTTCAAAACGCCACGGTTTTCCCTCCAACAGTCCTGAAATTGCACGGAACAAACAAATTGAAGCTGCACATGAACATCAGTGCAATCTGCATGCCGGCTGTGTGAATGATGATGATAAAAGCCAAAAGTAGTGAGTAAAACCCGTGCTGCAAAATTCACACTTCTGAGAAGCCTCCGAAGATTTTATATTAATTTTTTCGAATACATAATCATTTCTATGGCAACAGCTCAGTACAGGGACTTACTATTTTAAATACTCACTTAAACCACTGAATCTATTATGGACCTGGAGAGGCTGGAGCCTATCTCAGCTGACACTGTGGTGGGATAAAGGTGGGGTACGCACTGAACAGTGAACCAGACCATCTCAGGGCAACACACATTCAACCATTCATATTCAAATTCACACTTTGGGCCACTTGGAACAACCAATTAGCTTACTATGCATGTCTTTGGACTGTGGGAGGAAACCAGAATGCAAAGAGGAAACCCACACAAGCATGGGGAGAACATACAAACTCGACAGAGCCCGGGACTTGAACCCTAATGCCTTGAGGGAGACATGATAATCTCTATACTACTGTGCCTCCCAGTGTGATTGAAAAAAAAATGTGTGAAGTGATGGTTTCTGGAAGATGTTTATTGATGAGATGTTTATTAAAGGAGTCTCCAGTGTCAGGATCACTTGGACAGACATTTGTAAACCTATATTTATTTGTTTATTTTGCTCCCATCTCCCAAATGATATTTCTGTAAAGTTTATTATTATTTATTATTATCATTATTTATTGTAATATTCTGAATGGGATCAGCACATTCTGATTGGTCCAGTGTGTTGGGATCAAAAATCATTAATTATTTACGCACATTTACAGTTTGTCATGGTCATTTGAAGCAGGCAGCATCATCATGATTGCACTTTAAAATGGAAAAATAAACCATAGAAATATAATTGTGTTGTTTTTTTTATGTCTTAATATGCACTGTAACACCTTCATGCATTCACTGTTGTTTACTTTAGTGTGCTAAACGTTGAATGAGTTACTGGAGTAACAGACAGCACAGCATTTAACCTCTGCTTCAGGCGCACAGCACACCTGCCTATGCCATAGTTTAAAATATGCAAATATGAAGAATAATATCATAATAAATCTCATTTTAGGTTAGTTTTATTTATTTATATAGACAAGACTGACGAGTACACTCGGGACTCAGAATGCATCTGTCATGATTTTTAATAAATAAATAAATAAAAAAACAAGTATAAAATCTCATTTTTAGGACAGTGGTAAAGGTGCTGGATCACTAAGCCTAAGGTTGGGGGTTCAAGCCCCACTCTTCACAAGTTGTCAAACCAAAAAAAAAAAAAAATCTAATTTTAGTTTGCTTCTGTTATGATCCCATGCAGTATATATATATATATATATATATATACAATAAAATAAAAGGACAGGACAAAGACTTTCTATTGAAACTCCATTTATCACTACAGATCTGTTTCGAGGGGTGGTAAAACCATCCTCTCTCTTCAGGTGATTATAGAAGAAAAAAGTATTGAGCACTCTCCTACGGAAGGATCTACTCAGAAAATCCCCTATATATATATATATATATATATATATATATATATATATATATATATATATATATATATATATATATATATATATCTCACTCTAGTAACTATTGTGCAATATTGACCTCGCCCTTGAAGCATAATTGTACGTTTTCGTGTATTTTCTTTATAATGGATTATATAATCTCTTGAACCCACACTATACATGTCAAAATCATGGAGGGAGGTAAATAATTAGGTCATTATTTTCCCACGGATTTATGGGTCCACCAGAAACTTGCCGTGTAAAATGAGAAGGCAGGGCAGTTCATTTGCAAAATAAATAAATTCAACCTGTTATTGTATGCGCGGCACGCCGTGATAACAGTTGACAATTTTTCTATCTGGATTGGTTTAATGTCGTAAAAGTGAGGAACAAAGCGAGAGACATTTATAAGCATGATTAAATGAAATGTCTGACTCAATTTAGTTCATGGAGTTTCTTTACACACACACACACACACACACACACACACACACACACACCAAATGACTCATTTCCATCCAACATTTCCCTGAGTTCTGCAGCGCATTAATTTTCCAGTAAGTTTTTTTTTCTCTCATTCTGGTATTAACCATATTTGGAACAATCTACCAATTGACAATATATTTACGTAAAGACTGACAACTCTTCTTTTTTATTATTTTATTATTACAGAATAAATAATGAAAGTAGATGAGAACTGTAAACAGGAATGACAAGTACATTCACATAAATAATCTTGTATGGAATAAATACTGTGTGTGGTCCAGTTATTAGAAATAATCACTGTCATTGAGGACAATGGTGGCATGATGGTGCAGTAATTGGCATGTCCACCTCACAACAAGAAGGTCCTGAGGTCGAGTTTCAGGCTCGGTGAGCATGTTTCTGTGCGGTTTCTGGGTTCTTTCTGTGTTTGCGGTTTCCTCCAGTTTTCCCTCACGGTCCAAACACATGCATATTAAGATAATTGGTTGTTCCAAATTGCTTCTAGATGTAAGTGTGTGTGTGTGTGTGTGTGTGTGTGTGTGTGTGTGTGTGTGTGTGTGTGTGTTGCCCTGCTATGGACTGGACAGCTAATTAGGTTGTACCAGGCCTTCACCCAGTGTCGGCGGAGATAGGCTCTAGCTTGTATGATTATCTGTTTCTGTGAATGAATGAATGGGGGATTCATTTTACTGTGAAATCTGATGTTATAAAATTAAATGTTAAAACTGTACTTTTGATTTATTTTGAATGAGTCTTTGTTCTCACTCTTAATATAGCAGCTATATACATTCATCTCATTACCAGTCTCTTTGTTCTCTCTCTCTCTCTCTCTCTCTCTCTCTCTCTCTCTCTCTCTCTCTCTCTCTCTCTCTCTCTCGCTCTCTCTCTCACTATCTTCTGCTACATTAGCTATACATTGTGGCTTCTATTCAAACATAATTTCATTCATTCATTTCCTGAACCGCCTTAATCCTAATTAGGGTCATGTGGAGACTGGTACCCATCTCAGCCATCTGTAGGCAAGGGCAGGGTACACCTGGACATCTCACTAGGCCATCACAGGGCCAACACTCACACAACCATTCATACCACAATCACACACCTAGGGGTGATTTCTAACAGCCAATGAACCTACTGCACATGTTTTTGGATTGTAGGAGGAAACCGGAGTACCTGGAGGAAACTCACACAAGCACAGGGAGAACATGCAAACTGCATACAGAAATGCCCAAGCTGGGAATCGAACCAGCATAATTTAAATACAAGAAAAATTATTTGCACCATATGAAACCTTTAAAACTTCTAGAATTTAGATAGTCTTATTGTCCTTATTATTCTTATTATAATATTTTTATTCACCCCCCTCCTATCTCTCTCTCTCTCTCTCTCTCTCTCTCTCTCTCTCTCTCTCTCTCTCACACACACACACACACACACACACACACACACAAACACACACACACACACACACACACACACACACACAGACATATTCCGTATTTCCTCATTCTTTAGAGACCATATTTGGGCCACTACATAATTTGTTTTAGAAGTAAAAGGTGAGCTGTCCAGTGTGTGCTCTGCCCTCGCCCAGAGTCGGCTGGGATGGGCGCCAGCCTCCCCTCGACCCTAATTAGGATTAAGTGGCTACAGAAAATGAACTTAACTGAAGTAAATGGTTTCCTTCTCTTTATCCCACAAAGCTATTGCGTTCTGGTTTGTGTCTGATCAGCAGAAGTTGATGACTTTCACAAACTAGTTGCTCTCACAATATCACAACTGCAAATCACGCATTTCAATAAAAATGCACTTGTTTCTACACTTTGCCATTAATATACCAATAAGAACAATTAGAACACCCCCCTCCCCTCCCCATTTTCTCCCCAAATTAGTTGTATCTAATTCCCACCCATCAGGTATTATTGTCCGTATCACATGACCTCCACCAACCAGGGAGGCAAGAAAGCATGCGCGCATCCCCTTTGTGACATACAATGCAAGTCACCGTGTCTTTTCGAACTGCTGTGCATGAATATTTAAGGGCGGTCTCATGCACTCCAAGGGAAAGTGCTATCCACACCCTTGTATGAATGAACTCACAGATGCCCATGATTGGCTAGAAATCACTGTGCATGACAGGAACGTGAACATATGCCATCCCCCCTCATGTGAGAGCTCAGCCAATTAGCCATGGACTTCTGGCCCCGGATGGCTGTTGCATTAAGCCAGATTCAAGCTTGTGAGTTCTGTGTTAATGGTCACGCAACTTGTCGATGCACCACTTGGGAGCCCATTGTTTTAAAAATACTTGATATGTGTGTACATATGATTTTGATGGATTGAGTTTCCAGTGTCAGGATTGTGAGAAATGGTGTGTGGAAGAAAGCAGAAAATATATGATTTGCCATTGTTGGGCTTTTTACACCCAAGGTATAGTGGCTCATTGGACTAAGTGTTTATTTCTGGTGTCCATAGCGTGAAAAAAATAGGAGTTCAACTCCTTCTAGGTGGTATGCTAATCCATTGCAGGTTACCTTCCCTGTATATTTTTACTGGTACCCATTTATACTGCTGGATGAACAGAGGCACACTTGGGGTTAACACCTCCCCAGGGATTTTAGCACAGTGGGGGTCTAACTGGGATTTGAACCTACAACCTTCTGATCATGAGCCCAGTGCCCTAAGCACTACACCACCAGCCCCACCTAATGATTTGCCAGGTTGGAAGAAAATGAATCAGAAGTTATATATTGGAAAAACTTGATGGCCATGTTTGAATAGCTAATCAGTGTGTGTGTGTGTGTGGGGGGGGGGGGTAGCAATTATAAATTTCTCATCCTAGACCTTCTGCCTCAGAGGAACACACGTGGAGTCATTTTTAGATCTGTAGAAGTTTACACAGGTTGGGTCCCTTTTGTGTACTTTATTTTGGGAAACAATATTGTTGATAGACAGTGGTAGCCTGGTGGTAATGGCGCTGGATCACTGATCCCAAGGTTGGGGGTTCAAGCCCCAGTTGAGAGTGGCCATGTCTCTCACTGCCTCTGGTGAGAGGTTCATGTAAAATTACCATTGCTGACTTTAGTCATGAGTAGCTGCATAGCCGCCTAAGTGTTTCCACCCTTGATGGCTTGGTGATCTGTCCCAGCCAATTAGCCTGATGTGCATGTTTATCGACTCTGGAAGGAAACCAGGGTACTCAGAGGAAACATGAAAAACTGGAGAAAATGTGGTAAGTCCACATGACTCAAACCCAGGACCTTCTTTCTGTAAGGGGAATATGCTAACTGTGCTGTCCTATTTTCTCCATATTGTGGACTGGAATATGAAGACATTTAGTCTGGCTTCATCAGGGGCTTGGTGTTAGTATCATAATTAGTTTTATTTCAGGGTAAAGTTAGGGTAAAGGTTGGGGTTAGGTACTTAGTTGTGATGGTTAATATTGAGAAAGTGGTAGGGCATACATAATATCAATGGGATCCCAACAAGGATATAAGTACACGTGTGTGTGTGTGTGTGTGTGTTATAGATAGAAAATATTTTTATTATTTCTTTCCAAAGTGTCTCACAGTTGCATCATCAGCACCACCTCCATTTTTCCTGCAGGTGTAAAGGACTCTCCATTTTAAACATTTTCAAAACAATCCAAATAACAGATATTCAGCTACTCCTGATTGGATGACAAACCCAGGCCCCTCCCACAGACATCATCAGGTAATTAACACCTCCACTTGTTTGCCTGTTGCCTGACAGCACATATTTAGCCTGTCATCTGTTTCATCAGTGTGCTCGAGATACATCACATGGATTTACCTTGGATTTTTATTGGTAAATCACAGACATCCTAGCTTTGTACTAATTTAAATTTTTATGCTTTAAGTTGTGTAAAGTTTGTGAGGATGGTTTGTTTAACTAGACTTTGATGTGTTTTATTTATTTATATTTATTAATTCTTAGACTCTCATTACCACTTAATGTCTTAATCCTATTATGGTTATAGAGAGGTTAAAGCCTAGCTCAGCCTGAACAGCTTGTCAGAGCACCAGGGAATCAACAGAGACTCATATACACACCAAGGGGAAACCTGAGCCAGTCAGTGTGCATGTCGTTGGACTGTGAGAGAAACCTGACCAAAGACATACATTGTCATGTTGAGAGAAAATACATTATCCTGAAATGTCTTTTCAAAAGCTGAATGGCCATTTTGAACACCAATCATTTTGTTCTGGGTTGTAGGTTGGGTTACCACTGAAGCCAAACAGGTATTTATTTTGGAAAACAGTGAAGCATCATCATTTTTGGAAAGTGACGCAGTCACATGCCAAGTATATGAGTGGGTTGCCAGTTAGATTGTACCAAACATTGTTACCATGTTGTCAGAAAAGTGGATTCCAGAGTGAAAAAGTAAGTAACTATGAACATAAAGTGGTGACATTTTATGTATATGTACCGTATTTTTTCAGACCATAGGGCGCACTCAAAAGCCTTTGTTCCCAAAAAAAAACTGACTGTGAGCCTTATAATCAATCCGGTGCACTGTGTGTGTGTGTGTGTGTGGATGCAGCCTCAGCTCCATCTCATTGACGGCATCAAAACCCACGTGAAGCAAATTAATTCAGAGCTTACCATCATTCCGGTGGATTAACCAAAGAACTTTATCCGCCAGATATTGGTGTCCAGGATGCAAGTTGGAGGAATCCGAGCGTTATGTCCAAATACCAGGATAAAGCACTGCTGCAGTTGTCCTCCTGAGACCTCGGATTAACCATCTTGAATTTAAAGTTAGACTGATACAGCTCATTAAGAGTAATGACCTCCGTTCTGTAATGAACACAATACTAATGCGCTGTTTCAGGGGGTGTGGTGGAGAGAAGGTCACGACCCAGGAAGGCTTCTAATCTCTGTCTCTATTGATCTGACTCCACAAGTGAGGGAATAATAGATAATAAAATATAATAACACATTATGTTGATTTAAAATATATATATATATATATATATATATATATATATATTATTTAATGTAGCCTTTAAAATGTTGGGTGGAATGGTGTTTTTTTTTTTTTTTTTTCCAAACATGGTTCACAAACAAGAGCAACAGCCGTTATGTGTAGTAACATTTGAACTGCCATGTCAGCTTGTTAACGAGCCAGTGTTCTGACAGAATGCACTTACATTCAGTGTAAAAATGACTCCATGCAACACTATATGGTTTCATTTGATGCACATTCTTGAGAACTTTAGCTATATGTGACATTGTATTCAGGGAAAATGGCTGAACAGGATGAAAATAGTTCCGCCCCATGTGCCCTAATTTGTGTGCAGTGGCGATATGGCATACTTCACTGTGTATGTCGTATGAGCACCAGTTTTCTGGGCTCTAATGGCCAGGACCGGAGGAGAAAGCTGTGTGTGTGTGTGTGTGGAGATGGTGTGGGTGTGTGTGTTTTTGCATGTGTGTGTGTGGGTGTATGGAGGAGGTGGGTGTATTGGATTATGCAGGTGTTAAAGGATGTGTTATGAGGCAAATTGGTTGCACACTCCCTTTCTGTTTGGGTAGCTGCTTGCTGTTGAACACAGCTGGTAAAATGTCAGACGTTTGTTGTTTTCATCTCTCACTATTTTCTCCCTCACTCTCATTTTCTTTAAACTTTCATCCACAGACATCCTCCATCGCCTCCTGCAGAGATGATGATGCTTTCACCCCCCTGCAGTTCCAGACCATGTTCCCCCTCCTGCAGTGGTGTGTTTACTGTATTTTTTAAAGACAAGTGTTTTTTTTTTTTTGTTTGTTTTTTTTTTTTTTTTTGTTTTTTTTAAATTTAATTTAGTGTTTTCTGGATATACTCATGTAATAGTGTGTGTTGTTAACCAAACATCAACATACAATCTTGCAGGTTGTGTAAGCATGTCCACCAATTATTGACCTGCTACTATTGTAAGAGAATAAATTCAATTTATTTTTAAATGAGTTCTTGTGGGAGTGGTGGCCCAGAAGTAAGGTGCTGGATCACTCAACCAAAGATGGGGGATTCAAGCCCCACTATCAATGCTTATCAAAGGCTGGTCATGTCTCTCACTGTCTATGGTGAGAGGTGTAAAACAACCATTGCTGACTTTTGTCAACAGCAGCTGCATAGCCGTCAGCGTGTTTCTGCCTTGCAAGGGCCTGTCAGGCTGTACAGGCTGGTCTCTACCCTCGCCCAGAGTCGGCTGAGATGGGTGTCGGCCTCCCCCAATTAGAGAAAAGCACTTCAGAAAATGAATGCATGAGTTGTTGTCGACTCCAGGTTTTTTTTTTTTCTTATGTCAGACACACTTTATTGACTGAGCTAGCACAAAAGCCACATTTCTTTTTCTGAATTAATAAAACGCAGAAGCAACACCTATTTTATTGAGAGAGAGAGAAGGCACATCTTTACTTAACACATACAAAGGCTACACATTTATTGAGACATACACAGAGGCTGCACCTTCTTTACAGAGACAGGTATAGAGGGCACACCCTCATTGCCAAGATAGACATAGAAGCTACATTAGCTTTCTTAAGAAAGAAACAGACTACACCTCCATTACTAAGAAAGGCAAATAGGGTGTGTTTTCTTTACTGACACTTGCACGGAGACCACACCTTCTGAAACCCACACAAAGACAGACATGTATAATAAATGCTCTACTTTCTTCAGTTGTAATGCTTGACGTTTGGCCACATCATCATAAATGATGGGCAGGGGCTCCTGAATGGCGAAGCGACAAATTGCGGTGACTTGACTCTTAACCCGGTGGTCGCAAGTTCAAATCTGGTTTAGTGGCACAGCTATCCATGGCCAGGAATCCATGGGAGCTTATTGGCTGAGCTCTCGTCGAAGGGAGGGAGGGATGGCATATGCTCACTTCCTTGTCACTCACAGCAATCACTAGCAAATCATGGATGTCTGTGAGCTCATTCGTATGTGAGGGTGGATAGCACTTTCCACTGACTGTGTTAAACCGCCCCCAAATGCACATGCACCACAGTTTGAAAAGAAGTTTCTATGCCATGGAGGGTGTGTGTGCATGCTTTCGCCCCACCCTGGTTGGTGGTGGTTGTGTGATAGAGATGGCAATGTCTTGTCTTCCTTTCGGCTTTTTCCCTTTTACTCAGGAGTCGCCACAGCAAATCATCTGATTTGCACGTTTGATTTGGCAGAGGTTTTTACGTCGGATGCCCTTCCTGTCACAACCCTTTTTTTAGCAAGGGACAGAAACACGCTGACGACTTTGCAGCTACTCTTTACGAAAGTCAGCAATGGTTCTTTTACATGCCTCACACCATAGACAGTGAGAGACATGGCCCGCCTTTGATAACCCAGTTAGCCGCACTGGGGGGGGACAGTGACAACCTTGTGCAGAGTGGAACACGAACCCCCAACCTTTGGATCAGCGATCCAGCACCCTATACCACTAGACCACCACTGCCCCTGTGATAGAGATGGCAATACCTGATTGTATATACCTAAAATTAGGATTTTTTTTTTTTTTTTTTTTTAATATACGAAATAAAAGAAAATGGGCGGTTAGGGTGGAGAGTGGTGGTCTGGTGGTAAGGTGCTGGAACACTGATCACAGGGTTGGGGGGTTCAAGCCCCACTGTCAACAGGTTGTCACTGTCTCCCAGTGTTGAGGTTCCACCCAGAGGTTCAGGTAAAAGAACAGCTGTTTAAATACTTTCAAATAACTGCACTTTAATACATGGGCAGTGATGGTCAAGTGGATAGGGTGCAGGATCGCAAGGATGTGATGTAAGTCATCATCATCATCATTTTTCCCCTGTGGCGTCATGGACAACCTTGGGGCGCTCTTGCTGGAATCGGGTATCCAGCAGTCGCAGGAAATTGGTCTTCGCTATCATCATCTTTGTTGTACGTCAACACCAAGTATCTTTTCAATTCTATTCCACATCGTTCTCGGAGTCAGAGTATCAAATAGTACTTGTTTCTGGAGGGCATTGTTGTCAAGCCTGCATTTATGTGCCAGATATTTAAAGTGCTGTGCTAAACAAAAGTCACGGATGGGGAGTGTTTTTGTCATGGTACATAGTCAGTCATTTGAAATCCTGTAACTCCAGTCCAAATCAGTTCCTTCACGTTCTGCCCGGTCTGGAGCGTTTTTTAGTTCAAATCCTCCTCTAACCATTTTTCGTAAGAAACTATGCCATATGACTTCCACCTTTCCCAGCTCTTCCTCTGTCAGCTCCCATGCCTGTACGCAATACAGGAGCCTTGATCGTATACAAGTGGTGAGGAATTTTACTCTGGTTGACAGTCTAATCCCTCTATCAGTCATAATGTATTTGAGATTGTTCCATTTCTGATATGCTGCATCAATTCGTGCATGTAGAGATTGACTGCTATTCTCAGTGTTGGTTATCGTATACCCCAGATACTTGAAACTTCTGACATTCTAAAGGTGGTTTGAGCCAATGCTCACCAGACTAGGTAACTCCATCACATGCTCGTCCACGTTGAAGGCCATTGTTTCTGTCTTTTAATATGAGATTTGCAACCCAATCCGTCTAAAGGTGTCATCGTAGATGGTGAGCATCTTCTGCAATTCCTTTTGTGAACTGGCGAATATGACCTGATCATCAGCATACAGTAGCTCTGTGAGTTGTACATGTCCATAGGAGGATGCTTTCTTATGAAGCTCTTGCGGAGATATTTCATTGGGCATACAGTAGGTGATCTTGAAACCGGCCTGAGGGTTGGATTTAATTATTTCACTCCTTGCAACTCTAACAACAAAGTCCATGTAAACATTGAAAATCAGAGGTGATTCCAAGGCACCTTGTCTGCATCCTACAAGAGTATCAAAGAAGTTAGTGGATCCTTTGATGCATGTTTTTGTACTGGTATATAATGCACATAGGATAGCTACCAGGCGTGGACATCTTAAGCGTATATTGAGGCACTGGAATAGGGCACTTCTTGGAATCCAGTCGTATGCGGCCTTGAGACCGATAAAGGCAACATAGAGAGGTTTTTTTGGACTTCTTTGATGTCTTGAGGATTTGGCGTAGGATAAAGATTGCATCGCATGTTGACTTATTTGCCCGGAAGCCAAATTGGGATTGTAGCAGTATTGACTCGTAGTTCTGTCAGATTCTTTCAACTATTATCTCTGACACCACCTTCGAGAGAGTTGCAATTATGCTAAGGCCTCTGTAGTTTTCTACAAGAGATTTCAGGCCTCTCTTATAAAGGCAAGTAATGGACGCTGACAACCAGTTTTTTGGAGCTAAGTGAAGCAAACAAGGATGCAATTTAAGGGTTCTACAATGCACCCTGCATATTCATTAATGAAACAAGGACAGGTGCCACACCCTTCATAAAAAAATTAGATTGAGAGAACACACCTTCACTGAAAAAAATACATAGAGGCCACACCTCCTTCACCAAAAATTAAATGAAGAGGCCTCACCTCAATGACCAAAAAAGAATTACACCTAGAGGCCACTCGTCCTATACTAAAATTTTCATGAAGTAGCCATATGTTCCACAATAAAAATTACACAAAGAGGCTTTTCCTCCTTAAGCGCATATATATATATATATAAAATGTATATGTATGTGGTATATATGTATATATATATATATATATATATATATATATATATATATATATATATAGTGGTATAGGGCGCTGGATCGCTGATCCAAAGGTTGGGGGTTCGAGTCCCACTCTCCACAAGGTTGTCACTGTCTCCCCCCCCAGTGCAGCTAAAGGCGGGCCATGTCTCTCACTGTCTATGGTGAGAGGCATGTAAAAGAACCATTGCTGACTTTCGTAAAGAGTAGGCTGCAAAGTCGTCAGCGTGTTTCTGTCCCTTGCTAAAAAAGGGTTGTGACAGGAAGGGCATCCGACGTAAAAACCTCTGCCAAATTAAACGTGCGAATCAGATGATTTGCTGTGGCGACTCCCAAGTAAAAGGGAAAAAGCCGAAAGGAAGACAGACATATATATATATATATATATATATATGTGTGTGTATATATATATATATATATATATATATATATATATATATATATATATATATATCTTCTTTTCCTTTCGGCTGTTCCCTTCAGGGGTCGCCACAGCAAATGATCTGCCTCCATCTCTCCCTGTCCTCTGCATCTTCTACTCTTACTCCAACGACCTTCATGTCCGCCTTCACCGCATCCATAAATCTTCTCTTTGGTCTTCCTCTGGGCCTTTTGCCTGGTAGTTCCAACCTCAGCATCCTACGACCAATATACTCACTATCCCTCCTCTGTACATGTCCAAACCATCTCAATCTAGCCTCTCTGACTTTGTCTCCAAAACATCTAACATGTGCTGTCCCTCTGATGTACTCATTTCTGATCCTATCCATCCTCGTTACTCCCAAAGAGAACCTCAACATTTTCATCTCTGCTACCTCCAACTCTGACTCCTGTCTTTTCCCCAGGGCCACTGTCTCTAAACCATACAACATTGCTGGCCTCACCACCGTCTTGTACACTTTTCCCTTCATTCTTGCCGATACTCTCCTATCACACATCACACCGGATACTTTTCTCCATCCATTCCAACCTGCCTGCACGCGCTTCTTCACCTCTTTTCCACACTCTCCATTGGTCTGGATTGTTGAGCCTAAGTACTTAAAATCCTCCACCTTCTTTATCTCTGCCCCCTGTAACCTCAAAGTTCCTCTTGGGTCCTTGTCGTTCACACACATGTATTCTGTCTTACTAAGACTAACCTTCAATCCCCTCCTTTCCAGAGCATACCTCCACCTCTCTAGATTTTCCTCCACTTGGTCTCTGCTCTCACTACAGATCACGATGTCATCTGCAAACATCATAGTCCATGGAGATTCTTGTCTCACCTCGTCTGTTAGCCTGTCCATCACCATAGCAAACAAGAAGGGGCTGAGAGCTGACCCTTGATGCAGTCCCACCTCCACCTTGAACTCTTCTGTCACACCAACAGCACACCTCACCACTGTCTTACATCTCTCATACATGTCCTGCACCACTCTAACATACTTCTCTGCCACTCCAGACTTCCTCATGCAATACCACAGTTCTTCTCTCGGCACCCTGTCATATGCTTTCTCCAGATCCACAAAGGCACAATGCAGCTCCCTCTGACCTTCTCTGTACTTCTCTATTAACATCCTCAAAGCAAACACTGCATCTGTGGTGCTCTTTCTTGGCATGAAACCAAAATATATATATATATATATATATATATATATATATACATACACACACACACACACACACACACACACATACCTCAGTGGTACCTCAACTTACAGGTGTCCTGAATAATGAATTTTCCAAGATACGAGCTTCGATCTCACCAAAAATCTGCCCCAAACCAACGAGCAAATTTTCTACTTACGAGCTCTGCTGGGGAAATGGCTTTTCCAGGTTGATTTGCCTTGCATTCTTCAGCGTATATTTCTCTGTGCACCGAGAATGCCTTATGCAGTGCTTCTCAATTATTTTCTGTTATGCCCCCCTATAGGAAGAAACCCAACGTCGCCCTCTAGGCAGCGCCATCTTGGAGACGTCAATCCAAGACATCACTCCAAGTTCAATGTAAAAGGACATGAAGCGTAATAAAGTTTATCCTTTTGGTATCGTGCAGAACATAAAATCTCACGCACAAACACCAACTTAGATACTGTACTGGAATAATAATCGAAAAAGACTTTAATACTACTACTGCTTTACAACAGTATATGCTGTATAATGTTTATATTTTTTCATCAATAAATATAACAGTAATAATTGAAAAGTTTTTCTTAATCATTATTATATTTTACTACATTAATATGGTATTAATGAATAAGATTGTCTATCGATCGTGTTTAATAGGCATATTTTAACGCATTTAATAAAATACACAGTATTTTACTTCCGTTTGCTCATTTGCGCATGTGCTGTGATACATGGGATTTTACTTCCGGGTACAGAACTCGCGAATTATCTTGATTCGCAGGAGGTCACGGAACCGAACCCCCGCGAATGTCGAGGGCCTACTGTGTGTGTGTGTGTGTGTGTGTGGGTGTGTGTGTGTGTTTGTGTGTGTGTGTGTGTGTGTGTGTGTGTGTGTGTGTAAATGTAAATATAAAAATAATTCATGTATAAACATTGAGTTAGCGTGCAGTAAAGAGAGAGACATGGTATTACTCAGTTGTTTTTTGGTCTCTGTTGTTTTTTTTGCGTGCATGGTCTAATTGGGTCTGGAACTCTCCATTAGGGAAACTTCCAGCATAGACCTAGTTGTGCAAGCACCCTGGTGGAGGGTCAGGTGATGTGGAATTTTCCAGAATGGAACTTTCTGCAACTTTAGGGAATCTATATTAAGGACCTGTTGTCAACTGGCTCCAGTATCTGCGAGTTTCTTCAGCTGACACAGATCACCTAAGGAGTCTTTTCGGGTCTCTTCGGCAAATAGGAAACTAAGGAAACTCATCGCGGCGGATCATCTCATCCAAAGTGGATCATGGAACACGTGTCACCCAAGTTTCGTCGTTTGAGACTTCATCGCCAAAATCCATCATCCACGTTCACCCACAGCCCACGTGAGGATCTTCATCAGTTGTTTCTTTCGACATGTGGGATTCTAAGCCTTTCCCCGCCAGCACACACGCAGTCTCTAAATTTACCATGCTGCAGGTGCTCCGTGACTATGGGACCCTTTGTTTAATTTGTATTTTGTTTAGCTCTAAAATGTAAGTTATTATTTTGCCTCACTTTGTTCATATTATTAAATTGTATATAGTTTATGTCATGGTCTGTCGTGCTTTGCTGGTTTCACGGGGCAACTTCCATCTTCTAAATTCCATATGTAACAAAACTGGGGGCTCATCTGGGATGGAATCCATTTGGCATACGTAACAGCACGCACACACAAAATAAAATAAAATAAAATAAAAACACTTTAAGCACTTTATGCAAATAATTCTCAATCCCTTGGTCAAGTTTATCCACTGACTCTGCATAAATATATTGCGCAACATATTCCCAGAAAATTTCTTATGTAAAATGTACATATTATTTTATTCCAGTATATATCACAAGCTTTTATTCTATACCACAGTGCCCAGGTTTGCAAACAATACAAGCTGAAAACTTTTAAGAGAAAAGTAACCAACAATTTCATAGGCAATATAAAATTGAAAAATGATTCCTAAGGCCACTTTCCTTCATCAAATATCTAGAGACCACACCTCCTTCATCAAAAATGACATCTAAGGGCCAAAAAACCACACCTCCTCTGCCCATTTAAAAAAAATGACATGACATCAAGACAACTTATTTTCAAGTTCATTTTCAAGTTTATTTTTATTTGAGTTTATTTCAGAGTGTACACTGGCAGGTCCTGAGCAGGTGGTTGTAAACTGCAGGTCACAGAGCTACTTAGGATTTTTCAGTAATCAGAAAACTTCTGTAATCCACCCTGCTGGTGCAGCTTAATGACTGTCTGAGTCCTGTGTTAACAATTACCTGTACACAGAGAGAGAGAGAGAGAGAGAGAGAAAGAGAATCCTATTGGATGAAGAAGAGGCAAAGTAATTTTTTTTTCTCATAATTTTCTCTCTCTGTGTTCAAGTAAATATATCTGATGTGCTAATAAATAAATATGTCTACCTCTTACTGTTTTAACTGTTTGGTTTTAACGTGGTGTAGTCTTTAGCACATTTGCCTCATAGCAAGAATACCCAGGGTTCAGTTCCCGAGCTCAGCAAGGTCGTTTCTATGTGGAGTTTCTTCTATCACTTTTGGAGTTGTGCAACTGATTTGTCAAACAGTCCAAAGATATCCATATTAAGTTAATTAGCTGTCTAAATTGCCCTTAAGTGTGAGTATGAACGGTTGTGTTTTGGCCTTGCAATTGCCTTCTGAGCTGGTCAAGTTGTAGCCTGCTTTCTCCCAGAGTCAGTCTCGCCAAAACTCAAGTAAGATTAAACACCTTGACAAATGAATTAATTCATGAATCTTTTAACTGTTATTGTGTAACCAAACAAAGTTTAAATATGTACGTGGTTTAATCCAAAGCTGCTTTAAAGAGCTGGTATATTTTTCAATCTTAAGGATTCCCTTAAGAAGGTACACCCAAGAGGCCAGACTGACATTCTAAATAGTAAATATACAACATGTACATAAGAAAATGTTGAGGTTCTCTTTGGGAGTGACGAGGATGGATAGGATCAGGAATGAGTACATCAGAGGGACAGCACATGTAAGAGGTTTTGGAGACAAAGTCAGAGAGGCTAGATTGAGATGGTTTGGACATGTACAGAGAAGAGATAGTGAGTACAGACGTTCCCCGACTTACGTTCATCCATTTTAAAGTTTTTTTTTTTTCAATTTTACGTTTTGTTTTTGTTTTTTTTTCCAAAAAAAAAAAAAAAAAAAGTCAAATTTTGAATTTAGACGTATGTACGTAGTACGCTGACGTAATGATGCAATGACACTGCATTCATTGTTTACAAACTACAGACTGAGCGTGTATATATATCAGTTATATAGTGTGTTACCCTTGTGTTAAGACGTCGTCTCTGTGATCTTTGTGTTTACACTGTTTTGTGGACTTTTGTAACCCTAAGAAAATATGGTTGGTCAGAAGTGTAAGCCTACTAGCATGGATGCAAGTCTCATACACAGAGATGAATTAACTATCTGCTCAGATCAGCACAATCTACCAAGCATACTCAGTTAAGCAGAGAGTTGTAAAATGAATGAAAACCTGAATCCACAAATTACAGAACAATTACAGATATTTATTATCTTTTAGTAGAATCCTAAGAGTGTATACTTATTTTTATATTATATTCATTAGGATTTGTACTTGTTCTTTGTATGCATGTCTTGCATACTTATTAAGTTTCAACATTTTGAAATCGGGAGAATTTTCACCAGAGACACCGCACCCCCTGTGCGGCCGGGCTGCGGCCCCAAGAATTGATGCATATTTTTTTTATAAAGGAACATTGCTCAATAAACAAGTTTTTTTTATTTATTCATGGATGTATAGTTTTATGAATCAGCTGATAAAAACAACTGTTTAAAAATATTGTGACATATACTAATGCTGCTTGCTTAATAATGACACCAGATGTTTAGATATGTTCCTGCACATACTTGTATGTTGCTTGCTTTCCAATTTTACAAAGTTCAGGACTTGGATGGTTTGTAACAAACAAAGTCTGAGTTCAATTTTGTAGCCGAGAGGGCACAAACAGTTTCATTGATCAATTCTGACCTGGCATCAGTGTGGATTTTCTTTACAATAGAAAATACCCTTTCACTGTCACAATTGCTGTTTGGCACAGTCAGCACTGCCTGCAACAGTTTTGTGAAAAGAGGAAATCTCTTCACTCCCATCACAGTTGACATTATCATCACTTGATGCCACCACTCATCACACCTCATCTTTTCTCTCAACACTTCATTTCATTTTCACACATTAATTGAAAATCCTGTAATTCCTCAACCAGCTTGTCTTCTTCCACACCCTTGTTTTTGAACTGCCCGGCACTGAATGATCACGTGACTTGAAGTCGCTAGCCTGTATCAGTGAACTGTCAACTAGTGTGTGCATAAACAAACGGAAGATAGAGGCTGGCTATACATTTCTACGGTGTCTCCAAAGTGCAATATGCAGAAGATTAAGACTGAAAAATGCTACGGTGTGTTCAAAGTGTGACTTTTTTTTTCGGGAGGTTGTCTGGAAATCGGGAGAAATTAATCACCTGGCGGGAGATTGGATTTATGCTTTTAAATCGGGAGACTCCCGATTGAATCGGGAGACTTAATAACTATGCTCTTGAATAAAGTTTACTTACTTACTTACACAAAAGAAAGAACTCTCCGCTTTGCTGGGATTCACATCAGTGCAGGCTGTGTTCTAAACGAGTTCAACGGCACCCTTGTGCACTTGAAAGACCCATATCAAGTACACTACTTTCACAAGTACACTACTTTCAGTATTGAGCGCATCACATATTGTAAGCGTTGATTGGCTGTTTTAAGCTTCATGTAAAGTAACTCGGTATAAATAAGTGACTTATTTGAAATTAATGTTGATATTATTTGATATGTTTGATATTATTTTACAATGTTATGTTTATAATAATTGATTTAGGGGTGTTTTATGAGATGCGGTAATGGTATTTACGGATGTATAGTACAGTATGAGCATCATACATCACATGTCATACGTCATACGTCACTGTAACAACTTATGTTCAACCGTCCGGAACCAATTAAAAACGTAAGTCGGGGAGTGTCTGTATATTGGTAGGAGGATGCTGAGGTTGGAACTACCAGGTAGAACTCCTAGAGGAAGACCAAAGAGAAGAGTTATGGATGTGGTGAAGGAGGACATGAAGGTAGTTGGTGTAAGAGAAGAAGGTGGGGAGGATAGGTGAATGGAGGCAGATGATCTGCTGTGGCAACCCCTGAAGGGAGCAGCCGAAAGGAAAAGAAGGAGAGAAGACTACATGTACATATCTTAATTTTAGCAAGAAACATGAAGCTGTTTGTGATTAGAAGTTTTAGTACATCATATATCAAAGCTCAACCCGACTACACCATATCTGTCCCCAAATCTCAAACAACAATGGACTCTAAATTCTGAAATGCTTCATTCATAAAAACCTTCACAAAAGTCCCCTCCTGCCCAACACACCACTTTATGTTTGGTAAACCAAGGACACTTTAAGTTGCCTCAACTTGGCAACTTCATTATAAACCCAGGATTGTGATGTGGTGCTTTTTCTTCCTCAACACTTTATCTTTTTTTCTGCATTTAGTTCCACCTTCAGTTTGTTCCCCAGAGCAGAAAAACTCAAAGAGGTTTAAAGACATCTGGTAGTAATTTTCACAGTTGGGCTAAAAACCATTTGAAACAGCAGTGGTATTGTTCCAAAAAAAAAAAGGCTCTGCTTTGCTTTTATCACTGATGACCCCCTACATTCACTTAAAGCTTTTAAAGTTTAAGTGCTGCAGCTTCTTTTGGCCGGTAAAATGTCAGCGAATGGGTGACATCAAACCAGTAAATTCAGCATGCTGTGGCTTGTACTACATGTGTATAGATCTACACATATTTGTATTTGTGGCATTCTGTTTCCAGTGTTTTTTCTCAGGCCTCAGTTCTGACTCAATTCTAGGATTATAATTCCACTGTGCATACAGGCCAGTTAACTTTTAATGCTGAATGGCTTTACTGTATTTGTGTGAGAAGCAGAAGGTTTCATAATTATCATGCTTTGCGCTCCCGAGTGGCGTGACAACAAAGTGTGTGTTTACTAACTCAGAGATCGCAAGTTCTGATCTGGGTTAATGTCACAGCCATCCATGAAAGGGAATCCATGGAAGCAAATCGGCTAAGCTTTCATGGGATGGAGGGATGGCATACACTTGCATACACGAGCATCTGTGAGAGCATTTGTATATGGGGACGGATTGTGCTTTCTCTCCTGGTGTGTTAGGCCGCAACCAAATACACAGGTGCTGAAGTTCAAAAAGAGTTTGGTGGCTAACATTGCATATCACAGAGGAGGTGTGTGCATGCTTTCATCCCGTCCCTATCATACAACTACCACTAATCAGGGACGGGATGAAAGCATGCACACAGCATGCACACTGAAGCCACATTAATTGAAGCGCAAAGTAGCGAGGGATCCCTGTACTCCCTAGAAACTTACAGAAAAGAACAATAAATAAGATTTTTCAAAATGTGATTTTTTTTTTTTTTTTTTGGATCTGTACCCCATTTTCTCCCCAATTTAGTCGTGTCCAGATCCAAAAAAAAAAAAAAAAAAAAAATCACATTTTGAAAAATCTTATTTATTGTTCTTATGTATGTGTAAAGAAATTAAGGAAGAATAGATAGAAAAGTGATGGAAAATGTCACAAAAACAAGGCCAATTATGACAAAAAAAAAACAAAAAAAACTAAACCAACACTAAACAAAAAACAACCCAAGGTCTCCCATAAAAACTGGATACATTGTTGCATCTGTGTGTGCATCTGCGCAGCCATGCCCCCCTCTGCCAGAGCCTAGTATTAAGTGTACCTCAGGATAATGTTCAATCATATTTCTTACTTATATTGATGATCTATCTTTCTGTAGATTTTATTCCATTTCTATTTCTACTTGTTCTTCAATTTCATTTCACTTTCACGTTCGACCTTGGACAGCTTTGTTGGTATCTCCGGATGTTTGCAAAAGGAACGTTGGTGAGTATGAGAGCGTCTGTATTTATATTTTATTTACATCTTATGTTATTTTTTCAATGTTTACTTGTTATTATAAGCATTTATAGCATTGGATATGTATTTATTGATATTATATACACATATACATGTACGTATATGTCAGTCGGAAGTGCTGAGGGTGGGGGTGATCCTACTTTGCGGATTTCGATGGTCGCGTGGGGATCTTGGTCCCAGTTAACCGCGGAATGTGAGGGATCTCTGGATACTTAAAATAGTTAAGAGACACCATAAAAATACAGCTGCTCATGCATGCTCTCTGACCTCTCTGACCTCTTTGAGAAAGACAGACTCACAAACGTATGTAGAGGTTGCTTATGACAAAGAAGTTTATTTTGAACGGTGGTTCACTTCAATGACTGTGAATTGTAGCTACAAGAAATTGAAAGATTTGGTCTTGGTTGAAGAATTCAAACGGTGTGTCAATAATTATTTGAAATTATATCTAGATGGAAAAAGATGCAGTCACTATGCCACAAGCTGCCAAGTTAGCTGATGAGTATGCACTCACTCATAAATCCAAGTTTGGATCCAAAGAAAGGAGTTACTTTAGTAAGTGCAGTGGTGGTAAACCACATCATGTCCAGCACTCTGATGACAGTAAAAACAAAAGTGACCTCAGAAAAATCTCAGTCCAAACATCAATCCACTGGTCCTATTTGCTATTACTGTAAGACACCAGGTCATCTGATATCAAACTGTTACCGGCTAAAGAAAAAGAAAGAAAGTGAGGTCTTGTTCAGAAACACCCAAGTTGCCAAGGCAACTTGTCCGAGTGGACTTGTTCTTTTTCAGCCAAAGATTCTTTGTTGTCTAACGGATTAAGGGAAGAATTTCTTCCATTTGTGTCAGAGGGATTCATGTCTCTAAGTGAGACTTCTACTTCTCCTGTGCCCATTCGTATTCTTCATGATACTGGGGCATCTCAATCCCTTTTGTTGGAGGGTATCCTGTCTTCCTGTGATAAGAGTGCCACTGGTGACTAATCTTGTTCAGGGTATTGAAGGGAGAATTATGTCCGTACCTATATACTCTGTGTTTTTGAAGTCAGACTTTGTTACAGGGCAATTTAGAATTGGTCTTCGACCAAGTCTTCCCGTTAAAGGCATTTCTTTGTTGCTAGGCAATGACTTAGCTGGTGGAAAAGTTGTCCCCTCTGTTCAATTGTCTCTTAAGCCGATCACTGAAGAACTTCCTCTTGACTCAAAACTTTTCCCTTCATGTCCAGTGACCTGAGCTATGGCCAAACAGGCCCAAGATGAGGAGGACCACGCGTAGGACACACTTTGTCTCATGGAGACTTTGATAAGAACTCCAGTGAGAGTTTTGATGACTCGTCAGACACTTTTCTGAGTCAGATTGATCAGAACCTAGGTAGTTCTCAGAACTTTGTTGACCTGAAGTCACGCGGGAGTCCACATTTGTCTGATGATTTGTCTTTTTCCAGGAAGTAGTTAATCCAGGAACAGGTCAACGACACTGAGTTCTGTGATTTGAAAGACAAAGCTCTCAGTTCTGATGAAATAGCCGAAGTCTCAGTTGGTTATTACATTCATAATGGGGTGCTTATGAGGAAGTGGCATCCCCCAGACATTCCTGCAAGTGAAGATTGGGCAGTTGTCTGTCAAGTTGTTGTTCCTAGGATTTATCGAGAAGACATTTTGACTATGGCCCATAGTTTGTCTTTAGTGGGTCATCTTGGTGTCAACAACAACTTCTTTTCCTTTTGGCTTTTCCCTTCAGGGGTCGCCACAGCGAATCGTCTGCCTCCATCTCACCCTATCCTCTGCATCTTTTACTCTTACTCCAACTACAGTCTATAAAGTTGCTCCATTCTTTTCTTTTATTGTTTAGTAATTTATACTATTTATGTATCTATTTATTTATTTACTTATATAATATATATGTATGTGTGTATGTTTGTACTTGTATCTATTTTTGCACCCCCTACTGATAGTACCTCAAGAGCCTGTAACAGTGAATTTCTCCATTGTGAGATTAATAAAGCTGTATCTTATCTTATCTTACCTTCATGTCCTCCTTCAACACATCCATAAAGCTTCTCTTTGGTCTTCCTCTAGGCCTTCTGCCTGGTAGTTCCAACCTCAGCATCCTACTACCAATATACTCACTATCCCTCCTCTGTACATGTCCAAACCATGTCAATCTAGCCGCTCTGACTTTGTCTCCAAAACCTCTTACATGTGCTGTCCCTCTGATGTACTCATTCCTGATCCTATCCATCCTTGTTACTTCCAAGGAGAACCTCAACATTTTCATCTTTGCTACGTTCAGCTCTGCCTCCTGTCTTTTCCTCAGTGCTACTGTTTCTAAACCATACGTCATCTTGGTGTCAACAAGACAGTCAATAAAATTATGAAGCAGTTCATCTGACCAGGTCTCCGAAAGGATGTATCAAATTTCTGTAGGATTTGTCATACTTGTCATATTGTTCGTAAAAGCCAATTGGATCCTCCTGTGGCTCCTTTGCAACCCATTCCAGCTTTTGGAGAACCTTTTTCCAAGGTGGTCATCGATTGTGTTGTTCCATTACCTAAGACTAGGTCTGGTAACCAATAGTTGTGGACTGTCATGTGTGCTGCCACACAGTTTACTGAAGCTGTACCCTTAAGAAAACCAAATTAGTGATCCACAAACAGATTCACGACTGTTAAAGGAATCTTGTGTGCTTTGCTACAGAGGCGGCAAAATCAGCTATATAAGCAACCATTGGAAACAGCTGATGGGCAGAAGGAAATATTCGCAATTGCCAATAAATTCTTGTTTAAGCAAAAATGTGCAGCACTTCCTTCCCATTCATCTGTGGATGAACTTGCAAACTGGTTCTCCACATTCTTCACTGATAAAATAGCAGGGATAAGACAATCACTGACTGTAGCGCAATGTCTTAACCAACCACCATTTCACCGTATATCTCAACCTCTTACGTACTTCAGACCAGTCACGGAAGAAGTTTCCAAAATTGTCATTAATTCACCAACTAAATCCTGCAAACTGGATCCTATTCCAACATTGCTCCTGAAAAAAACCTTACACTCATCACTCCCAATGCTTACGCACATAATCGTTGCATCTCTAAGCGAAGGTGTCATGCCAAACAACCTGAAGTGTGCAGTCATCACTCCTCTCCTCAAGAAGAAGAACTTAGATCCTGAACAGCTTAAAAACTACTGACCCATTTCCAATCTTACATTCGTCTCAAAGCTGATAGAGCGAGCAGTTGTAACACGACTCAAGGAGCACCTTTCCCTCAATGATTGCCAGGAGGAATTCCAGTCTGCTTATCGTAACTTCGACAGCATGGAAACAGCTCTGAAAAAGGTTCGAAATGATCTTCTTAGAGGAGTAGATGAAAATGCAGCTGCTATCCTTGTCTTCCTAGACCTCTCAGCTGCATTTGATACCATTGACCACAAGATACTCCTTTCAAATTTGGAATAGCATTGAAATAGTTGAAGTCATACATATCGGGCAGACAACAGTCCGTCATGATAGATGGACATATATCAAATGCCAAAGACCTAACATATGGAGTCCCTCAGGGCTCCGTAGTAGGTCCGCTCTTCTTTACTATCTACACTTCCCCTATTGGTGCTATTGTGAGATCATTCCAATTGGACCTGCACCTTTATGCGGATGATACGCAAATTTACATGGCAAAATCATCAGTCATCAGTCAACCGCACTTTTGAATTAGTTCAACAGTGTGTCAGTAGCATCAAGGCGTGGATGTCCTCCAACTTTCAGAAGCTGAATGACAACAAAACTGAGCTTCTAGTTTTCAGTTCAAAATGAATTCGAAATTCTCTAACCATTCCAGAGTTCCGCACTGGTGATTGTGTGATCTCTGTAAACAAAGAAACCCGGAATCTTGGTGTAATATTCGACTCCCACCTCAGTATGGAATCCCACATCAACAGCATCTGCAAGAGTGCATATTATCACATTCACAACATCAGCAATATCAGGCGATATCTTGATGTGAAGTCCACTTCAGCTCTCATCCAAGCGTTCATCACGTCGAGACTCGACTATTGCAATTCTCTGCTATTTGGAACATCCGAGTATTTACTTGACAAGCTTCAACGTGTGCAGAACACTGCAGTGAGGGCCATCACACGTCACCAGCAGTATGATCACATTACTACTGTACTACACAACTTACACTGGCTGCCAGTCAGATACAGGATTCAGTATAAGATAATGCTCCTTGTGTTCAAGTGCATGAAAGGCCTTGCTCTGAACTACCTTGCCAATCTTCTTCAAAAGTACCAGCCACTTAGATCTCTCTGATCAAACTAAAAGAATCTCCTGGAGATACCAGCCCCCCGAACGCACACATTTGGTGACCGTTCATTTGAGAATGCGGGTCCAATACTGTGGAACAGTCTACCGATCCATGTCAGATCCCAAGTGACCATAAACACATTCAAGTCACAACTTAAAACATATCTGTTCACACTTAACTACCATGCCTATCAATAAGTTCTCAGACTCATCCCCAGCGCTTTTGAGTGGCATGTGCCAGAATTAGCGCTATGTAAATATTTGTATATATGTATGTATGTATGTAAGGAACATCAGAGCAAAGACTTCAATGTACTGATTAAATGTTTCACTTTGTTTGGGCTGCCAAAGGAAATTCAGTCAGTTCAGGGTAGCAATTTTATGTCTGGCATGTTTCAGCAGGTGGTGTATGAGCTTGAGGTTAAGCAGATTGTCTCAAGTGCTTACCATCCAGAGAGTTAGGGTGCTTTGGAAAGGTTTCATGCCACTCTGAAGACCACAATGCAGACTTTTTGTCAAGAAAATGATAAAAATTGGGATGAGGGTGTTCATTTGGCGTTGTTTGCTGCCAAAATCCACTGACTTCAGTCCTTTTGAGTTGGTGTTTGGACACCAAGTGAGAGGTCCTTTGGCTCTGTTGAGTGAACAGTAGTCTGACAGAGAGACTCATGTCAGTCTGTTAGATTATGTTGTAAAGTTCAAAGAAAGATTGAATAGGGCCTGTATGCTAGCTCAAGAGAATCCAGAGTCTGCTCAAAGTCAAATCAAAACTTGGTATGATCATAAGGCCAGGCGTAGAGTTTTCAAGCAAGAGACAAGGTACTTGTGTTGCTTCTTCGACAACGAAATCTGTTGCAAGCCAGATTCCTGGACCCTACGAGATCCACTCAAAAGTCAATGACCTCAATTATGTTGTCAAGACACCAGGTCATAGAAAGTCTACACAGTTTTGTCACATAAATATTCTCAAGCCATGCCATGATAGAAATGTAGACGTGGTGGCAGCTGTGACTTGTCCACAACGTGACAATGAAATTCTTCAGGGAATAGAACCCAAAATTAATGAACCCAAATATTAAAAATGAACCCAATATTAAGCGAGAAATTGTTTCATTCAAACTGACCAATTGTGAGGTTTTGCAAAATTTAGGTGACAAGTTGTCACATTTGGAATCTCATTAACAAACTCAAATGAAAGAGTTAATTATGAAGTACAGAGAGTTGTTCCCTGATGTTCCTAGACAGACTGTTCATGATGTTGCTGTTGGTAATGCCGAACCAATTAAACAGCATCCATACTGAATGAATGCAGGAAAATGCAAGCTTGCTGAAAAAGAAATTGAATGGATGTTCGACCATGACATTATAAAACCATCTAAATCTGGTTAGAGTTCACCATGTTTGTTTGTTCCAAAACCAAATGGTTCTGTCAGATTTCGTACTGATTATAGGAAGGTTAATGTTGTAAGCAAAAAAATGCAGCCAATGGGGGGCAGGATGTGAGCAAGAAGAGAAGGAGAGATTCTGGAGTGAGTTAGATGAAGTGATGCAGAGTACCCCCTGAGGTAAAAGAGTGGTCATTGAAGACTTCACCTTGTTGGTGCAGGAAACAGAGAGGACGAGGAAGTGCTGGGCAGGCTTGGTATCCAGGACAGGAACACAGAAGGGCAGTTGTTTTTTGAAAAAAGGATGGATTTTGCAAAAAGGATGGAAATGGCTATGGTAAATACTTTCTTTTTCCCAGAAAAGACAGGAGCATATGGTGACTTATAAAAGTGGAGGTAGAAGCACACAGGTAGACTACATCTTGTGTAGGTGATGTAATTTGAAGGAAGTCAGTGACTGCAAAGTAGTAGTGGATGAGTGTGTTGCCAAAGAGCATAGGATGGTCGTGTACAGCATGACGCTGATGGTGAGAAAGGTGAAGAAGGCAAAGGCAGAGCAGAAGACAAAGTGGTGGAAGCTGAAAAAGGAAGCGTGTCGGGTTGTCTTCAAGGAGGAGTTGAAACAGGCTTTGGGTGGTCAGGAAGTACTTCCAGATAGACTGGATAAATACAGCTAATGTAATTAGGGATACAGAAAGGAGAGTACTTGATGTGTCATCTGGAAGGAAAGTAGATAAGGAGACTTGGTGGTGGAATCAGGAAGTGCATGAGTGTGTACAAAGGAAGAGGTTAGCCAAGAAGAAGTGGGACATTGAGAGGACCGAAGAGAGTAAACAGGAGTACAGGGAGATACAGCGTAAGGCGAAGGTAGCGGTGTCAAAGGCCAAACAGAGGGCGTATGATGACTTGTATGATAGGTTGGACAGTAAGGAAGGAGAAAATGATTTCTACAGGTTGGCACAGCAGAGAAATAGAGATGGGAAGGACATAAAGCAAGTTAGAGTGATTAAGGTCAGAAAGGGAAATGTATTGACTACCGTCAGAAGTGTGCTGGGAAGATGGAAAGAGTACTTTGAAGAGCTGATGAATGAGAAAAATGAGAGAGAGAAAAAGAGTCGAAGAGGTGATCAGGAAGTTGACCATGACCAGGAAGTAGCAAAGATTAGTAAGGGTGAAGTGAGGAGGGCATTGAAGAGGATGAAGAATGGAAAGGTAGTTGGTCCTGATGACATACCGGTGGAAGTATGGAAGTGTCTAGGAGAGGTAGCAGTAGATTTTCTGACAATAACATTGAACAAGCTCTTAGGGAGTGAGAGAATGCCGGAGAAATTAAGAAAAAGTGTGATGGTGCCCATTTTTAAGAACAAGGGAGACATGCAGAGTTGTGGCAACTACAGAGGGATAACGTTGATGAGCCATACAATGAAGTTATGGGAAAGAATAGTGGAAGCTAGACTAAGGGCAGAGGTCAGCATTTGTGAACAACAGTTTGGTTTCATGCCAAGAAAGAGCACCATGGAGATGGTCAGAAGGAGCTCCATTGTGTCTTTGTGGATCTTCAGAAAGCATATGAAAGGGTGCCGAGAGAGGAACTGTGATATTGCATGAGGAAGTCTGGGGTGGCAGAGAAGTATGTTAGTGTTGTGCAGGACATGTATGAGAGATGTAAAACAGTCGTGAGGTGTTCTGCCACTGTGACAGAAGCGTTCAAGGTGGAGGTAGGACTGCATCAAGGGTCAGCTCTGGGCCCCTTCTTGTTTGCTATGGTGATGGACAGGCTGACAGACGAGGTTAGACAAGATTCCTCATAGACTATGATGTTTGCAGATGACATTGTGATCTGTAGTGAGAGCAGAGAACAAGTGGAGGAAAATCTAGAGAGGTGGAGGTATGCCCTGGAAAGGAGAGGCATGAAGGTGAGCCTCAGTAAGACAGAATACATGTGTGTGAACGACAAGGACCCAAGACGAACGGTGAGGTTACAGGGGGCAGAGTTAAAGGTGGAGGATTTTAAGTACTTAGGCTCAACAATCCAGAGCAATGGAGAGTGTGGAAAAGAGGTAAAGAACCGTATTCAAACATTTTCCTATGGTTGGAGAAAAGTGTCCAGTGTGATGTGTGATAGGAGGGTATCGGCAAGAACGAAAGGAAAATTGTACAAGACAGTATTGAGGCCAGCAATGTTGTATGGTTTAGAAACAGTGGCCCTGGGGAAAAGACAGGAGGCAGAGCTGGAGGTAGCAGAGATGAAAATGTTGAGGTTCTCTTTGGGAGTAAATTTTCTCACTAAGATTGATTTGTTAAAGGGGTGTTGGTGTGTCCCACTAACTAAACAAGCAAAAGAAATATCTTCCTTTGTAACACCCTCTGGTCCATATGGATACAAGGTTCTCCCTTTCGGAATGAAAAATGCCCCCACTACATTCCAAAGGATGATCCACAAGGTCATGAAAGATTTGCCAAATACCAATGCCTACATTGATGACTTGGTGACTGGGAGTGACTCCTGTTCGGCCCATCTTGAAGCTGTTGAGGCATTATTTAAAAAATTGTCTGAAGCTAGGTTAACAATAAACTTAGCCAAGAGTAAGTTTGGCCAGGCACATGTTGTGTACCTGGGCTATGTCATTGGACAAGAGAAAGTGGCTCCAGTTGATACCAAAATTCATACTACATATTTTGTCTTTTCTCCAGCCCACTGGAAATAAGGCTTTGAGACGATTTTTGGGCATGGATTATCGAAAATTCTGCAAGAACTTTGATGTTACTGACCTGTTACTATCTGTCTGTCTGTCTTCCTTTCAGCTTTTTCCCTTTTACTTGGGAGTCGCCACAGCAAATCATCTGATTCGCACGTTTGATTTGGCAGAGGTTTTTACGTCGGATGCCCTTCCTGTCACAACCCTTTTAGCAAGGGACAGAAACACACTGACGGCTTTGCAGCCTACTCTTTACCAAAGTCAGCAATGGTTCTTTTCCATGCCTCTCACTATAGACAGTGAGAGACATGGCCCGCCTTTAATAACCAGTTAGCTGCACTGGGGGTTACTGACCTGTTACTGACCTGCTCAAAAAGAATGTAAAGTTTGTGTGGGACGAATCCTGTGTGAGACTTTTCACTTGCTGTGGATGCCAGTGAGGAGTCTACTGGTGCTGTACTTCTTTAACAGGGTAGTGATGATATTGACCATCCAATTGCCTACTTTTCAAAGAAGTTCAGCAAACATCAGAAAATTTACTCCACAATTGAAAAAGAGCTTTTGGCTTTGATCTTGGCACTTCAACATTTTGAAGTCTATATTGGTACAGGTCAGAAACCTTCGCATGTATCTACTGATCACAATCCTTTGGTATTTCTTGGAAAAATGAAAAATAAGAATCGAAGATTGTTAAATTGGAGTTTAGTTCTACAAGAGTACAATCTTGTTGTTAATCACATTAAGGGTAAGGATAATGTTATTGCTGATTGTTTGTCTAGATGCTGAATATTTACCAACAATGGAGTGACATGCTGTGCTCAAAATGTCATTGTAAAATTTTGCTCCTTGGATCAAAATTTATTTTTCGAGGGGAGGTGTGAAGTCGTAGTTTTTGTACATATTGCAAGGTGGCAGTGTTCTGCAGTGTTGTGCACTGAACACTAGAGGGCATTAAGAACAAATGGCCAACCTCTGACCGTCTAAAAGTTTCTACCCTACATAAGCAGGAAGCACATGTTTTTCAGGAAGCTTCTGGAAGGATCTAGCCTTTTTGAGACAATATAAGGAGGCGGAACACCGACAAAGAAAACAGTTTTGACTTGACCGCTACAAAGGATATTGTTGGACTCTCCTGTACTCCTGGACCACTTGGCACTTCATTTCCACTGGAAAGTATCTTCAGTGTGGACATTTCATGAGATTTCACAGGACTCACATTGGATTTTACCTGCTCTGGACTACTTCGCTTATATCACACACCGGAATGGATTGTTATTACATTTACCAGGAAGCACACTTCTCGGAGGGCAGTGATGGTCTAGTGGTATAAGGTGCCGGATTGCTGATCCAAAGGTTGGGGGTTCGAGTCCCATTCTCCACAAGGTTGTCACTGTCCCCCCCCAGTGCAGCTAACTGGGTTATCAAAGGCCGGCCATGTCTCCCACTGTCTATGGTGTGAGGCATGTAAAAGAACCATTGCTGACTTTCGTAAAAAGAGTAGGCTGCAAAGCCGTCAGCGTGTTTCCGCCCTGCGATGGCCTGGCGAGCTGTCCAGGGTGTACTCTGCCCTCGCCCTGAGTTGGTTGGGATGGGCACCAGCCTCCCCGTGACCCTAATTAGGATGAAGCGGTTACAGAAAATGAACTGATGAACACACTTCTCGGATTTCCAGAACCTTCCCTGTTTCGAACATTTACAGGATATCTTTTTGGACTCTTACGGGTAATTTTCACATTTCCCCAAATTGTTGAGTATTCATGAAATTTTTCGGTTATTTGTCAAAGTGTTGTCTTTTTTTTTTTTTTTTTTTTTTTTATTGTTTATTTAATAAGTGGTGTGGCAGTGGTGGTCTAGTGGTATAGGGCGCTGGATCGCTGATCCAAAGGTTGGGGGTTCGAGTCCCACTCTCCACAAGGTTGTCACTGTCCCCCCAGTGCGGCTAACTGGGTTATCAAAGGCGGGCCATGTCTCTCACTGTCTATGGTGAGAGGCATGTAAAAGAACCATTGCTGACTTTCGTAAAGAGTAGGCTGTAAAGTCGTCAGCGTGTTTCTGTCCCTTGCTAAAAAGGGTTGTGACAGGAAGGGCATCCGATGTAAAAACCTCTGCCAAATCAAACGTGCGAATCAGATGGTTTGCTGTGGCGACTCCTGAGTAAAAGGGAAAAAAGCCGAAAGGAAGACAGACAGTTATTGTTTATTTAATAAATTGTTCAAATTTTACAAACATACTTTGTTATTCATTGCTGCTAGTCCATGACCGTGCCAGGCTCCCCACTACCCTAATTAGGATTAAGCGGTTCATAAAATTAATGAATATTCCTGTGTAGTGTATATACCAAAACAATTATGCACCTCAGGCTAAGTGGATAGCACTTAATTAAATGCCCCCTCCCCCAATGCCATTTATCAGGAATGTCTCCGCAACATCTACCTCACCTTCAGTGATTCTTTGGTAATTATACAAACCGGATTCCAAAAAAGTTAAGACACTATAAAAATTGTGAATAAAAACTAAATGCAATGATGTGGAAGTGACAAATTTCAATATTTTATTCCGAATAGATCATAGATGACAGGGTCAAAAGTTTAAACTGGGAAACATATCATTTTAAGGGAAATATGTTGATTTTAAATTTCATGGCATCAACATATTAAAAAAAATGTGGGACAGGTAGCAATAATAGGCTGAAAAAAGTCAATTGAACTTATAACGAACAGCTGGAAGACCAATTACCACTAATGAGGACCACTCGCAACATGACCGAGTATAAAAAGAGCTTCTCAGAGTGGCAGTGTCTCTCAGAAGCTAAGATGGGTAAAGAATCCCCAATTCCCACAATGTTGCACAGAAAGATAATGGAGCAATATCAGAAAGATGTTTCGCAGCAAAATAATTGCAAAAGTTTGAAGTTATCATCATCGACAGTGCATAACATTATCCAAATATTCAGAGAATCTGGCACAAACTCTGTGCGTAAAGGTCAAGGCTAAAAAAAACCATACTGGATGCCTGTGATCTTTGGGCCCTTAAATGGCACTGCACCACAAACAGGAATGCTACTATATGGGACATCCCAGTATGCACTCCGCAATACTTCCAGTAACCATTGTCGGTGAACACAATCCACCGTCCCATCTGCTGTTGCCCGCTGAAACTTAGGTTCCAGAATAACATATGCTCCCATCCAGATGTTTTCTCTTTCAGAGAAAACTTTGCATTCTGTAATGCCAGACCACTTGCAGCATTAATTTCATCATGGCTGCTTAGGAAAGGGATCTGGTATTGAAATGGCCATCCTGTAGTCCAGATCTTTCACCTATAGAGAACATTTGGCGCACCATAAAGAGGAAGGTGCAACAAAGAAGGCCCAAGACAGTTGAACAGTTGTTCAGCCTGTAGTAGGCAAGAATGGACAGTGTTCCTATTTCTAAACTTGAGAAACTTGTGTCCTCAGTCCCCAGACATTTGCAGACAGTTGTAAGAAGAGGGGATGCCTCATAGTGGTGAAAATTGCCTTGTCCCAACTTTTCTGAAATTTATTGACACCATGAAATTTAAAATCAATTTATTTTTCCATTAAAATGATACATTTTCTCAGTTTAAACCTGTGATCTGTCATCTATGTCTATTTGGAATAAAATATTCACTTCCCACATTATTGCATTTAGTTTATATTCACAATTTGTAGTGTCCCAACTTTTTTGGAATCTGGTTTGTAATTTAAAACCAAACAGATGAGTGTAAATGAACCACAACACGTCTGTAACTTGCCTTCTGGCTTTAATGCTGAGGGGTTCTGTTGTCAGACCCATGAGATTCTTCTTATGATGGGGCACTCGATAAAACTGGATACACGCCAAACAGATTTTAGTCAAAATGTCAGCAGTTTATGAATGCCAGTATTCTAGTTAATCTAATCATCTAATTAAGTATCCAAATAAATCTGCGAATAATGATCGCTTTGCCTTTTGCACATTTTTAACTGTTGACAGCGACGGGCCTTCACCGATTGTCATCATGCTGGCAGTCTGTGACCAGAAGGGGGCACTGTGAATGCAGCTTTTTGCCAAAATAATGGCATCAAATAATAACCAGGAAAAAAATACACATGCCTCCAAATAGGCCTACAGAAAGAACCACTATTGCAACATTTTTAAAGGGGCGGTGTTCGAGGTGATTAAGGAAAATAGCCTGAATATCATGAATGGTGTAACCAAACATAACCATTTCATTCGTTCGTTCATTCATTTTCTAAGCTGCTTAATTGTAATTAGGGTGACGTGGAAGCTGGCAACCATCTCGGCCAACTTTCGGCAAAGGCGAGGTTCACCCTGGACAGCTCGCCAAGCCATCGCAGGGCCAGCACACATTGGGGTGACCTTGAACGGCCAATTAGCCTACTATGTACGTTTCTGATCTGGGGGAGAAAACCATCGTACCCAGCACAAACCTATGCAAGCATGGGAAGAACATGCAAACTCCACACAGAAAAGGACGATCCCAGAAATTGATCCCTGGCCATTTTACTGTGAGGCAGACATGCTAACCACTGCACCCCGAACGGGCATATAGAAGGAATTGGGCAAACTCACGTGCCCTCTCAAGGAGGGTTTTTGCTATTAGAAATAAATATCCAACTTTTTATTATCCATATCTTTGTCTGGTTTTACTCCCATCGACCACTCGATCACTTGTCAGTTTTATTCCTCATCTAATCTTGAATAATAATATTATGGATTAATTTTCCTATGAAGTTAAAATCAAGACTCTTTTAAGTAAAGTGTATTAAGAAGAGTTTTATTACACTATTGTTACTAGATATCCATTCAACTATTTCGGTGGATGGTTAGTCGATTCAGGTCGGCTAATGTATAGATTTAGAAGTCGCTTCAGAGCTGAGCACCCTATACCACTCTGAGTTGTGTTTCTTTACCATTCAAAATGAAGAATTGTGTTTTAAAAGTTAAAGTCAAGTTCAAATTTAAATTTTAATTTTCCCACATATTACGAATCCTTCTCAAAAAATTAGCATATTGTGATAAAGTTCATTATTTTCTGTAATGTACTGATAAACATGAAACTTTCATATATTTTAGATTCATTGCACCCCAACTGAAATATTTTGGGTCTTTTATTGTTTTAATACTGATGATTTTGACATACAGCTCATGAAAACCCAAAATTCCTATCTCAAAAAATTAGCATATTTCATCCGACCAATTAAAAAAAAAAGTGTTTTTAATACAAAAAAGTCAACCTTCAAATAATTATGTTCAGTTATGCACTCAATAAATGCAGCCATGAGGTGGGGGGGGGGGGGGGGCACTAACCAGTGTCTCTCCCCCTCATGCCGGTCCCAAGCCCAGAGAAATGCAGAGGGTTGTGTCAGGAAGGGCATCCGACGTAAAAACCAATGCCAAATATTTATGATGCAAATCAGAAGTATTACCCCATACCGGATCGGTCGAGGCCCGGGTTAACAACGACCGCCATCAGTGCTGTCAATCAACAGGGTGTTGATGGAAATTGGACTACTGTTGGTCGAAGACGTCGAAGAAGGAGAGGTGGGAGGCGTGTCCGTAGGCAGAGAGAGAAGAGGAAAGGCATGAGTCTAGGACTGAGAGTGGGGACTTTGAATGTTGGAACTATGCAAAGAAAAGGTAGAGAGCTGGCTGATATGATGCAGAGGAGGAAGGTGGACATACAGTGTGTTCAGGAGACCAGGTGGAAAGGTAGCAAAGCTAAAAGCTTAGGAGCAGGGTTTAAGCTATTTTATCACGGTGTGGATGGGAAGAGAAATGGAGCTAGATGTGAGCTAGAAGAGAAGGAGAGATTCTGGAGTGAGTTAGATGAAGTGATGCAGAGTACCCCCAGAGGTGAAAGAGTGGTCATTGGTGCAGACTTCAATGGACAAGTTGGTGCAGGAAACAGAGGGGACGAGGAAGTGATGGGCAGGTTTGGTATCCAGGACAGAAACGCAGAAGGACAGATGTTGATAGATTTTGCAAAAAGGATGGAAATGGCTGTGGTGAATACTTTCTTCCAGAAGAAACAGGAGCATAGGGTGACTTATAAAAGTGGAGGTAGGAGCACACAGGTAGACTACATCTTGTGCAGGCGATGTAATTTAAAGGAAGTCAGTGACTGCAAAGTAGTAGTGGGTGAGAGTGTTGCCAAACAGCATAGGATGGTGGTGTGCAGGATGACTCTGATGATGAGAAAGGTGAAAAAGGCAGAGCAGAAGACAAAGTGGTGGAAGCTGAAAAAGGAAGAGTGTCGTGTTGTCTTCAAGGAGGAGTTGAAACAGGCTTTGGGTGGCCAGGAAGTGCTTCCAAATGACTGGACAACCACAGCAAATGTGATCAGGGACACAGGTAGGAGAGTACTTGGTGTGTCCTCTGGAAGGAAAGTAGATAAGGAGACTTGGTAGTGGAATGAGGAAGTGCAGGAGTGTGTACAAAGGAAGAGGTTAGCTAAGAAGAAGTGGGACATTGAGAGGACCGAAGAGAGGAAACAGGAGTACAGGGATACACAGCGTAAGGTGAAAGTAGCAGTGGCTAAGGCCAAACAGAGGGCGTATGATGACTTGTATGATAGGTTGGATAGTAAAGAGGGAGAAAATGATTTATACAGGTTGGCACAGCAGAGAAATAGAGATGGGAAGGACGTGCAGCAAGTTAGATTGATAAAGGACAGAGAGGGAAATGTATTGACTGACAGAAGTGTGCTGGGAAGATGGAAAGAGTACTTTGAAGAGCTGATGAATGAGGAAAATGAGAGAGAGAAAAAAGAGTAGAAGAGGTGACCATTGAGGAGCAGGATGTAGCAAAGATCAGTAAGGGTGAAGTGAGAAGGGCATTGAAGAGGATGAAGAATGGAAAGGCAGTTGGTCCTGATGATATACCTGTGGAGGTATGGAAGTGTCTTGGAGAGGTAGCAGTAGATTTTCTGACAAGAACATTCAACAAGGTACTAGAGAGTGAGCAGATGCCGGAGGAGTGGAGAAGAAGTATGCTGGTGCACATTTTTAAGAACAAGGGAGATGTGCAGAGTTGCAGTAACTACAGAGGGATAAAGTTGATGAGCCATACGATGAAGTTATGGGAAAGAATAGTGGAAGCTAGACTAAGGGCAGAGGTCAGCATTTGTGAACAACAGTTTGGTTTCATGCCAAGAAAGAGCACCACAGATGCAATGTTTGCTTTGAGGATGTTAATAGAGAAGTACAGAGAAGGTCAGAGGGAGCTACATTGTGCCTTTGTGGATCTGGAAAAAGCATATGACAGGGTGCCAAGAGAAGAACTGTGGTATTGCATGAGGAAGTCTGGAGTGGCAGAGAAGTATGTTAGAGTGGTGCAGGACAGGTATGAGAGATGTAAGACAGCCGTGAGGTGTGCTGTCGGTGTGACCGACGAATTCAAGGTGGATGTGGGACTGCATCAAGGGTCAGCTCTGAGCCCCTTCTTGTTTGCTATGGTGATGGACAGGCTGACAGACGAGGTGAGACAAGAATCTCCATGGACTATGATGTTTGCAGATGACATCGTGATCTGTAGTGAGAGCAGAGAACAAGTGCAGGAAAATCTAGAGAGGTGGAGGTATGCCCTGGAAAGGAGAGGAATGAGGGTTAGCCTCAGAAAATCAGAATACATGTGTGTGAATGAGAAGGACCCAGGAGGAACGGTGATGTTACAGGGAGCAGAGATAACGAAGGTGGAGGATTTTAAGTACTTAGGCTCAACAATCCAGAGCAATGGAGAGTGTGGAAAAGAGGTGAAGAAACGTGTGCAGGCAGGCTGGAATGGTTGGAGAAAAGTGTCCGGTGTGATGTCCGATAGGAGAGTGTCAGCAAGAATGAGGGGAAAAGTGTACAAGACGGTGGTGAGGCCAGCGATGTTGTATGGATTAGAAACAGTGGCGCTGAAGAAAAGGCAGGAGGAAGAGCTGGAGGTAGCGGAGATGAAAATGTTGAGGTTCTCTCAGGGAGTAACGATGATGGATAGGATCAGAAATTAGTATATCAGAGGGACAGCCCACGTAAGATGTTTTGGAGACAAAGCCAGAGAGGCTAGATTGAGATGGTTTGGACATGTACAGAGGAGGGATAGTGAGTATATTGGCAGTAGGATGCTGAGGTTGGAACTACCAGGCAGAAGGCCTCAAGGAAGACCAAAGAAGAGATTTATGGATGTGGTGAAGGAAGACATGAAGGTCGTTGGAGTCAGAAAAGAAGATGCGGAGGACAGGGTGAGGTGGAGGCGGATGATTTACTGGGGCGACCCCTGAAGGGAGCAGCCGAAAGTAAAAGAAGATGTTATGCACTCAATACTTGGTCAGGAATCCTTTTGCAGAAATGACTGCTTCAATGTGGCGGGACATGGAGGCAATCAGCCTGTGGCACTGCTGAGGTGTTATGGAGGCCCAGGATGCTTTGATAGCGGCCTTAAGCTCATCCACAGTGTTGGGTCTGGTGTCTCTCAACTTTCTCTTCACAATATCCCACAGATTCTCTATGGGGTTCAGGTCAGGAGAGTTGGCAGTCCAATTGAGCACAGTAATACCATGGTCAGTAAACCATTTCCCAGTGGTTTTGGCACTGTGAGCAGGTGCCAGGTCATGATGAAAAATGAAATCTTCATCTCCATAAAGCTTTTCAGCAAATGGAAGCATGAAGTGCTCCAAAATCTCCTGATAGCGAGCTGCACTGACCCTGCCCTTGATAAAACACAGTGGACCAACACTAGCAGCTGACATGGCACCCCAGACCATCACTGACTGTGGGTACTTGACACTGGACTACAGGAATTTTGGCATTTCTTTCTCCCCAGTCTTCCTCCAGACTCTGGCACCTTGATTTCCAAATGACATGCAAAATTTGCTTTGATCCGAAAAAATTACTTTGGACCACTGAGCAACAGTCCAGTGCTGCTTCTCTGTAGCCCAGGTCAGGCTCTTCTGCCACTGTTTCTGGTTCAAAAGTGTCTTGACCTTGGGAATGCGGCACCTGTAGCCCAGTCCACTGCTTCCACAGGTCCCCCAAGGTCTGGAATCAGCCCTTCTCCACAATCTTCTTCAGGGTCCGGTCACCTCTTTTGGTTGTGCAGCGTTTTCTGCCACACTTTCCTTCCCACAAACGTCCCACTGAGGTGCCTTGATACAGCACTCTGGGAACAGCCTATTCGCTCAGAGATTCCTTTCTGTGTCTTACGCTCTTGCTTGAGGGTGTCACTGATGGCCTTCTGGACAGTAGTCAGGTTGGCAGTCTTACCCATGATTGCGGTTTTGAGTAATGAACCAGGCTGGGAGTTTTTAAAAGCCTCAGGGATCTTTTGCAGGTGTTTAGAGTTAATTGGTTGATTCAGATGATTAGGTTAATAGCTCGTTTCGAGTACCTTTTCATGATATGCTAATTTTTTGAGATGGGAATTTTGGGTTTTCATGAGCTGTATGCCAAAATCATCAGTATTAAAACAATAAAAGACCTGGAATATTTCAGTTGGTGTGCAATGAATCTAAAATATATGAAAGTTTAATTTTTATCAATACATTACAGAAAATAATGAACTTTATCACAATATGCTAATTTTTTGAGAAGGATTAGTAGCATGATGGATAGCATAACCACCTTACAGGAGGTCCCGTGCTTGGCAAGGGCATTTATTTGTGGACCTTCTCTCTGTGATGGTACAGGATTCCTCCAGATACTCCGGCCTCGTCCAAAAACAGCTTCCTCTTCTTCTTCTTCTTCTTCTTCTTCTTTTCCTTTCAGCTTTTTTCCTTTTTTCAGGGGTTGCCAGAGCGAGTCATCTGATTCGCATGTTTGGTCTTTATGTCAAATGCCCTTCCTGACACAACCCTTTAGCAAGGGGCAGAAACCCACTGACGGCTATGCAGCTTCTTTTTACAAAAGTCAGCAATGGTTCTTTTACATGAACCTCTCACCATAGACAGCGAGAGACATGGCTCACCTTTGTTAGCTGAGGCATGTGATTTGACCAAGCCCTAAAAGACTGAAAATTGCTGGGGTTCTGGGGGCGGAGCCATGGTGGGGGGACAAGAGGGGGCAAAGCACCCCCCCCCCCAAATATAGACAGAAAAATCACATTCCTGTTAGCTGTACTGGGGGGAGCTGTACATCCTCACCACAGATAAAGAACAGATAGAGAGATGGGTGGGACACTTTTGCAGTGTCCTCAACAGAACAGATCCAACTGAAACCATAACACCATCACTAACAGCAGATGAACTCAACATCACACCAACCCCCCATCTGAAAGTGAAGTCCACAAAGCCATCAAGAACCTAAAAAGTGGAAAAGCTGCTGGGTTTGACTCCATTCATGCAGAAATGATAAAGGCTGATATTAACACCTCAACAAGAGTACTAACACGGCTGTTCAACACCATCTGGAAGGAGGAAGACATTCCTGAAGACTGGTCAAAAGGTCTCATCGTCAAACTTCCAAAGAAAGGCGACCTACGGAACTGTGATAACTGGGAGGCATCACACTGCTCACGGTACCATCTAAAGTTTTCTGTCATATCCTTCTAAGCAGAATTGAAAACAGCATTGACACCAAACTCCGCGAAGAACAAGTGGGGTTTCGACGAGGGAGAAGCTGCATTGACCAGATCTTCACACTGAAGAACATCCTTGAACAATGTGTGGAATGGAACACACCATTGTATATGAGACTTCCAGTGGCTTGGACACGTGCTCAGAATGGATAACAACAGGATTCCCAAAGTGGCTCTCAGATGGACTCCACCTGGAAAGAGAAGCAGAGGACGACCAAAAACAACATGGAGAAGAACAATAACATCAGAGCTGAAAGAGATGAACCTGACATGGAGGGAAAGCACTAAAGGTAGCACAGGATAGGTCCAGATGGAGGACAATCATCATGGCCTTATGTTCCACTGGGAAAGAAGAGGATTAAGCTTAAGCTAAGTACTGGGGGGGACAGTGACAGCCTTGTGAAGAGTGGGACTCAAACCCCCAACCTTAGGATCAGCGATCCAGCACCCTTTACCACCAGGCCACCACTGCCCTAGTCCAAAAACAGATTCCTCTATACCTCCTAAAACAGATGAACTTGGTTCTATCCTTTTCAACAATCTTTGTAAGGTTATATTTAAAGCCATCGGGATGGGGGGGGGGGTCTATTTGAAAGAATAAGACTTCATGGAGCGGGCAGTGGTGGTCTAGTGGTATAGGGCGCTGGATCGCTGATCCAAACGTTGGGGGTTCAATTCCCACTCTCCACAAGGTTGTCACTGTCCTCCCCAGTGTAGCTAACTGGGTTATCAAAGGCCGGTCATGTCTCTCACTGTCTATGGTGTGAGGCATGTAAAAGAACCATTGCTGACTTTCGACAACATAGGCTGCAAAGCCGTCAGTGTGTTTCTCCCCTGCGATGGCCTGGCGAGCTGTCCAGGGTGTACTCTGCCCTCGCCCGAAGTTGGCTGGGATGGGTGCCAGCCTCCCCGCGACCCTAATTAGGATTAAGCGGTTACAGAAAATGAACTGATGATGATGACTTCATGGATGTTAATCTCCAAGAAGTGCTCATATTAGGGTTTTTCCTTTTTTATACTTCTTGGATGTGTGTAGGATGACACATTGGCATGATGAGTAACATGTCCAGCTTACAGCAAGAAGGGCCTGGGTTCAGGTCCCAGGCTCAACTAGGGTGTTTTAATGTGGTTTGTGTGTTTCCTTTTGGCTACTTACGTTCCGTTCTGTTTTGTTGTGTGTGTGTGTGTGTGTGTGTGTGTTGGCCCTGAGATGGTCTGGTGAGCAGTTCAAGATGTACCTTGCCTTCGCACAGTGTTGGCTGAGATAGGCTCCAGCGTAGTAAGATTAAGCGGTTTGGTGAGTGAGTGAGTGTAACATCTTGACACACAGGGATGAGAGAATCTAGGCTCTATAACAGCCGAGGAACTCTATACCTCCTATTGAACTTCTGTGAAAACATTCCAGCAATGTTTGTTTCTTTCTTTGTTTTTTTTTTTTATTTCTTTTTAAACTTTGGCAATAAGGTCACTTCCGGATCACGGTGAACATCTCTTGTTTCACTGCTTGATGGGTGTGTTATGCTGAGAGGGTGTATTATTCTGTCCTCGTGTGTGTGTGTGTGTGTGTGTGTGTGTGTGTGTGTGTGTGCGCGCCTTTATGTATAACTTGATTATCTCTCATACTTTTACTCTGCTGAATGGCAAAGATAAGCAGCTGCTCCTCCATTTTTTTCTTGATCGATATCTGAAAATGAGAGGCGAATCGAATTAACCTCTCTTCACTCGGAGACCTTGGCACTAAATAAAAACCACCTTGCACAGACGCACACGCACTTCCCGTCATTTATCGGAGGAACTGAGTCGCTTAGTGCTCAGGGGTGATGGAAAGGGCAGGCCTGCAGCGAGGGAATAAAATAAAATCAAATGAACTGAGAAAGACAAAAAAAGGAGAGAAAAGGTCACAAAAGACAGCAATTTAGCATGACATGTATGAATAAATAATTACAGTATTTACAGAACCTACAGGTGGAATCTTGTACTAATAAAGTAATTTATTTTAAATTAAATCATTGACTTATTTTGGCGATAACACACCTGAAAACAGGCAGGGCACAGATTTATAATGTTTTTATTGTTGAATCTATTTAGTATTTGTTCAGTAATGATGCTAAGGCTGCAGCGAGGCTGAAGCCTATAACAGCCAACTCTGGACAGAAATAGCATGCACCCTGAACAGCTCACGAGTCCATAGCAAGGCTAACCCACATACCACTATTAACACTTATGGGCAAGTTGAAACAGCCAGTTAGTCGTATGTATGTGGCTTTGGACTGTAGAAGGAAATCAGAGTACCTGGTGGAAACCCAAGCACAGGAAGAACATCACACAGAAACGCCCCTCTATTAAGGTCAAGACTCTGACCCAAGACCTTCTTGCTGTAGGGTGAAGATGCTCACTATTAAGCCATCATCACTCATTCACTTCTTATTTCCATTATTTTTCAAATATTTAACTATTAATTTTGCTAGAATTTCAGGCAGAATGGAGTCCATCACAGCTGCCTAATGTGCATGTCTTTGCATTGTCAGAGGGAACAGAACTACCCAAAGGGAACCCATGTAACCTTAAGAACAACACACAAACTCTCCACAGAAATGCCTTCACTGAGCTGGGCCTCAAACCCAGAACATTCTTGCTATAAGGTGAGTGTGCACTTCACCACCATGCTGTTGTTATTTACCTTTTAGTGTTGATTTATTCGCCACTACAACACAACAACGCCACAAAGCTTTTCCTTCTGCCGTGTCTAAATTTAAGTCCCGGAGCTCCCTCAGGTCTGATAATGGATTGTCGTTTCAGAGAGGCACAACGTCAGGTTAAGGCCCATTGCACATTTATCTGCTACACTCAAGCATGTGACTTTAATCAATGCTGTTCCAACAACAAAGCATCAGAGGATTTTCTAATCTTTCAGCTTTTACAGCTTGTCTAGTCACCATAATAGACCCGAATCCATGTGAGGAAAAGTCAAGCTTTATCAAGCTGTAACCCCTTCACCCTTGGCTGCAGAATTATTCTATGCCTGGCAGAAATGTTGTAGTAAACCATAAAATCAGGCCTCATACGTAAAAAGAATCTCAGTGTGTTCTTTGCCAGTATTCTGACTGAAAGACCAATCATCAGAATCACACGTGAATGATTGGCAACAGTTAGCATCCAGCTGTGGACACTTTTCTGCTTCCATCATGCTAAATATGGATAACTTCCTTATCAAACTTTGGGCATTCTAATAATCAAGAAGTAACCATGCTCTCTTCATAGTTTCTACATCCAATGAACTTCATGTAGATAACCAAGCAACTCTCTAAGGGTTCTTTGACTCTAAGAACAACAGTACACTATGGATTCTCCAGTAAAGGTCTTTTGGGAGGGAAAGAATACTTAATTACCCAATGAGTTTTCATTCATTCATTTTCTGAACCACTTTATTCTAATTAGGGTCATGGGGAGGCTGGCATCCACTCTAACTCTGGGCAAAGGTAGGGGAAGCCCAGGACAGCTCACCAGGCCATCGCAGGCTACCCACTGGCCTATGCTTTACGAACAATACCTTTTTAAATGCCTCACACCACAGAGAGTAAAAGATATGGCCGGCCTTTTGATAACCCAGCTAGCTGTACTGGGGAGACATCAGTGACACCTTGGTGACAGTGTATCTTGAACCCACAACCTTCTGATCAGTAAGCCAGCACTCTACCACCAGGCCATCACTGGCTATTGCTCAATGATCTCTTCACAAATGTGTCTTTTCTTTCTTCCTTTTCTCGGGAGTAGTCACAGCGAATCATCTGATTCGCACATTTGAATTGGCATAGGTTTTTACGTCGGATGCCCTTCCTCTCACAACTCTTTTAGCAAGGGACAGAAACACACTGATGGCTTTGCAGCCTACTCTTTACAAAAGTTAGCAATGGTTCTTTTACATGCCTCTCACCATAGACAGTGAGAGACATGGCCCGCCTTTGATAACCCAGTTAGCTGCACTGGGGGGGACAGTGACAACCTGTACCCTATCCACTAGACGCTTCACAAATGTATCTGTAGATATAATATAATTCCATAGAGAATTCAGTTAGGATTTTTAGCCAGAAACTCTAAGTAACCCAACAAACCCTTCACAAATGCTGAAACAAACAAAATCAGCAAAGAGTATATTTTTAAGTCTTAGATATTTAAAAAGTGATAATTTGGAAAAGAGGGTTTCACAGTGTTTAGCATGTTCACTTTACAGAAAGAAGGTCTTGAGTTCGAGTCCAGGCTCAGCCATTTCTGTGGTTAATTTAGCTGGTTTCCCTATGCTGGCATGGCTTTCCTTTGGTTCCTCCACTTTCCACCCACAGTCCAAACACATGCATATTAGGCTAATTGGTCAATTGGCAAATAGGAACATTGGTTGTCTCAAATTGCCTCAGGTGTCTGTGAATGATTGTGAATGTGTTGGACCTGCGATGATCTGGCAAGCAGTTTCGAAGTACCTTCCCTTCCCCCAGAACAGGGTAAGATCGACTTCAGCCTCCCTGTAACCCTAGTAGGTCGGAGGGGTTTGGCAAATAAATGGAAAAATGTGAGGCACCATACGTCACTTGCGACAAGCACCTACATTTAGTGGAGCGCCTCACAAATGTACTTTACACTTATCTAATTATTATTTGCTCTCGTAGAAAAATGCTCTTTATTGCTTCCGTTAGGGTTTGACTGAATCTGAGCAGAAACTATAGTTTTATATATATTACATAATTCATCCTGTTTCTTCAGCAGCCACATAATCAATAAACACCACTAACCCAATTCCACTGGCAAGCATACAAGCCCATATCCACCGTGTTTGACGAGTAATGGTATGCTTTGGATCACAAGGCCTCACTTTCAATCATTCTGGTAAAAAGTCATCATTGTTTCATCTGGCCAAAGAATCATGTCCTATGATTGGACTTTGTACAAAAGTATTATCTGGTCATTCTGTTCTTGAGTACTACCGTTAGTTTGCATCTTGTATCTTGACCGTATGTATTGTGTATAAATCGTAATTGTGGTTTGTGATGCCAACCTCATTATGAGTGTTGTTGACCTGACTGGATGTTGTGAATGGGTATTACAAGATCAAGTAAAGACTACTATGATTATCCAGCTTGGATATCTACCATGGTCTTTAGGTGTTTCAATGTTCCTAAGTTCATCAGTATATTCCCTCATTTTAAGAATGTACCATATTGATAATTTGGCCTCACTTGAAGCTTACTGAAATCTCCATGATGGCTGTGGGGGGGTTATTGTTTGTTTGTTTGTTTGTTTTTAGTATAATGATGGCCTCCATTATTTAATGCAGCCATGAGGCAGGGGGGCACTAACCAGTGTCTCTCCCCCTCATGCTGGTCCCAAACCCGGATAAATGCAGAGGGTTGCGACAGGAAGGGCATCCGGCGTAAAACTTCTGCCGCATTAAAAATGCAAATGGTCAAAACAAAATTCATACCGGATCAGTCGAGGCTCGGGTTAACAACGACCGCCATCAGTGCTGTCAACCAACAGGGTGCTGATGGAAATTGGACTACTGTTGGTGGAAGACGTCGAAGAAGGAGAGGCGGGAGGCGTGTCCGTAGGCAGAGAGAGAAGAGGAAATGCGTGAGCCTAGGACTGAGAGTAGGGACTTTGAATGTTGGAACTATGGCAGGAAAAGATAGAGAGCTGGCTGACATGATACAGAGGAGGAAGGTAGACATACTGTGTGTTCAGGAGACCAGGTGGAAAGGTAGAAAGGCTAGAAGCTTAGGAGCAGGGTTGAAGCTGTTTTATCATAGTGTGGATGGGAAGAGAAATGGAGTTGGAGTCATCTTGAAGGAGGAGTTTGTCAGGAATGTTCTAGAAGTGAAAAGAGTGTCAGACAGAGTGATGAGTCTCAAGTTAGAAATTGAAGGCGTGATGGTCAATGTTGTTAGTGCTTATGCCCCACAGGCAGGATGTGAGCTAGAAGAGAAGGAGAGATTCTGGAGTGAGTTAGATGAAGTGATGCAGAGTACCCCCAGAGGTGAAAGAGTGGTCATTGGTGCAGACTTCAATGGACAAGTTGGTGCAGGAAACAGAGGGGACAAGGAAGTGATGGGCAGGTTTGGTATCCAGGACAGGAACACAGAAGGACAGATGTTGATTGATTTTGCAAAAAGGATGGAAATGGCTGTGGTGAATACTTTCTTCAAGAAGAAACAGGAGCATATGATGACTTATGAAAGCGGAGGTAAGAGCACACAGGTAGACTACATCTTGTGTAGGTGATGTAATTTGAAGGAAGTCAGTGACTGCAAAGTAGTAGTGGGTGAGAGTGTTACCAAACAGCATAGGATGGTGGTGTGTAGGATGACACTGATGGTGAGAAAGGTGAAAAAGGCAAAGGCAGAGCAGAAGACAAAGTGGTGGAAGCTGAAAAAGGAAGAGTGTCGTGTTGTCTTCAAGGAGGAGTTGAAACATGCTTTGAGTGGTCAGGAAGTGCTTCCAGATGACTGGACAACCACAGCCAATGTGATCAGGGAGACCGGTAGGAGAGTACTTGGTGTGTCCTCTGGAAGGAAAGTAGATAAGGAAGCATGGTGGTGGAATGAGGAAGTTCAGGAGTGTGTACAAAAGAAAAGGTTACTAAGAAGAAGTGGGACACAAAGAAGACCGAAGAGAGTGAACAGGAGTACAGGGAGACACAGCGTAAGGCGAAGGTAGCGGTGTCAAAGGCCAAACAGAGGGTGTATGATGACTTGTATGATAGGTTGGACAGTAAGGAGGGAGGTTAGCACAGCAGAGAAATAGAGATGGGAAAGACATGCAGCAAGTTAGTGATAAAGGACAGAGAGGGAAATGTATTGACTGACAGAAGTGTGCCAGGAAGATGGAAAGAGTACTTTGAAGAGCTGATGAATGAGGAAAATGAAAGAGAAAAAAAGAGTAGAAGGGGTGACCATTGAGAACCAGAAAGTAGCAAAGATTAGTAAGGGAGAAGTGAGGAGGGCATTGAAGAGGATGAAGAGTGGAAAGGCAGTTGGCCCTGATGACATACCAGTTGAGGTATGGCAGTGTCTAGGGGAGGTAGCAGTAGATTTTCTGACAAGAATATTAAACAAGGTCTTAGAAAGTGAGCAGATGCCGGAGGAATGGAGGAGAAGTGGCTTGTGCCCATTTTTAAGAACAAGGGAGATGTACAGAGTTGTGGTAAACACAGAGGGATAAAGTTGATGAGCCATACAATGAAGTTATGGGAAAGAGTAGTGTAAGCTAGACTAAGGGCAGAGGTCAGCATTTGTGAACAACAGTTTGGTTTCATGCCAAGAAAGAGCACCACAGATGCAGTGTTTGCTTTGAGGATGTTAATAGAGAAGTACAGAGAAGGTCAGAAGGAGCTGCATTGTGACTTTGTGGATCTGGAGAAAGCATATGACAGGGTGCCGAGAGAAGAACTGTGGTATTGCATGAGGAAGTCTGGAGTGGCAGAGAAGTATGTTAGAGTGGTGCAGGACATGTATGAGAGATGTAAGACAGTGGTGAGGTGTGCTGTCGGTGTGACAGAAGAGTTCAAGGTGGAGGTGGGACTGCATCAAGTGTCAGCTCTCAGCCCCTTCTTGTTTGCGATGGTGATGGACGGGCTGACAGACGAGGTTAGACAAGAATCTCCATGGACTATGATGTTTTCAGATGACATCGTGATCTGTAGTGAGAGCAGAGAACAAGTGGAGGAAAATCTAGAGAGGTGGAGGTATGCCCTGGAAAGGAGGGGAATGAAGGTTAGTCTCAGTAAGACAGACTACATGTGTGTGAACGACAAGGACCCAAGAGGAACGGTGAGGTTACAGGGGGCGGAGATAAAGAAGGTGGAGGATTTTAAGTACTTAGGCTCAACAATCCAGAGCAATGGAGAGTGTGGGAAAGAGGCGCGTGCAGGCAGGTTGGAATGGATGGAGAAAAGTGTCCGGTGTGATGTGTGATAGGAGAGTATTGGCAAGAATGAAGGGAAAAGTGTACAAGACGGTGATGAGGCCAGCAATGTTGTATGGTTTAGAGACTGTGGCCCTGGGGAAAAGACAGGAGTCAGAGTTGGAGGTAGCAGAGATGAAAATGTTGAGGTTCTCTTTGGGAGTAACAAGGATGGATAGGATCAGAAAATGAGTACATCAGAGGGACAGCACATGTTCGATGTTTTGGAGACAAAGTCAGAGAGGCTAGATTGAGATGGTTTGGACATGTACAGAGGAGGGATAGTGAGTATATTGGTAGTAGGATGCTGAGGTTGGAACAACCAGGCAGAAGGCCCAGAGGAAGACCAAAGAGAAGATTTATGGATGTGGTGAAGGCGGACATGAAGGTCGTTGGAGTAAGAGTAGAAGATGCAGAGGATAGGGAGAGATGGAGGCAGATCATTTGCTGTGGCAACCCCTGAAGGGAACAGCCGAAAGGAAAAGAAGAAGGTGGCCTCCATTATTTGAATTGATCCATCTGTGGTGCACATTGTGAGATTTCCAATGAACAAATGAAGAGTTCAGATACAAACCCAAAGAAACACCAAATCCCTGAAAAAATAAAGAAAGAAATACATTTTGCAGCAAAACCTTATTATTACTGTACTAAATCCCCACCAATATGTGGTTTGTTTATGAAAGCTTGTAAGTCACATTTGTGTGCAAAAACCAGAGTCCACAGGGTGTCAATCACAGACGCGCCTCAAGTCACAGGATACACGAGGCAGATGTACCTATATGCATAATGTTACCACAATAAAATCAAATATTATCCTGAGTTAATCTATTCAATTAATTAATTTAATGTTCATTGTTTTTTTTTGTAAATTTTTAAAAAATTATACACTCTTTTGACTTAAAGACAAAGACAGAAAAAACCCTCCTCTGTTATGATTTCTGAAGTCAGAACGGAAATTTGGAGGCACATCTTTGACTTCTATGTTCAAATGCCATAATGTGGCATGAGGTATCTTTTAACCATCAGTTGACCATGGTGGCTCACTGGTTAAGGCTGTGGTTTACTGGTCAGGGATTCAGGTCTTGGTACCATAAAGTTGCCACTGCTGGATCCTTGAGCAAGGCCCCTAACCCTCACCTACTCACTTGTGTAAGTCGTTCTGGATAAGGGCTTCTGCTGAGTGCCATAAATATAAACATAAGATATCTGAGGTGGTGTATAAAGTGTGTTGGACAGAACTGAGCATGAATTACTCGGAGTTACTGTACCAGAATTTTTGAGTCACATAAGCCCACAATCTCATGCTATGATTGCAAAGGGCTGCCTTGCTTTTGCCTCTGTTATTTTTTTTCAACATGTATCAGGTTCTCGGGATAATCAAAAACACACAAAACCTGCCACAGCCATCGAAACTGGTGGGCCCCAGGTTCTGATAGAAACTTGAATCAAGAGGTCTGGGGGTAATTAATAATTGCCAAGGTTGGTATTTTGGATATCGTATTCTGTTTCTTTCACATAGACCAAATTCAGTAGATATAAAGTTCTTAGGACAGGCAATCTTAACACTCTACAATAGTCATAACTCTCCTCAAAAAAGTTATCCATCTTGATTTTTGTACAATATGAGAAGTATCACATTTCTAAATTCTCCTCCCAGCAGATTCATTAGATTCAAAGCAAATTTCATCAACATGATGCCAGGTTATTCAGTAGGTTGATGCCAAGTTTTGATACCAACTTAATGATTCTTTAAAATACTGCTACAGGGCACAAAATTAAGAAAATTTTCCACCAGACAGGCCTTCTGCCTGACACAAGGGCCAGTATTGGGTTCGATTTTCTGGACCTCCCACAAAAATGCTGGCAAATGCTGGTGAACCGGTGCTAATTTTGCACCTTGCTGTTACCATGGCAATATAATCAATTAACATGTTCCAAACAGAAAGTGTGGCAAATTTTATGATTGATGATAGGATTTATGACTGATGCATCATGAGTAATCTGGCTGTGTCACTACCTGGTACAGCAGTTGTCATGCTCTGTACCTCAAAACTCTATAGGGGGTAGCCAGATCAGCACAACACATCACCAAGACTGAACTGCCAGACCTCCACAATACCTCAAACAACAGTGCTGTAGAAAGAAGGCCCAGCGGATCCTCTCTGATCCCAACAACCTCTGGCATAACCCCATAAGGCTACTGAATTGCTGATATACTGAACACTCATCATACATACTGTACATGTACACACGAGTACTTCTGCACTACAGCTACTCCGGGAGCTAGTGGTGGCCTGGTGGTAAAGGTGCTGGATCACTGATCCTAAGGTTGGGGGTTCAAACCCCACTCACCACAGGTTGTCAGTGTCCCCCAGTGCAGCTAACTTGGTTATCAAAGGCCGGCCATGTCTCTCACTGTCTATGGTGTGAGGTTCATGTAAAAGAACCATTGATGACTTTTGACTTTTGCATACAGCCATCAGCGTGTTTCCTCCTTGCGATGGCCTGTCGAGCTGTCCAGGGAATCAAAAAAAAGTACTGGTACAGTCCTCCATTGACCGTGTTAGTAAGTTTGAGATAAGCTAGTGTGTGTGTGTGTGTGTGTGTGTGTGTATGTGTATATATATACATATATATATGCCTTGCAGATAAAGCCCTTGAGGTAAAGGTCGACTAGGCAGCTCAGTTCCTCCACAACTTCACCCTGGCCTGTGCCCTGGGGAGGTCACTCCAGTGCTACCTTCTACAGCAGTTCAACACCGGGAGATGCAGTTACTTGTTAAAAGCCCAGGGCTAATTGGCGTAAAGCTCTGGCGCCTAGGGCTATCTCCCGATGGTGGGAGGGATCACTGAGTCCCACTGGCCAGCTACCACCTGGTACTTAGCTGGGCAGCCTCCAGCCAGTAAGGTGCTGGCCCACCACAGTCCGCTGACTTCAATGAGTGCTTGAAGTGTAAGCCAAAATACGAAGCACGGACTGTAAACACTGCACCAGGCAATAACAAGAAACCAAAGCAGCCAGTGCTGAGTCTGGCAATCTGGAACATCAGAACAATGTGTCCTGGCCTCTTTGACGATCTCCAGCAAATCAAAGATCTCCAGCCAATCAATAACACCAGGAAAACTGCCATCATCGATCGCGAGCTGAGGAGGCTAAACATTGCAGCACTGCAAGAGACGCGACTCCCGGGCAGCAGCAGCTTGAAGGAGAAGGACTATAGAGGAGCCTGATCAGCATCACCTATCTGGGTTGGATTCGTTGTGTGAAACTCCTTTCTGTCCTGTGTTGAACCACCGTCCCCATGGAACTCCACGAGTCCTCTCTCTCTGTCTCACAACCTCCTCTGAACCAGTTACCATCAATAGTGCCTTTGCTCTCCAGTTGAAGTGAAGGATGCATTCTACGATGCGCTCGAAGCCAGGATCCAGCAGATCCCTGCTAAGGAGCACCTGTTTCTGCTCAGTGACTTTAACGCATGTGTAGGGGCAGATTACGACTCCTGGCCTCGCTGCATTGGCTGCTTTGGCATTGGCAAATTCAACAAGAAAGGCCAACACTTTCTTGAACTCTGCTCCTTTCATGACCCCTGTCTAACCAACATATTCTTTTCCACCAAGTCCTGCCACCGAGTGTCCTGGAGACACCCAAGGTCTCATCACTGGCATCAGCTGGACTTTGTCATCACCAGGAGATCCTTGCTGAACCAAGTGATGGTCACACGCAGTCTCCACAGCGCTGACTGTGACACCAACCATTCCCTGGTCGCAACCAAGGTACGTCTCTGCCTCAAACGTTTCAACCACTCCACACAAAATCCCCGGCCCCACATCAACACAGCTATGACTGCAGTGCCTGAACTGCGGGAACGCTATGCTGAAGCCATAAATGTAGCCCTGGCAGACTGCCCCACTGATTGTGCTACTGCAAGGTGGAAACACATCCGCGAGGCTATGTTTGAGACCGCCATCGGCACCTTTGGGGAGAAGGTGGGGAGGAGTGCTGATTGGTTTGAAGCAGGAGTGGATGAGATGGAACCTGTAATCGCCACCAAACATGAAGCCCTAATCGCTCACAAAAAGGAGCCCTCTGTGAAACACTTGCTGCACTGCAAGAAATAATGCACAAAAGATTGCAAAGTGTTGTGCCGACATTTACTGGCTTAACCTCTGTCAGGAGATACAACTTTCTGCAGATCTTGAAAATGAACGCAAAATGTACGAAGGCATGAAGGCTTTTGGTCCCAGTACCATCAAGAGCGCCCCACTCAAGTCAGCTGCAGGTGACGTCATCAAGGTTTGTGGCAAACAAAGTGAGAGATGTGCTGAGCACTACCAAGAGCTCTACTCGAGAGAAGTCTCGAACACTACCCTTGAGAACACCCCTCCACTGTCTGTTATAGATAAGCTTGACGCCTCACCCACCATCGAGGAGCTCAGCAAGGCAATAGACTCCATCTCAAGCCGCAAGGCTCCAGGCAGCAATAACATCCTGCCTGAAATCAACAAAACCACAAAGGAGAGCTCACTCTTAACACCTCCATGAGCTCCTACTGCAGTGCTGGGAGGAAGTGGCTGTTCCCAAAGACATGTGTGGTGCCAAAATCATCACCCACTACAAGAACAAGGGGGCATGAAATGATTGCAATGACTATCATGGCATCTCACTCCTAAGTATAGTTGGCAAAGCCTTTGCCCATGTCATCCTCAACAGGCTCCAAATACTTGCTGAATGTGTGTATCCAGAGGCGCAGTGTGGATTCAGGGCAGTCAGATCAACCATAGATATGGTCTTCTCTGTGAGGCAGCTCCAAGAGGTATGCTGGGAACAGAGACAACCCCTCTATTTGGCCGTCATTGACCTGATCAAGGCTTTTGACTTGGTCAGCAGGGATGGACTGTTTGCCCTCCTCCAGCGAATTGGATGTCCTCCCTAAGCTTTTGAGCATGATCAAGTCGTTCCACCAGGACATGAATGGCATCGTCCAGTTTGATGGATCATCCTCAGACCCTTTTCCGATCAAGAACGGTGTGAAGCAGGGTTGTCTCCTCGCTCCAACCCTTTTTGGCATCTTTTTATCCCTGCTCCTGTGCTATGCCTTCCGGAATGCTGAAAATGGCATCTTCCTCCATGCCAGGAGTGACGGAGGCCTCTTTAACCAGGCATGCCTCAGAGCAAAGACCAAGGTGCAGAGCATTCTCATCAGGGAGCTGCTCTTTGTTGATGATGCTGGTGTTGTCGCCCACACCAAGGAAGTGCGCCAGCGTCTCATCAACTGTTTTGCTGGTTCCTGCTCTGAGTTTGGCCTCACCATCACCCTTAATAAGACTGAGGTCATGGGCCAGGATGTCAGCAGTGCTCCTAGTATCAACATCGGAGACCACACCCTTGAGGTGGTGGAAAAGTTCACCTACCTCAGATCGATCATCTCCGGCAACCTCTCTCTCTACAAGCCGAACTGAATGCCTGTATCAGCAAGGAATCGACAGTGATGGCCTGTCTGGCGAAGCGAGTCTGGGACAACTCCATGCTAACCACCAACACCAAGATAAGAGTCTACAAGGCCTGCATCCTGAGTAATCTCCTTTATGGCAGTGAAGCATGGACCCTCTACTACCGCTAGAAACGCCGGCTGAATGCCGGCTGAATGCCTTCCACCAACGCTGCCTTCGCAGACTACTGGGCATAACTTGGCAGGACCATGTCTCCAACATTGACGTCCTGGCCAGAGCAGATGTGCCCAGTATGTTTGCCATCCTGACCCAGAGACACTTGGGATGGCTTGGCCACGTCACCAGAATGGATGACGGCCACACCCTCAAAGACTTGCTGTACGGGGAGGTGGTTACTGGAACCAGGCCAAAGGGATGCCCAGCTCTCAGGTTCAAGGATTTCTGCAAGTGCAACCTCAAGGCTGGCAGCTTGAACCCCTCTGACCTGGAGTCAGTCTGCTCCGACTGGCGGATAACCACCCAGGATGTCATCAGGACAGCAGAGGAAAGAAGAGGCAACCGCTGGGGAAGAAGAGACTCAGCAGTCAGCAGAGACTGGCCCCAATCCCACCACACTACGAGGGCGTCATCTGCAGCAGCTGCAGTAGGATCTGCAGATCCCATATCGCTGCAGCTCCCTGACCGAAGACCCACGGCACAAAATCCCATGGCCAACAATAAATAATAATTTAAAAAAAATAATAAATAAATAAAAATATGTGAGGCACTCCACCGAATTTAGGCATTGTCCCACATACTACTTTCAAGAAATTGGCCAAAAAAATAAAAGTGGTCATTTTTAATCAAAATTCGGATTTTTGCATAAACCATTAAAATAAGTATTCAACTATCACTTGCTGAAATGAAATCGACTAAAACTCACTAAAATGTCTTTTATTTCCATTTTTTTTTCTGGTTTTCTTTGCAATTATTCACCAAGTTTGGTACAAGACACACTATAATCCATACATTAGAAGAATGGTCATGAAGTTGTCTCTCTATTTTGGATACTGTTTTAATATTAAAATGCCGTTTGAGTGAATAATATAAAGGTTATAAAGATGATATTCACATAAACAATGCAGGCTAGTCGCTAAGGAAGGTCTGAAACGAGCACCCTGATTGGTGAACTCGGTCACATGCTCATATTGCACATGCTCAGTGCCCGTTGTAACATAGTTGAAGCAGACAACCCTAGTGGGTTCTTGTTGTATTTTAATGACGTCATCAGTACCGTAAAGCAGGAGGCACATCATAACAACACATGCTAATCACAGAAGCATATATCATAGGATATGCTACACCCGTCACATGTTAACTTCGTGTACTTCCTGAGTCTAGTATACTGCATGTGGAACTTATCTCCGACTTTCTCTTCAATAACAGGAAGAAAGTGAGGAAGACCAAAGAAGAGATTTATGGATGTGGTGAAGGAAGACATGAAAGTCATTGGAGTAAGAGAAGAAGATGCAGAGGACAGGGCGAGATGGAGGCGGATGGTTTGCTGTGGCGACCCCTGAAGGGAACAGCCGAAAGGAAAAGAAGTTAAATTAGATGCTGGTATTCGGCTTTGAAGAAGATTCTCTCTTTCTCGCTCTCTCTCTCTCTCTCTCTCTCTCTCTCTCTCTGTCTCTTTGTCACATATACACACACACAGATACAGTGTGCAAATGGTTAAATTATCAGGATCCAGATGGACTAGTGCAATTTGAATGGAAGAAAATACAGTATATGAAGGGTGTGGGGCAATTGAGTGCAAATGGTGCAATAGATGCACAAATGAGCAGTCACCCACTGCTCACAGTCTGTGTGTGTGTGTGTGTGTGTGTGTGTGTGTGTGTGTGTGTGTGTGTGTGTGTGAGAGATACCTTAGGTCTGCTGGAATATTAAGAAAAAGACATGATTCCATTGCAATTCAGTCAAAGAAAATCCCATATGCTCAGTATTATGTACTTGAGAGACTTAATGAGTATTGTATGAGTATGGGTATTTTTTTCTGCATGCAAAATTCGATTATGGAATGTTTTGATTTGTGTGTAATATTGTGTGGACTGGAAATGCTGGATTGTTTAGTTTTGTATGAAAATTGGTCAAGACCTGCAAAATACTTAAATGTTTCATACCTTTTACATATAAACAAACTGATGATGATGATGATGATGCCAGCTGTGATGATGAAGATTTTGATTTTGATGTTGATGAAGAAGAGGCATCTATTAGTAAAAGTGTTATGACTGTGAAGATGTGATTTTATCTGCTGAGCAGGATATAGGTGAAGATGATAATACTGAGGGTGTAGTTGATGAAGCTTACTTGTATAAAGAGATCAGAGTGTTTTGTTATATGGTTATCTTGTATATAGTTTTCTTAATCTCAGTGTGATTGTTTGAACCTGACAGTGTTTTTTTTTTTTTTTCAATCGGTATCATTTGAAGGTAGCACGGTGGCGTAGTGGTTAGCATGTCCGCCTCACAGCAAGAAGGCCTGGGTTCGATTCCCGGCCTGGGCATTTCTGTGTGTAGTTTGCATGTTCTTCCCGTGCTTACGTGGGTTTTCTCCGGGTGCTCCGGTTTCCTCCCACAATCCGGTTGATTGGCTGTTCTAAATTGCCCGTAGGTTCACATAGTGCAGAAGGCAATGGCAAACCACTGCACTAATCCTGCCAAGAAAACCTCCATGAAGATGATAACCAATGCGTTATCCTTCATGGCGGGTTGCCAATGGTTGTCCTATGGCACGAGATAGATAGTTGGATCATTTGAAAGCATTTGAACCTTTATATAACAGTCAAAAAGATACATACTGATCTTATTGGAATAAACAGAGATGGGAAAAAAATAGTGGTTTTTTTTTTTTGTTTTTTTTTTTTTTTAATTTTTGGGGCTTACCACAGTGATTGTTGGGTTTACAAAGGGCGTGTCAGATTAAAATGAGGATGATTTCTCTTATCATCTCTTCCAAAAACTCTTCCTAGACATGTTTTCTTAAAGTTTATATGGCTGAAGTGCAGAAAAATGTTTGGTTGCTAAGGACTAATGATCTTGGAAGAAGTGCAATCTTTGTGCTCATTTTTCTCTAAAACTACTTCTTCTCTTCTTTTCCTTTCGGCTTTTCCCTTCAGGGGTCGCCACAGCGAATCATCTGCCTCCATCTCACCCTATCCTTTGCATCTTCTTCTCTTACACCAACGACCTTCATGTCCTCCTTCACCACATCCATGAATCGTCTCTTTGGTCTTCCTCTAGGCCTTTTGCCTGGTAGTTCCAGCCTCCGCATCCTATTACCAATATACTCACTATCCCTCCTCTGTACATGTCCAAACCATCTCAATCTAGCCTCTCTGACTTTGTCTCCAAAACGTCTTACATGTGCTGTCCCTCTGATGTGCTCATTAGTAATCCTATCCATCCTTGTTACTCCCAAAGAGAACCTCAACATTTTCATCTCTGCTACCTCCAGCTCTGCCTCCTGTCTTTTCCCCAGCGCCACTGTTTCTAACCCATACAACATCGTTGGCCTCAACACCGTCTTGTACACTTTTCCTTTCATTCTTGCCAATACCCTCCTATCACACATCACACCGGACACTTTCTCCAACCATTCCAACCTGCCTGCACACACTCTTCACCTCTTTTCCACACTCTCCATTGCTCTGGATTGTTGAGCCTAAGTACTTAAAATCTTCCACCTTTCTTATCTCCGCTCCCTGTAATCTCACCGTTCCTCTTGGGTCCTTGTCATTCATGCACATGTATTCTGTCTTACTAAGGCTCATCTTCATTCCCCTCCTTTCCAGGGCATACCTCCACCTCTCTAGATTTTCCTCCACTTGTTCTCTGCTCTCACTCCAGATCACAATGTCATCTGCAAACATCATAGTCCATGGGGAATCTTGTCTAACCTCGTCTGTCAGCCTGTCCATCACCATAGCAAACAAGAAGGGGCTGAGAGCTGACCCTTGATGCAGTCCCACCTCCACCTTAAACTCTTCTGTCACACCGACAACACACCTCACCACTGTCTTACATCTCTCATACATGTCCTGCACCACTCTAACATACTTCTCTGTCACTCCAGACTTCCTCATGCAATACCACAGTTCTTCTCTCGGCACCCTGTCATATGCTTTCTCCAGATCCACAAAGGCACAATGCAGCTCCCTCTGACCTTCTCTGTACTTCTCCATTAACATCCTCAAGGCAAACACTGCATCTGTGGTGCTCTTTCTTGGCATGAAACCAAACTGTTGTTCACAAATCCTGACCTCTGCCCTTAGTCTAGCTTCCACTATTCTTTCCCATAACTTCATCGTATGGCTCATCAACTTTATCCCTCTGTAGTTGCCACAACTCTGCACGTCTCCCTTGTTCTTAAAAATGGGCACCAGCACACTTCTCCTCCATTCCTCTGGCATCCTCTCACTCTCTAAGACCTTGTTAAATGTTCTTGTCAGAAAATCTACTGCTACCTCTCCTAGACACTTCCATACCTCCACAGGTATAGCATCAGGACCAACTGCCTTTCCATTCTTCATCCTCTTCAATGCCCTCCTCACTTCACCCTTACTAATCTTTGCTACTTCCTGGTCCTCAACAGTCACCTCTTCTACTCTTTTTTCTCTCTCATTTTCCTCATTCATCAGCTCTTCAAAGTACTCTTTCCATCTTCCCAGGACACTTCTGTCATCAGTCAATACATTTCCCTCTCTGTCCTTTATCAATCTAACTTGCTGCACGTCCTTCCCATCTCTATTTCTCTGCAGTGCCAACCTGTATAAATCATTTGCTCCCTCCTTACTTTCCAACCGAGCATACAAGTCATCAAACGCGCTCTGTTTGGCCTTTGACAATGCTACCTTTTGCCTTACGCTGTGTCTCCCTGTACTCCTGTTTCCTCTCTTCGGTTTTCTCAATGTCCTACTTCTTCTTAGCTAACCTCTTCCTTTGTACACACTCCTGCACTTCCTCATTCCACCACCAAGTCTCCTTATCTACTTTCCTTCCAGATGACACACCAAGTATTCTACTACCTGTCTCCCTGATCACATTAGCTGTAGTTGTCCAGTCATCTGGAAGCACTTCGTGACCACCCAAAGCCTGTTTCAACTCCTCCTTGAAGACAACCCGACACTCTTCCTTTTTCAACTTCCACCACTTTGTCTTCTGCTCTGCCTTTGCCTTCTTCACCTTCCTCACCATCAGCATCATCCTGCACACCACCATCCTATGCTGTTTGGCAACACTCTCACCCGCTACTACTTTGCAGTCACTGACTTCCTTTAAATTACATCCCCTGGACAAGATGTAGTCTATCTGTGTGCTCCTACCTCCGGTTTTATAAGTCACCCTATGCTCCTCTCTCTTCTGGAAGAAAGTATTCACCACAGCCATTTCCATCCTTTTTGCAAAATCTACCAACATCTGTCCTTCTGCGTTCCTGTCCTAGATACCAAACCTGCCCATTACTTCCTCGTCCCCTCTGTTTCCTGCACCAACATGTCCATTGAAGTCTGCCCCAATGACCACTCTTTCACCTCTGGGGGTACTCTGCATCACTTCATCTAACTCCCTCCAGAATCTCTCCTTCTCTTCTCACTCACATCCTGTCTGTGGGGCATAAGCACTAACAACATTGACCATCACACCTTCAATTTCTAACTTGAGACTCATCACTCTGTCTGACACTCTTTTCACTTCTAGAACATTCCTGACAAACTCCTCCTTCAAGATGACTCCAACTCCATTTCTCTTCCCATCCACACTATGATAAAACAGCTTAAACTCCGCTCCTATGCTTCTAGCCTTGCTACCTTTCCACCTGGTCTCCTGAACACACAGTATGTCCACCTTCCTCCTCTGCATCATGTCAGCCAGCTCTCTACCTTTTCCTGCTATAGTTCCAACGTGCAAAGTCCCTACTTTCAGTCCTAGACTCATGCCTTTCCTCTTCTCTCTCTGGCAACGGACACGCTTCCCGCCTCTCCTTCTTCGACGTCTTCGACCAACAGTAGTCCAATTTCCATCAGCACCCTGTTGGTTGACAGCACTGATGGCGGTCGTTGTTAACCCGGGCCTCGACTGATCCGGTATGAATTTTGTTTTGACCATTTGCATTTTTAATGTGGCAGAAGTTTTACGCCGGATGCCCTTCCTGACGCAACCCTCTGCATTTATCCGGGCTTGGGACCGGCGTGAGGGAGAGACACTGGTTTGTGCCCCCCCTCACGGCTGCATTCATTTTTCTCTAAAACGTCTTTTGAAATTTTTAGTTGAATACTGACACAAGAAATGGCATAACTCACTAAGTTTTCAAGGTATTGATAAACTTTTTGCTGCATTTTGCAGCTTTGGGCCTCCTCTATCTGACCGTGTAAAAATCTAATTTTTCATTTTTGGACCCAAGAGCCTACTTTCGGTGGAGGTCGCTCACATATATCAGGGATCTCTCACTTTCCGTGGTTAATTGGGATTGAGATCCCCACGGGACCATCAAAATCCGTAAAGTAGGATCACCCCCCTAACTGACATATAAACTACATGTATATATAAATAAACATACACACAATGCTATAAATGCTTATAATAACAATCTTATTCTTTTCCTTTCGGCTTTTCCCTTCAGGGGTCGCCACAGCGAATCATCTGCCTCCATCTCACCCTATCCTTTGCATCTTCTTCTCTTACACCAACGACCTTCATGTCCTCCTTCACCACATCCATGAATCATCTCTTTGGTAAATGCTTATAATAACAATCATAACAATGTAACATTTAAAAAATAACAAGCTGTAAATAAAATATAAATATACACACATACAGATGGTATCGCATGAGAAGAAGACGATACACATGCATACGTAAGCGTAAGCATGCGCACATGTGCGTGCTAACACAGATGCAACTATGTAAGTAGTTTTGATTGGATATCTTGGGTAGCTTTTTGTTTAGTGTTTTTTGGGTTTTTTTGCATAATTGTCCTTGTTTTGGCGGCATTTTCCTTAACTTTTTCCCCTATTCCTCCTTATTTTCCTTATTTTTTAATTCAATGAATATTTATTTGTTTTTTTTTTAAAAAAAAACGTGATGCACTGAACCCACATGAATTGAAGCGCGAAGTAGCGAGGAATCCCAGTATGTGTGTATACACACACAGTCAGCCCTCGACTTACGAAAACCTCTGAATACGAAACATCGAGGTTACGAAAAACATTTTCCTAAATTTAAATCTCCATAATACTGCACCCATAAAGCTTGTTTGTCACACGCATAAAAGACAGCTGTACTGTTGGCTCGTGAGTTTTTACAGTGCTCATTGCAGCTTATTTTTCGTTTTTTAAGTTCTTTAATTCAGTAAATGTTTAATAAATGTGGCGCGCTCTGCCGAATGTGAGCAAAACGCGGCTCATCCGGACCTCCGGTCCCTCAAGGAAACAAGTTAATGTTGAGTCCGGACCTCCGATCTGTCAAGCAGGGGAGTGCGCTTTGAATACCCCGTCTCAAAAGCTCCGGCGTCGGCTATGTGTGTGTGCGTACGAGAGAGAGAGAGAGAGAGCGAGAGAGAGAGAGAGAGAGACTGTGTGTGTGTGTGTGTGTATGTTCATCAATAAAAAACTTTAATAATGCTTTAATTAATAAATTAATAAAATGGTTTAACATGTTAATAACATGTTTAAATGGTTTAATAAATAATTTTCTTTTACTTTTAACACATTTCATACATATTTTAGACAAAATTGGTGTACTTTTATCATGTTGAAAGAGTTTATGGGGTCGTCTTGGAAGCCTTGGAACAAATCACGCGTTTTACATGTAAAATGCGCCTCTACTTAAGAAAACTCCAGGTTATGAAAAAGGCTCTGGAATGAATTAATTTCGTAAGTAGAGGGCCAACTGCGTGTGTGTGTGTGTGTGTGTGTGTGTGTGTGTGTGTGTGTGTATATATATATATATATATATATATATATATATATATATATATATATATATGTGTGTGTGTGTGTGTGTGTGTGTGTGTATATAAAATGTTTGTGTGTGTGTGTATATATATAATTAGTTAGATGAGTATGCTGAGGACATCAGGAGTATGTTCTAAAGAAAAAAAAAATCTAATCTTCAGCAGGACCTAAATACCGGAAAGTTTACCAAAGGTGTCTGGGGAATGAAAACTAGTATTAAATTCCTGAAAGATGAAAGACATCATGAAAGTAAACACACATTGTAGATACTACAAAGGGGCTGCCTGCCGGGTAAAAGACAGGAACTCCCTTAAGTCAGACTTTAGAAAAGAAAGATCCATACAAGAGACTTCCAGGTTTGTGATTTCCCGTAACTCCCTTTTGTTGAGTGTCAGGATCGGAAAAAAAAAAAAAATCACCTCAAAGGAAAAGAACCATCATCCAAGTTGTTCAAGTAATTAAATACAGCAAACACATCCTCATCCAGTGCTGTGCATTTTTTTTTTTTTTTTTAATTATTTATGTTTTTTTTTTAATGATCTCTTCACCAAGTCCAGCATTACCTGGAGCACTGGCAGAACAGCATCAGTAAACAGTTTCTCTCATTCACTCACTCATTTGCCAAACCACTTCATAATACTAAGGTTACAGGCATACTATTCTTAGTCTACAGTTGGCGAAAGCAAGATACACCCTGAACACCTCACTAATCCATCGCAAGCCAACACACACAATGATTTACACCCGCAATCATATCCCGGAGCAATTTTTAAAAGCAAATTAGCCTAATGTGCATGTCGTTGGACTACAGGAGGAAACCAGAGTGCATGGTGGAAATTTATGCAAGCTCAGGGAGAACAATCAAACTCCAAAGAGAAACAACCAAGTCCACGACTCTAATCCAGGACCTTTTTGCTGTGAGGTAGGAATACTTTGGGATCCCCAGGAGGGGCTGGAGAGTGTCACTGGGGAGAGAGATGCTCCTAGACCTGCTGCCTCCTTGACTTAACCTTGAATAAGTGTGAAAAAAAAATCGATGGCTAGGGGAATTGATGGGCTATGTTCATCATTTGTACACTTCTTGTAGAGTAAAATCAACACTGAGGTGATTTTTATGTAAATGCAAACCACATAAATTCTGCTCTTGACTTGAGCACTGATTCAGTTGCCTGGTTCTGCAGCTTTCTGAGCTGATTATGTCTTAACATTAATCTTTATTTATTCATTTATTTATTTATAAGTAATTTGTTGGTAAGAATTTTCATTTTATATGCATAATTATACATATGAAACATTGACACTTTACCTGAGCCGCAAAGTGGTGTAGTAGTTCGCACATCCGCCTCACAGCAAGAAAGTCCTGAGGTTTGATTCCCTGGCTTGGCCATTTCTAAGTAAAGTTAATATGTTCTGCGCAGTCTTCAGACATGCACATTAGACTAACTAGCTGTTCAAAATTGTCCTGACGTATGAGTGTAAATATTTGTGTTTAAATGTGTTTTGTCCTGCAATAGTCTAGTGCAGGGGTCGGTAAGCTTAGTGCAGAGACAATTAAGTTATAATTCTGCTTGCAACAAAAACATTTAGATTCAAAAAAAGACGAATAAAAATTTATTTTTGATGAAATTTCCCGATGTCTATTTGAGGCCTGAGGCAGTGGTAGCCTGGTGGTAAAGGTGCTGGCTCATTGATTGGGGTTCAAGCCCCACTCTCCACAGATTGTCACTGTCCTCCCCCAGTGCAGCTGACCATGTCTTTCACTGTTTATGGTGCGAGGCTGACTTTCAACAAGAGGGGATGTCTAGCCATCAGAATCTTCCTGCCCTGCAATGGCCTGGCAAGCTGGATGTACTCTGCTCTCGCTCGGAGTCAGCTGGGATGGGCGCAAGCCTCCCTGTGACCCTAATTAGAATTAAGAGGTTCAGAAATTAATTAATGTGTTTGAGTCCTTCTTGTATTTTTGCAAAGAAAAAGAATATCTATCCCACGAAGCGAGGGACAGGGTGCAGCCAGATGTGTTAACGGGTTGGGTAGACTAAGCATCACTCCCTTTCGTGGGATCTTTTTTTTCTTTATTCGTTATATGAATGTTGTTTTGTCATAGTTTTAATTTACAAAAATGACAACAACACAGAAAACTATATGATGACTAATTTTGAGAAGGAGCCTGCTCAACATTCTTTTAAATAATATTAATGATTAATGCTGCACTGACCAAAGAGAAAAGTGTACAAGATGGTGGTGAGGCCAGCGATGTTCTATGGCTTAGAAACAGTGGCGCTGAGGAAAAGGCAGGAGGCAGAGCTGGAGGTAGCGGAGATGAAAATGTTGAGGTTCTCTCTGGGCGTAACGAGGATGGATAGGATCAGAAATTAGTATATCGGAGGGACAGCCCATGTAAGATGTTTGGAGACAAAGTCAGAGAGGCTAGCTTGAGATGGTTTGGACATGTACAGAGGAGGGATAGTGAGTATATTGGCAGTAGGATGCTGAGGTTGGAACTACCAGGCAGAAGGCCTCGAGGAAGACCAAAGAAGAGATTTATGGATGTAGTGAAGGAAGACATGAAGGCCGTTGGAGTCAGAAAATAAGATGCAGAGGACAGGGTGAGATGGAGGCCGATGATTTGCTGTGGCGACCCCTGAAGGGAGCAGCCGAAAGTAAAAAGAAGAAGAATGCTGCACTGACCGACCCATTCTCAGAGTGAGACTGAACCACACCGTCTTTTATTTGTCACTGGGTGAGGACTTATTTAATTCGGAGATTGCTGTGCAACCAAATCTCATCCACCGTCTTACTTCAGCTATAATTTCCGTTTCTGGATTACAAACCCCGGCGGCGGAAAAATCTCTCTCTCGCTGCACTACTGGTGGCGAGAACACTGCTTATGAGTACAAGGGTTTGGAAAACCATGGCTCCCTCCACCAACACAGTAGATCCAAACCACTGAGACTCTCAATGTAGCTTATTAATATAATGATAGCCATGTCCACATGAACATACACACTCACACACACACACACACACACACACACACACACACACACAAAATCACCCCACCCACACCAAATAAATATCCGCCCACTCCCGTGACTGTTAATTTTCATTTATGTAATCGTCAACCCTAAAAGAGCATTTTCTTCAAGGTTACCGCTGGGTACCTGTGGGTACCCGACCGTTGCAGGAATCTGCCTTAGGCAGATTCTCCAGTTATTCAGGTGAAAACTGGTTTAATTCACGTCTGGTGGCCAGGAGTGCTTTCGTTGTGAGTAAATAAGCAGCATTTTCTTTTTTCAGTTGTTTTTGGTGATGCAGTGTTTTTTGTAGATGAAGCACATTTGCACCTGTCAGCCACCATAAAGTACAACATTCATTATTTTTAAAAACCACGGAGCCGCATCAGAGAGGTGAAAGAGCCTCATGCGGTTCCAGAGCCGTGGGTTGCCGACCCCTGGCCTAGTGAGTGTACCCCACCCTCCCCCAGTGTAAGCTGAGTTAGGCTCCACCGTTATACTCATAGGATTAAGCAGTTGATAGCAAATGAATGAAACAGTATTTCACTATAATGAATGGTTTTCTTACTATTAGAGCTAATGTGCAGTAAATGTTAACCGAGTCTGGAGGACCTTCAGGATATACACCATAAATCATAAACTAGTCAAATGTGTCTATTTTCATCAAAGATACAGTTCTCCTTTCTATGAACACATGCAAACTGCACATTGTGATTCAGTTCTCTCTGACTACACACACACACACACACACACACACACACACACACACACACACACACACACACACGCTGTGTTTCTCCATTAGTTGCAGCGATGTGTGATGAAATATGAGTCTGAGTGTTGTTTTTGTCATTTTATGTAAAATTGAAATCAGACGTCAGAAAAGATTTACTTCAAAGATCTGCAGTGACGACTTTTTCACGCTTTTCTGTTAGAAAACCAACTCACACTGCAGCTTTCCATTTACAAAAAAAAAGAAAAGAAAAACAAGAACAACACATCTGCACCTCTCTCACTGTGTCTTTGCAGGTCTGGTGGAAATAAAAGTTTTTAAACACAAATGATCATACATGGTGCTTGAATCTGTGTTTGCTGCACAAGAACTACTCCACACACACACACACACACACACACACACACACACACACGAAAGGCACACTCATTAAATACTTCTGTTGAAACCACCCCACTCACTCTGTCTGTTTGAAGACAGCAGAAATCAATGAAAGAAAGAAAAATCTCATATTGTTCTTCATACAATGGAAACAATCTGAGGAAATAAACATTCTACTGCATAAAAATGTAAAATATACACATACACACATGCATAGCATCCATTATTTAGCATTCCATTGATTATGTAGACATATATGAACCGGATGGATACAGCAGCTACTACAGTACAAGCCACATCAAGAAGGTCCTGATTTCGAGTCCCATGATCAGCAAGGATATTTCTGTATGTACTTGTAGTTTACAGAGCCACTCCATGCTCTTGTAGGTTTCTCCAGGTGCTCCGGTTTCCTGATAGTCCAAAGGCATGCATGATAGAATAAATAGCTGTTGTATATCTCTCCTTGGACTGCAAGGAGGGATAGTTGTGTCTGGGTTTAGACATTTTTGCGTGGAGTTTACAGGCTCTTTCTGTGCTTTTGAGTGTTTCATCTGGTGACTGTAGTTTCCTTTCACAGCCCAATGATGTTTGAACTTGCCCATAGGTGCAAATGTGAGTGTGAGTGTAACTGGTTGTATGCATATCACCCTGAATTGGTCTCCTCAGCAACACACACACATACACACACACAAACACACACACAAACACACACACACACACACACACACACACACACACACACACACACACACACACCTTCACAATGTCAATTTACATAGGCACCAGACTCCCCCGCAATCTTAGTAGCAATAAGAGCTTTGGCAAATGAGTGAAAGTGATGATAAATAAGAAGTACACTGCAACCTGTTGGCAGTGGGGGGCCTGGTGGTAAGGTGCTGGATCAGTGATCCCAAGGTTTGGGGTTCAAAGCCCTACTGTCAACGGTTGTCACTGTCCCTCCAGTGCAGCTAACTGGGTCTATGGTGAGAGGCAGGTATAACAACTATTTCTGACTTTCGTAAAGAGTAGCCCACATAGGCATCAACATGTTTCTGTCCTGCAATGACCTGGCAAGCTGTCCAGGGTGTATTCTGCCCTCACCAAGAGTTGTCTAGATGGGCACCAGCCTCCCCGCGACCCTAATTAGGATTCAGTGATTCAGAAAATGAATGAAGGAACACTGCATCCCCTGCTGGGCCTGCAATGAAACAATACTTTAAAAAAAGTATCCTGTCTCACAATGTTAAAGAATTCTTAAAAAAAAAAAAAAAAAAAAAATCTTGAATCCAGAATGTGATCCAGATAATCTCCAAAATTTAATTGAGTGTTTGTTGCCCGAAGGTCAGGTCAGGTTGTTTCTGCCTCAGGTATCATGCTATCCTGTGCTACCTGCCGTATGTAGAGAAGAAAAACTATGTCAAAAACCTTCTTTAGAGAAAAGGCTTCAGTTAACCTCGAGGGAAAATCTGGAGCTGGAATTCCATAGGCAGTTCGTCGTTGTAATGAATCTCTCCTTCTGGCAACTCCTGCGACGTCAATGGCCCCGGACCAGACCGACCCTGCTGTTCCGTCCAGACCTGTCATTGCCGTGGAGAGGGGGGGTTCTGCTAACTTGGCAAGAGTTGGTCCTCCATATCCCCCTGCCCTGGAGAGAACACTCCAGCTTCGCCTCACAGAGTCGAACCAACACGGAAAGCGGCAGTTACCTTTTATAAGCCACAATGCTTGATTGGCGTAGAGCCTAAGCCGGGAAGGCCCTGGTCAATAAGGTGCAGTCTTGCCAGGGTCTGACTTTCTCATTGGGTGCATGACCACAACCTGCACCAAGCAAGAGAATAAGAATGAGCAAAAGCAAGAGACCAGCTCTTAAATTGGGAACCTGAAACGTCCGCACCATGGCCACCAGACTTGATGATCTCCAGAACATTAGTGATGCAAAAAAGACCGCTGTCATCAACGATGAGCTTCTGCGATTAAAGATAGACATCACCGCCTTACAGGACACTCATCTAGCAGACTCTGGAAGGCTGAAAGAAAAGGACTACACCTTTTTCTGGAAAGGAAAGAGTGCTGAGCATCGTAGAGAACACGGGGTGGGCTTCGCAGTCAGGAACACCTTGTTGAAGATGGTTGAACTAGGTGACAAGGGATGTGAACGACTGCTGACTCTCCACCTCTATACCTCGGACGGTCCAATCTTCCTCATCAGTGCCTACGCTCCTACTCTGACATCAACACCTGAGGCTAAAGATGAATTCTACTCCAACTTGAATGTCATCATCAAGAATACCCCCAACAATGAACAACTCATCCTTTTGGGCGACTTTAATGCCAGGGTGGGTGCCGACTGAGAATCCTGACCCTCCTGCCTTGGTTCCTTTGGAGCTGGCAATGTCAATGACAATGGACAGCATCTACTAGAGTTTTGCTCTTACCACGGCTTGTGTGTGAGCAACACCTTCTTCCAGACAAAGCTACAACACCGGGTGTCCTGGCATCATCCACCCTCAAACACTGGCACCAGCTTGACATGATCATCATTAGGTGCACAAGCCTCAAGCACATGCTTCTTACCCACACCTGTCACAGCACAGACTGTGACACAGACCACTCTCTTGTATCCTGCAAGATCTGCCTGACACCAAAGACACTTCACCGCGCCAAGCCTCAAGAGAAGCCTCACATCAACACCATCAAGATGCAACAAGAAGCAAAGATTGTGAAATTTGCAAAGACCTTCGAAGAAGCCATCTCCACAAAAAATTCTCAAATTACAGCATCAGACACCTAGATCCATCTACAAGAGTGCATTCATACATCAGCACTAGCCATCTTCGGAAAGAAGACCTCCCAGAGCTCTGACTGGTTCGATACTAAGTCCGCAGAGATGACCCCATCATAGAAGCAAAATGGGCAGCCCTTGCTGAATATAAGCGTTCTCAAGCAAAAAGACCCTTAAGACATTAAGAGCAACTTGGAGCAAGGTCCAACAGACAGCAAGGAAATGGCCAACGGGTATTGGCAAGAGCTCAGTCGTGACATCCAGACTGCAGCAGACACAGGTAACATCAGAGACATTTACGATGGCATCATGAAAGCTCTCGGACCAACTTGGTGCAAAACAGCACCCCGTAAATCCATCAGTGGGGAAGTGATCACCGACAAGGGGAAACAAATGGAGCACTACTCAGAGCTTTACTCCAGAGAGAACAATGTTGTTGACTGGAAGAACTCAGCAAGGCTATCGACAGCTTGGCTTGCAGCAAAGCCCCTGGAACAGATGGCATCCCTCCTGATCTCATCAAGCGCTCCAAGTCTGCCCTCCTGCAGCCACTACACGACACCCTTTGTATAAGAACAAAGGGGACAGAAATGTTTATAACAACTATAAAGGCATCTCTCTCTTGAGCACTGTGAGCAAAGTGCACGTCGTGTGTTGCTCGTGCAACTCCAGCAACTGGCTGAATGTGTCTATCCTGAATCCCAATGCGCTTTCCGTGCAGAATGCTCAACAGTAGTAATATATTAGAATAGTAGTCCATTCGCCAACTCCAGGAGAAATACAGGGAACAACAGAAACCCCTCTACATTGCCTTCATTGATCTAACCAAGGCATTTGACCTGGTTAGCCGGGATGGGCTTTTCAATATCCTCCTGAAGATCAGATGCCCCCCCCCCCCCCGATCTGCACAGTATGATTAGATCGTATGATTAGATCATTCCATGATGACATGAAGGCAACCATTCAGTACGAGGGCATCATGTCAGAACCTTTCAACAACAAGAGCGGTGTGAAGCAAGGCTGCGTCCTTGCCCCGACACTCTTTGACATGTTCTTCTCCCTCCTTCTTAAACATGCCTTTGGGACCTCGACCAAAGGAGTATACATGCATACAAGATCAGATGGCAAGCTGTACAACATCGCAAGACTCAGAGTAAAGACCAAGGTCCGTGAAACTACCATAAGAGACATGCTCTTTGCAGACGATGCAGCCATCACTGCACACACAGAATTATGACCTCCAGCAACTGATGAACGGATTATTTCATGCTTGCCGTGACTTCGGGATGACCATCAGCTTAAAAAAGACCAACGTGCTGGGTCAGGATGTTGATACACCACCTGTCATCACCATTAACAACTACCAACTGGAAGTGGTCCATGAGTTCACCTACCTGGTATCCACCATCACAGACAACCTCTCCTTTGACGCTGAGTTAAACAAACATATCTCCAAGGCTGCAACGATGCTGGGGAGATTAGCCACTCGTGTCTGGGAGAACCCCAAGCTGACTACCAAAACCAAGATGGCTGTCTATAATGCCTGCGTGGTCAGCATCCTCCTATATGAGAGCGAGGCATGGACAAGAGCGGAAGCTAAATATTTTCCACCTGTGAAGTCCGCCGTATCCTCGGCATCATCTGGAGAGACAAGGTGCCCAACACCAAGGTCCTGGACTGTGCCGGTCTTCCCACCATGTACACACTACTCAGACAGCGCAGAATGCACTGGATTGGCCAAGTGCACCGCATGGAGGATGGCAGAATATCTAAGGACATCCTCTACGGAAAACTTGCTGTTGGCAAGAGACCCTGTGGCCACCCACATCTGAGGTACAAGGACGTGTGCAAATGAGATATGAAAGTCTTGGAAATCGACCCCAAGAGCTGGGAAGACATTGCGGCAGAACGCAGCAAGCTGGCGCTGCCTCTGCCATAAGCAACTGAAGGAAGATGAAGAGAAAATTACCAATGAAGCCATCGAAAAAAGGACTAGGTGAAAAGAGAAAACAACTGACTCCGCCGCATCTATTTACATCTGCTCCTCATGTGACAAGGACTGTCATTCCCGCATTGGCCTCATAAGCCACAGGCGGCATTGTTTAGAGTGAAGTACCACAAACTGACAGTGAAAGGGCACAGGTTCCATGGTCGATTTCGACCGAAGAAGGCCTACTACTACTACTGTTGCCCAAAGCCCCGCCTCCAGTATAAATTTTATTTTAAATAAATTCAACCAAAATTCTTTTTTGTAATTCTGCTAACAAATGAACACATAAATCCAGGGTAAAACACCTTGGCAGAGGTAATTACTCTCAAAGATTATGCTGTAGAAAATAAATGAAAGTGTTTTCTCTTTGACATTTGAGTGCATATGTAAATTGTATGACCTTTCACGCTTAACGACTGATTAACTGCTTGGTTCAGATTAGGTGGGGGAAAGCTTTGTTGTTGTTGATGTTAATCACAAAGCAATCTCTTTGGCAATAAGGTGAGCATCACCCCCCCAAGCAGATCTAAACATACCATCACAGTAGTGCATACATTTCTGAGCATCCAAATAGCAAATAAGCACCCACTTACCTCCCTGAACCAAGCGCACATCCCCTAAACACTCCCACCTGCACAGAACTCAAGTCCTTATTCTAGAAATGATTGACAGCTCAGTATGTATGAAGTGAAGAAGTGCTTTTGGCCAGAGATGTGTGAATAATCAGTGCAATGAATCATATCATTATTCAGCAGGTCCCTTAGGTGTTTCACATTTAATGACAAGCTTAAAATCTATCAAGCATGACCAGGTGAGCTGTTTAACAGAACCTCAGGTTTACTTGAAGTGAAAAACTGGCGAACAAGCAAAGAAAATGATCAACACTTTGCCCTCTACAGGGGTCATGTAACTTTTATCTCATGTGATTCCGTGACCAGTTAGAGTGCGGGTAGGGTTGTTTTAAATGGATAAAGGTGTCAAAAACATTAGAAAATGCTTCAAAGGCAATAACATACAATGCTACAACAGGTGTACAGGCGGAACAGTTCCGTTCCTATGACTGGCCGTAACCCGAAATTCCACATAAGTCAGATTTTTACCCCTAAATCTCTAAATAACCATCCAAATGCATGTATTATAATTCATATTCATGGGAAAACAGTACAGACAATGAAAATAGACATTTCAATTAAAATAACACCTTACCAACCTTTCTCCAACCTTTTAATGATATCTTGCTTCATTTCCATCGTAATGGCGTTCCTCTTTGCTGGAATATCTTCGCCAGAAGATCCTGCTTTCTTTTGTGGCCATGGTGTGGAAAAAGGAGCACAAACACAGACAAGCTACACTATGACACACCTCGAAACAAAATGGACGATGCTGATGACTGCATAGCACCGTGTAGCACTGCATAGGTTTGTATTTATACACATTCCGCGTCAAAAACCATTACACGTCATAGGAGCTTAAGGACAGAGAGGTGTAACTTCGAAGTCTTCTCTATTTTCTTATGTACATATATTTAGTGGCATTGTGAAGTTGAAACGTCGTAAGCCGAGCACCACGTAAGTCGAAGACCGCCTGTATTTGTTTTATTATTTTTAAAAAACTTCTATTTAGTTATTTTCTCCAGATTTATTTCCCCAATTTAATTGTAGCTAATTCCCACCCTTCAAGTAGACCTCCCATCCTCTTCTTTTACTTTCGGCTGTTCCCTTTTTTCTCAATGTTGCCACAGCGACTCATCGCATGTTTGATTTAGCTTAGTTTTTTTACGCCAGATGCCCTTCCTGACACAATCCTTTCGCAAAGGCAGAAACACGCTGATGGCTATGCAGCGTCAGCAATGGTTCTTTTACATGAACCTCTCACCATAGACAGTGAGAGACATGGCCGGCCTTTGATAACCTAGTTAGCTGCACTGGGGGACAGAGCCAACCTTGTGGAGAGTGGGACTCGAACCCCCAACCTCAGGATCAGCAATCCAGTGCCCTTTACAACCAGGCCACCACCGCCATCATGTAGACTTCCCATATCACATAGTAATTTTAGAGGGAACACAGGAAGGGCGGGGCAAGCATATGTTTACCCCGAAGCTCGTGATGCCAACCAACTGCAGGTTCCCCTGCATATTTATTGAAGGGGGGGGGGGGCACACTAAGTGAAATATGCAAGAGCTGACAGACACCCAGTGTTGCTTGTTAGTGGCAAGGAATAGAGGGTATGCCATCCAAAAGCTCAATTATCTCTCGTGGGCCCCCAGCAACGGATAGCTACACGCACAGTCCCAGATTTCAACCTTCAAGCTCTTGGATGGCAATAATGCAGCTTGTCACTGTGCCACTCGAGCACCAAATCAGTAAAAAAAAAAAAAAAAAAAAAAAACATTGTGTGACCACACCAACAGGTTGTCATACCTTCTGCTATTCATAATCTAAAAACATTAACTGGGTACAAATTGGAAAAAATAGAAGAAAACATTTTCCAGTTCAGAGCCCAAGAATATCTTCACCCGACAGAAAAGCTAATATTACAAATACAAAATATTACTGAGATTTACGATATTTGCACAAGTGCAGAACTCTGTTAAGCTCCACTACAAAACTAGTTTAAAAAAATTGGAAAAATTAGGACATATTTTTATTGTTTTTCTCAGTGTTACAATGCCTTCCTTCATGCTTTCTTACATTTCTCATACATGTATATTGTCCGCTTTATATTTTCCTCTTTTTTTTGTTTTGTTTTAATCTTTTACATAATTACTTGTAGAAAAAACAATTTGTTTGCTACAAACCATAACTTAGTGGCGCTAGAAGGAAGTCAAACTAATTTTCACTGAAGGCTACATCATAAAATTCCTAGATCACCAAGGGCCGACTAATCAATGAACATTCATTTTAAAAAGGGCAAAAAATGAAATCTGATTCATTTGGGTAAAACAAATTCTCTATTTGTTTTCTTTTCTATTTCCTTTTTTTGACTTTACTTTTCTGACAACACAACTTATTTATTGAGTCATGAATGACGAGCTGTTTAATTGAAATAGGCTGCTGCTACCTAGTGGAAGGATAATAAATTATGTTTCATGTTAACGATTGGTGCACATAATGTATGATAATCTTATTCTTTAAAAAGTATTATGAGCCCCATAAAATGAGTCAGTAGGCCAGACTTGGTCCACGGTTTAAAATTTCCTGAAAAACTGAACAACATTTAGAATGTAATGGCGAGTAAAAAAAAATGCCTTTTTGTGATATTGAACCATCAGTCTTCAAGTATGCCCTAATACAGGGATCCCTCACGTTCTGCAGTTAATTGGGACTGAGATCCCCACGCGACCATGGAAATACGCAAAATAGGATCACCCCACAACCCTCCCACCCCCACCCCCACTAACGTATATGTATATGTATATGTATATGTATTTCTGTCTTCCTTTCGGCTTTTTCCCCTTTTTCTCGGGAGTTGCCACAGCGAATCATCTAATTCGCACGTTTGATTTGGCAGAGGTTTTTACGTCGGACGCCCTTCCTGTCACAACCCTTTAACAAGGGACAGAAACATGCTGACGGCTTTGCAGCCTACTCTTTACGAAAGTCAGCAATGGTTCTTTTACATGCCTCACACCATAGACAGTGAGAGACATGGCCGGCCTTTGATAACCCAGTTAGCTGCACTGGGGGGACAGTGACAACCTTGTGGAGAGTGGGACTCGAACCCCCAATCTTTGGATCAGCGATCCAGTGCCCTATACCACTACTGCTGCAAGCTAGTACAACGAATGGAAAGCCTGACTTTACACTATTTTATTCAGTCTAGACAAACTACACAAAAGTAAAAAAAAAGTATGAAATGACAGCACTTAACAGATTGTATTTTATTTTTAAGAATTAGACATTTTTCCCTCCAATTGTGAGTTTATTGAACTGCTAAATTAACAGGCTTCTTGCTAAACAGTTAAATTACTGACTCTTCTTTAAAGTGTTTTAAGTTAACAATTTCTATATTTTTATATACAGTGATCCCTCGCTTCTTCGTGCTTCAGTTTCTGTGGTTTCAGTGCATCGTGGATTCATCGAAAAATAAAAAAATAAGGAAATTAAGGAAGAATAGGGGGAAGTTAAGGAAAATGCAGCAAAACAAGACAAATTAAGCAAAAAAAAAAACAAAAAAAAACCCCAAACAAAACTACTTACATTTTTATGTGAGGTGTGCATCTGAGTTTGTGCACACGTGCGTCTGTATGTGTGTATTTATATTTTATTTACATCTTATGCATTATTTTTCACTGTTTAATTGTTATTATAAGCATTTATAGCGTTCAAAACATTCATTTCAGGCAGTGATGGCCGAGTGGTATAGGATGCTGGATTGCTTATCCTACGGTTGGGGGTTCGGGTCCCACTCTCCACAAGGTGGTCACCCCTCCCTCAGTGCAGCTAACTGGGTTATCCAAGGCCGGCCATATCTCTCACTGTCTTTCCAGCGTATTTCTGCCCTGCGATGGCCTGGCGAGCCAGCCTCCCCATGACCCTAATTAGGATTAAGTGGTTACAGAAAATGAATTGCACATGAATTCCACCTGAGCGATATGACTGATAGCCCGCTCAGCTCACACCATATAGAGAAACATCTATGTAACATCTAATAGACCTTTCACATATTTATTAAAAAGCTTCATTTCAAATCCCTGAGTGAGAGATTGTTTACTTTCTTATCAGCGGAGGTTTTTGAATTGAAATAAAGACACACACAATACTTTTAATTTAAGAAATATGATTAAGACGATCGGTGTGTGTCCTCAGCAATCATCACAATATCTGTGTTTCAGCAGCTGGTGAAGCAATCTAGTATTTATTAATAAAAATAGATGGGAATAAGAAATAAAAATAAGTATAAATAGAATTAAAAGTATATACACACACATATATATATATATTCTGAGTATATTCATTGTTGTTGTTATTATTATTATTATTATTATTATTATTATTATTATTATTACAACAACAACAGTGATAATGATGATGATGATAATGATGATAGTCATTTATTTATTTTCCAAACTGTTTAATCCATCACCCCAAACAGTTTGCTAGTCCATTGCAAGGCCACAGTTCTCACCCTCACACCCAGGAGTAATGAGGAACAGCCAGTCTCCTTGGACTGTGGGAGACAACTTAAGTACCTAGAGGAAACCCATGCAAGCATGAGGAAAGCATGCAAACTCCCTCACTGAACCTGGGATTCAAACCCAGGACCTTTTTGCTGTGAGCATGAGGCCGACATGCTAACCATTACAGCACTGTGGATTATTATTTCCCCCCCCCCTCTGTATCCTAGAACATCATGTTAGGTTGTTCAACAAATATTAAGTTCAGGTAAATAGGTTTGTAATTTTTGCTCAAAACAAATCCCTAAGACACGAGACAACATAGGAATCAGTCTCCCTTGCCCGGACGCAGGTCACCGGGGTTCCCTCCTGGAGCCAGGCCCAGGGGAGGGGCTCGAAGGCGAGCGCCTGGTGGTCGGGCTTATGCCCATGGAGCCTGGCCGGGCCCAGCCCGAAAAGGAGACATGGGTCCGCCCTCCCATGGACCCACCACCCGTGGGAGGAGTTTTAGGGGTCGGGTGCAGTGTGAGTTGGGTGGCAGCCAAAGGCATGAGTTCTGTCGGACTGATCCTCAGCTACTTACTCTGACCTTTGGGACATGGAATGTCACCTCTCTGGCGGGAAAGGAGCCTGATTTGGTGCGTGAGGTGGAGAAATACCGACTAGATATAGTCGGGCTCACCTCAACGCATAGCTTGGGCTCTGGAACCATCCATCTCGAAAGAGGCTGGACCTTCTTCTATTCTGGAGTTGCTCATGGGGAGAGGCGGCGAGCCGGTGTGGGTATTCTTGTTGCCCCCCCGTCTCGGTGCCCAAATGTTGGGGTTCTCCCCGGTTGACGAAAGGGTAGCTTCCCTCCGTCTTCGGGTGGGGGGACGGGTCCTGACTGTTATTTGTGCTTATGCACCAAATGACAGTTCAGAGTACCCACCCTTTTTGGAGTCTTTGGGGGGGGGGGTGTTGGAGAACGCTCCCTCAGGAGACTCGCTCGTTGTCTTGGGAGACTTCAACACCCATGTGGGCAACGATAGTGTGACCTGGAAGGGTGTGATCGGTAGGTATGGCCTCTCCAGTCTGAATCCGAATGGTGTGTCGTTGTTGGACTTCTGTGCTCATCATAGTTTGTCTATCACGAACACCATGTTCGAACATAAGGGTGTCCATAAGTGCACTTGGCACCAGGACACCCGAGGTCGCAGTTCGATGATTGACTTTGTAGTTGTGTCATCGGACTTGCGACCATATGTTCTGGACACTCAGGTGAAGAGAGGAGCTGAGCTGTCTACCGATCACTACCTGGTGGTGAGTTGGCTTCGGTGGTGGGGGAGGTTGCCTTCCAGACCTGGTAGGCCTAAGCGTGTAATCAGGGTCTGCTGGGAACGTTTGGCGGAGCCCCCTGTCCGAGAGGCCTTTAACTCCCACCTCCGGCAGAGCTACAACCACGTTCCGGAGGAGGCGGGGGACATGGAATCCGAATGGGCCATGTTTCGTGCCTCCATTGCTGAGGCGGTAGCCCATAGCTGTGGCCGTAAGGTCGTCTGTGCTTTTCGTGGCGGTAATCCCCGAACCCGGTGGTGGACACCTGCGGTGAAGGGGGCCGTCCAGCTGAAGAAGGAGGCCTATCAGGTTTTATTAGCCTGTGGGACACCTGAGGCAGCAAACGGGTACCGGCAGGCCAAACGTGCTGCAGCCGAGGCTGTCGCAGATGCAAAATCTCGGGCGTGGGAGGAGTTCGGTGAGGGCCTGGAGAGTGATTATCGGTTGGCCTCAAAAAGGTTCTGGGCCACCATCCGACGCCTCAGGAGGGGGAAGCAGTTCTTCACAAACACTGTTTACGGTGGAGGTGGGGAGCTGCTTATCTTGACTGGGGATGTTGTTGAGAGGTGGAGGAATACTTTGAGGACCTTCTCAATCCCACCAACACGCCCTCCGTGGAAGAGGAAGACCCTGGGGTTCGGGTGAGGGTCCGCCCATCACTGGAGTGGAGGTCACTGAGGTTGTCAAAAGCTCCTCGGTGGTCGAGCTCCGGGTTGGACGAGATCTGCCCGGAATATCTCAGGGCTCTGGATGTTGTAGGAATGTCTTGGTTGACACGTCTCTGCAACATCGCGTGGTCATCGGGGCTGTACCTCTGGATTGGCAAACTGGGGTGGTGGTCCCAATTTTTAAGAAGGGGACCGGAGGGTGTGTTCCAATTATCGGGGAATTACACTCCTCAGCCTCCCTGGGAAAGTCTATGCAGGGGTACTAGAGAGGAGGATCCGACCGATAGTCGAACCTCGGATTCAGGAGGAACAATGTGGTTTTCGTCCTGGCCGCAGCACTCTTGACCAACTCTATACGCTCCACAGGATTCTGGAGGGGGCATGGGAGTTTGCCCAATCTGTCCACATGTGCTTTGTGGATTTGGAGAAGGCTTTCGACCGTGTCCCTCGAAAGATCTTGTGGGGCGTGCTCCGAGAATACGGCGTTCCGGATCCGTTGCTACGAGTTATTCGGTCGCTGTATCACCGGAGCCAGAGTTTGGTCCGTATTGGTAATAGCAGGTCGGATTCGTTTCCAGTGGGAGTTGGAGTCTGCCAAGGCTGTCCTTTGTCACCGAATCTGTTCATAATTTTTATGGACAGAATTTCTAGGCGCAGTCGAGGCGATGAGGGGTTCTGGTTTGGTGGCCATCGGATATCGTCTCTGCTTTTTGCGGATGATGTTGTCCTTTTGGCTTCATCAAGTCGGGCCCTCCAGCTCTCATTGGAGCGATTCGCAGCTGAGTGCGAAGCAGCCGGGATGAAGATCAGTACCTCCAAGTCCGAGGCCATGGTTCTCAGTCAGACAATGGTGGAATGCACCCTCCGGGTCGGGAATGAGGTCCTTCCCCAAGTGGAGGAGTTTAAGTATC
>CM045735.1:47607248-47612248 GCA_024760905.1 Plotosus lineatus | reverse complement strand
CTCTGGTTCCACCCTGAAAATACCTCCTAATTACCCCTTATTAGGCTCAGAGGTAGTTAAACGTTTCACACTATCATTGGCTTTGCCAGATTTGACAAAATTTAGATTATTTTTGTGAAATATTGGACTAATTAGATGAAACGGTGCTTAACTAAGTTAGCGTTTAAGTGTGATACCCCTGGGCACTTCGTTTTTAAAGCTCTGATTACGAGGATGGTGTGGATTTTCTGGTGTTCAAAAAATCATATCTCATGTTTATTTAAAAAAATAATAATTATAATATTTTCCATGTAAATGTTCTTGTGACTATTTCGGAAAATATTTGACAGGAATATAAATTTTAAAAGTATTTTCTTTTTTCAATTATTTCATCTATTTTATCATATTTTGCCCATGTATATATTACCCCAAAGCCTTGTGAAGCAAAGAATGAATAAAAGAAAGAAAGAAGGGAAAACATTCTTTTTTCCCCATATTAACCGTCATAAATCAAATTCTATAAATGTCACGTTAAGTGGTCTGTTTCTAAATTTAGGGGTTTTAACAGATTCAGTATTGATAATCCATTTTACATTTTTAAAAATGATTTATTTGTTCATTTAAAAAACCCTCAATCTCACTTAATTAACGCACCTTTGCAAAATCCATTCATTTTCTGAACCACTTAGTCTTAATTAAGGTGGCAGGGCAGCTGGTGCCCATCTCAGCCAACTTGGCGCAAGGGAAGAGTACACCCTGGACAGCTTGCCAGGCCATTGCAGGGCAGAAACACGCTGAGGGTTATGCAGCCAGTCTTTACAAAAGTCAGCAATGTTTCTTTTACCTCAGGCGTCGCCAACCATTTTGAGACTGAAAGCTATTTCTTGGGTACCAATTAATACAACGGGCTACCAGGTTAATATCTTCTTCTTCTTCTTTTCCTTTTGGCTTTTCCCTTCAGAGGTCGCCACAGCAAACCATCCGCCTGCATCTCACCCGACCCTGTGTATCTTCTACTCTTACTCCAACCACCTTCATGTCCTCCTTCACCACATCCTTCTGAAATTACAAATTTGCTCAAATATCCTTTAATTATATGCTATTATTAATAATTAATGATATTCATGTATGTGAAGATATTGATTTGATTTTTTTTTAAAATAGCAAAAAAAATTAAATGCAGCTCAATGTATAGTGGCGCTATGGAGCCGTGGGCCTGTTCTAAAAATAGCAGTGAACAGGCCCGCGGACGACTCATGTTGTCTTTGCGGGTGACCTGGTGCCCAGAGGCACCATGTTGGTGACCCCTATTTTACATGAATCTCTCACTACAAACAGTGAGAGACATGGCCGGCCTTTGATAACCTAGTTATCTGCACTAGGGGGACAGCAGTGGCAACCGTTGATAGTGGGGCTTGAACCCTAACTTTAGGATTGGTAATCCTGCACTGGATTACCACTGTTTTATTTAATTTATAATATTTTCCCAAATTTTCTGTTTGCAAAAAATCTATTTGCTTTTATTTATTTATTTATTTATTTATTTATTTTTATTTATTTATTTTTTTGCTGTGGTCAAATGGTTTTTAATTTTAATTTTAAAATGGTGGTCAGTTCAGCAGCATATTTTCGCCTGTTAGTTACTTAACATAAAATAATGCAGCCGTGAGGGGGGGGGGGGGGCACAAACCAGTGATAGGGTGAGATGGAGGCAGATGATTCGCTGTGGCGACCCCTGAAGGGAAAAGCCGAAAGGAAAAGAAGAAGAAGTTACTTAACATAAATTAATTCCACCCACCTTTACACTCTTTATATATGGATGTGCTACACTGGCTGAATCTTCGAGGAAACCTTTCTCCTCTCTTCTCTTGTTTTGAGCTTTGTATGTTCCACTTCCAGACATTCCACCCTGTTAGGCAAAACAAATATCTATCGATTTATTTTAATTGTTTTTCAGTCGGGGGTTCTCGTATAATGGCTCATTTTGCAGACACCAGAGTTAATCTTGTCTGTATATTTACATTCTGTTCCCTTCCTGTCTCAAAATGGAATCAACAAATGTCATAGAAATGTTTAGATAACCCGATATATTCCTATCTATTCAGATGAAATGAATAACAAAGCCTGACCCAGACAGACTTATCCCCATGTGGATGGAGTCTGTAACTGTTGAAGTAACGATAGCATTTATAAATGTGTACAGAATATAAATGTAATTTCTTTTTAGTCTGGATTTTTCATCAGTTAGTTTAGCCTCAAACTACCGAACAGCAGCCTTGAAAAAACATGAATCTGAGATGCTGTGAAAAACAACAACAACAACAAAAAAAAACAACAACAAAAAAAACCAAATTCTGATTAAAGACACAAAAGAAAGGCTCACCATGGGATTACAATAATTATAAATAAAACATGAGGAAACATGAATCTATCATGTGACAGATATCATGGTGTGTAATACAGTACAGTGATACCTCAGCTCACGAACATAATTGGTTCCCAGAAAGTGTGTGTAAGGCGAAAAGTTCGTCTTCCGAACATTTATTTCCCATAAGAAACCATTAAAATGAGAATAATCCGTTCCCAGGTCCCCATAAAACATAATTTTCTACTAAATAAGCCTTAAAACTACACAAAAATATACCTTATTTTATGTATAATAAATGTCTATTGTATTGTAATTAAAGAAATAAACTGTACTGTATAATAACGTCGTTTTATTTACCTTTGTGATGGTAGTTGATGGCTTGATGGAATGGAGTGGGAGGAGGAGGGAGGGAGGGAGTTAAAGTTTGGAAGGAGAGTTTGGAAACGCCTACTGTTTGGAAACACCCTTAGCCACACACGCACCCTTAATAGCTTCCTTGTTCTTAAGGATGGGAGCAATGGTAGACTTGGCGTACTGGTACTGGGACGCTGAGTCACACAAACGCACACCTCGTTCGTGTTTTTCAATGATCTCCGCCTGTGGTGGGGTCTTTTTCGGTCCCATAATAGCAAAAGTACACTCAATATGGTCCAAAATGTCTATCAAACACAAACCACTTCCGCACTCAAAGAAAGGGGGTGACGAACTGGGACGCCCGTGAGCGCAAGGCCAGCTTCTCGTGGCCGCCACCGTGGCGCTGTTCGACCGCGTGGTTTGGTTCGTCCGCCGAAAACTAGTTCGTCAGCAGAGACTATATGCTCGCAAATTTAATGTTCTTGAGGCGAAAAGTTCGTGAGCTTAAGCGTTCGTCAGCGGGGGTTTTACTGTATATGCATATGAAAGTGAATGTACGTATAAACAGGGGGAGGGCTATGCACTGTTGTGGGGTATTCCTTTTACCTGAGGGTTCATGTGGCCTCATGGTGAAGATTCAAAGTATGAATCAGAACCAGGATCCTGGACCAGAATTATAGGTTCTTGGTTTAATAAGGGAGCAGGACAGTTTAAATCCATGCATCATACTATTTTCTTTCTTCCTTTCGGCTTTCTCCCTTTTTCTCGAGAGTTGCCACAGCGAATCATCTGACTCGCACATTTGATTTGGTATAGATTTTTACGTCGGATGCCCTTCCTTTTACTCTTGTCGAAAGTCAGAAATGGTTCTTTTACATGCCTCTCACCATAGACAGTGACAGACATGGCCAGCCTTTGATAACCCAGTTAGATGCACTGGGGGGACAGTGACAACCCTGTGGGGAATCGAACCCCCAACCTTAGGATCAGCGATCCTGCGCCCTATCCACTAGACCACCACTGCCCCCCAGGCATCATACCATATATTATTTAATTCATCCTTAGTAACTGCCTTGTCAGAGTTATGCTAGCTTTCAACAATTAGCATCCCTTCAGAAAACTGTGATGGCGTCACATCATTTCAACCAATCCTTGTGCATTCTGTACAGCCTTACGTTTTTATCCAATCACTACACCTTGTCCACAATTCAACCAATCACTTTTTGACACTTTTCCCAAAAGTTTCATCAAGCATTGCAATCCCCACACAAACAGTGAGCATATGACCATATGCAGTATATTACTATACATCACCATTCCTTACCATTCATCACTTCCTTGTTTACTCTTGATAAAACATCAAGATCTAGACACATGCACAACTATTTTGGAAATTTTCAAAAGAACACCGTGATCCTTTCAGGGCTAAGTTAAACTGTACTACCACGTAAGACAGTGATTTAGGAGGTTTAGGGGTATTTTAGGATATTTTGACAATGAAAGGGTTTTTAATAAGTCAAATGTCTCCACTTTTAAGGTCTCCTTCTGCTTCAATATCGTCCCGATTGTAAAGGATTTCGGCCATATTCCTATGCGATTTCGTTCAACCGCACCCCACTTTCATATTTTTTTATTATCTCCTGCTTCACTTCGATTGATAATGAAGCCCGCTTCTTCTTTTTGGTGTCACCGGGAATCACTTTCTTGGGTCCATGATGGATAACGAAATATAACACTGCAATGATCAATCTCAAAAACTCACGAGCCAACAGTCCTGTTCAACTCGCCTTCACGAACAAACTGGAAGTGACAAACAGGAAGTATGGGTACAGGAATGGGTACAGTTTAGCTCCCTCCTGGACAATGGGAGGCCAGCAGGGCGGGATTTTGGGAGACAGCCAATGAGAGAGCAACTCGCGCATTGTTTGAATTTTTGAATAGCACATTTGAATGGCGTGTTTGAATGTTTGAATGGCACTTTTGATGCTTTTTATGAAGAAGAGTTTGTATCGTATACAGAGAACGAAACTTTAGGAAAATGTTTTTCGTAACCTGGATTTTTCATATTCAGAGGTTTTTGTAAGTAGAGGGCCGACTGTATGTATGTATGTATATATATATATATATATATATATATATATATATATATATATATATATATATATATATATATATATATATATATATATGTGTGTATGTATATATATATATATATATATATATATATATATATATATATATATATATATATATATAAATATACACAAGGATCTCTCACTACAACGTGTTAACCACTAGC
>CM045735.1:47587248-47602248 GCA_024760905.1 Plotosus lineatus | reverse complement strand
GGAGAACAAGCAAACTCCACAGAGGAATGCCAGAGCCCAGGACAGCTGTCTGTTCATTCATTCATTCATTTTCAGAACCACTTAATCCTAATTTGGGGTGGGTGGCACCCATCTCTGCCAACTATGGGCAATGGCAGGACCATGGATAGCTCACCAGGCCATCACATGACCAACACTAACACACCCATTCACATTTAGACCTAGGGGGAATTTGGAACAGCCAATTAGCCTACTTTGCATGCGTTTGGACTGTTGGAGGAAACCAGAGTATCCAGAGGAAACCCACACAAGCACAGAGAACATGCACACAGAAACACCCGGGCTGGGAATCGGGCCCAGGCCTTCTTGCTGACAGGTGGTCGTGCTAACCACTGCACAACTGTGCTGCCCGTTATTCTTCCCGATTTTCACAATATTTTTGGCAATTCTTACAGAGCTATATAGATTTATTCACTGACTAAAATCGGAGCTCCCAAGAAACATCTCTTGATAAGTCTCCAAGCCTGGGTTTGATTTTACCACTTTCTGGAGTTCCTCTATCATTAGCATCACCTGTCTTCTTTGTTTAATTTTCCGTTTAATCAGTTCATGTTCTTTCAAACTTATGATTTCAGTGTTTGCGTCACCAACATTTATTTACCTGCAAGTTTGTCTGCTGTCTGCTTACCTGACTTGGAATGTGTGTGTGTGTGTGTGTGTGTGTGTGTGTGTGTGTGTGTGTGTGTGTGTTTTATTCTGTGTGAGTCTGAATGGTGGTTTATGCGCCTTTTAGTTTCCATATTTCAGTTTTGTTGTTAATAATAAACCCGTGTCTTTGTTTTTATTGCTTGCCTTCATCATGCAACTGAGCAATGCATACTAGCCAATAAGCATCACCTTAGTGATGTGGCAGCCTTATTGGGATGTTGTGGTGAGCAGATGTGGACATGGACAGGACATGGGACAACTATCCAAGCCATATCCCATGGTTACGGAGTAGGCTGCAAAGCCGTCAGCATGTTTCTGTCCTTTGCTAAAAGGGTTGTGACAGGAAGGGCATCCGATGTAAAAACTTCTGCCAAATCAAATGTGCGAATCAAATGATTTGCTGCGGCGACTCCCGAGAAAAAGGGAAAAAGCCGAAAGGAAAAAAGAAAATCCCATGGTTAAGGTGCTCCACTAAGGAGCTCTGCTAATAATCCCACTTTCTGAAATGCAGTGATATCTTCTTCATGACCTCAGGATGGTTCCAGGACATTTGCTCACAGGACAATTGCTCACAAGACAAATACTCACAAGACACATGCTCACAACCTTTTTGAAAAAAAAAAAAAAAACGGACATTTGCTCACAACATAAAAAAAATTGTTGAATTTTAACCCTAAGCCTAACCCTAAACCCTAACCCTAAACCCTAAACCCTAACCATAACTCTAAACTCTAAATCCTTAAACCCTAACCCTAACCCTAAACCCTAAGCGTAAACCCTAACCCTAACCCTAATGTATACTGCAATGAGTTACGAAAAAAAGATGTGAGAGCACATGTCTGTTTTTTCATGAAGGTTGTGAGCATTTGTCCTGTGGGCAATTGTCCTGTAAGCAAATGTCCTGTGAGCAAATGTCCGCACACCCCTCAGGATATACTGTACAGTATGTCTTTTTAAATGGTTGTTTCAGAAAATGAGAAGGTACTCACCGCATCAGTTTAGGTTAAATAACATGTTGCAGGGTGGTCTTTTCAGGGGGTACCCTGCTACCCTGTTTTCACTCAGTGGTGGCTGGGATAGGCTCCATCTTAAAAGATGACGTAGTATTTCGTGTTTATTTAAAGCACGTTTGCCTGGCAGCAAATAGGACCTGGGTTCAAGTCACGAGTGCTTGGTGAGGGAATTTGTGTGTGGAATTTGCATGTTTTCTTTATGTTTGCGTGAGCTTTCTCCGGGTACTCCGGTTTCCTCCGAAGGCATGCATTTTATGCAAGGTTAAATGACTGTTCCAAATTGACCCTAGGTGTGAGTGTGACTATAAATGAGTGTTTGTAGCCCAGATGGTCTGACAAGCTGTTCAGAGTCTATGCCACCCAATGACGGCTGGGATAGGCCCCAGCCTCCCTGCTATCCTAGTAGCCTATCATGTGTACGCGAAAAGGAGTAAAGAGTGAGTGTGACTTCCTAACAAGCACTTCCGGTGAGAAATGAACACCCACTTTGATAATGGACCTCCTGCAGGAAGAAATGAACATACACAGTCGGCTGTGTGTACAAGCAACATTCTCATTGCATTAACACGTGCACGCGCTGTAAACTTTGCGCCGTATTCATCTTTCAATGCCTTTGCGACCGACTTACACCCCTCCCACCACCCCTCCTCACGGTGCCGCGCACGTGCACGCGCGCCATTACCGCTGGGCACGACAGGAGACAGCAGCGCGTGCGTGCGCGCGGACGCTCGGCTTCAGGATCCGTGCTCGGGCTGATCTCCACGGAGAGGAATGAAGAGAAAAGAAAAGAAAATATCTTATTCACAACAACAACAACAACAACAACAACAACAACAACGTTATTTATAATTAATAACCAAGAAGAGGCGAATTTGCTGATTACGGACCGGCGCGTGCGTGCACGGATCGAAGAGAAATAATAACAATTCAGTACATCAATAAATAATAATAATAATAATAATAATAATAATAATAATAATAATAAAAATAAACAGAGTAGCGCCAGCCTACTCTCCTCGTGCACGGAATACTCGAAAACTAGGGGGGCGGGGGGGGGGGGGGGGGGAGGGCGAGCGATGATGGGCGGAGGGCGACGGCACGCGCGTGTTCAGATGCGTTTCTGCGCAGTTTCTCCCGCGTGCGCATCGCGTGCACTGAGGTGATCCTGAGGTATACCGCAGAGTCGCTCGAGCACATCCGGTCCGTAGCCTCGCGCTGCACACGGACCGTTTGGGTGCTTCTTTTTTTTGAGGGGGGGGTTGGGGGGGGGGTTGGTCTCTCCCTCTCTCTCTCTCTCTCTCTCTCTCACACACACACACACACACGCGCGCGCACACCGCTGTCTCATCTCGGTATCACTGGATCGCTTTTTTTCCCTCACACTGATTACGATCGATTAAGGATTCTGGATTGAGGAGCGCACTGTGATTTTATTTGGTTGGGTTTTTTTTTTTTTTTTTTTTTTTTTTTAATGCAGAAGGAATCCACCTCTTCATCTCCCCGTCTCTCATATACGAGTTTAGAAGTCGCGAGGGGGAGAATCCAGTGCGCATTTCTGCGTCTCTGCGGTGGAGAACTCCAGCGGATTTGTGCGGTTGCGCGCTGTTAATTCCTCAGATTGATGCGCTCCGGTTCTGTTTGGAAAATAATCATTACAAATTTACATCAGGGGAGGAGAAGGAGCACGAGGAGGAACGTAAGGAGGACAGGGAACGGAAGGAGGACAGGGAGCGGAACTTCACACCGGAGACCGGCCTGGAGAGGTGAGTCGCATTGGATTTGATTTGCACATCTCGCCTGCCTACCTCTGGGTGGAGGAGGTGTGTGTGTGTGTGTGTGTGTGTGTGTGTGTGTGTGGGGGGGTCCAATAATTTTGAGTCTATCTCGCAAAATAGCTGTCGCGGGTGGGGGACAAGTAGTTTTGATTGTGTGACTAGCTGGCGCTGGGAGCCAATAGTTATGCATCCACGACTGGCACTCTTGGGGGGGGGGTTTCTCTGTCTGTCTGTCTGTCTGTCTGTCTGTCTACAACCCACTGTATTATTATTATTATTATTATTATTATTATTATTATTATTATCTTTATTCTTCTTCTTATTATTATTATTATCATTATCATTAGTGGTAGTAGTAGTAGTAGTAGTAGTATTAATAAAAGCAACAATCTAAGTTTTAGCTATGACAAGTATTTTTTTCTCATTTTATTTTTATCATTACTAGAAACCTTTTTATTTATTTATTATTATTTTTTTTTTAAATTAACACCGCAAGTCCTTATGTCTACATGTTTTATCAGTTCTAGTTAACATGCTCACACAGGCTTGCTCAGTAACTCAGGTTAGAAAAGGCAGAGCCACAGTGAGACACAGTGAGAACCTGCTCAACTTCTTGGAAGGTTGATTACTTCATGAGGGTGGCGTATCGCAGGGTGGTGCTCTGCTCCCGAATGCTCATCCTCTGTACCTCGTCTTGACCTTGGAAATATAATCCCTGATGCTCGGTGAGTCTTGGTCACATCTTTGGAATCTGATCCGGAGAGAAAATAGCATGAATCAGTCACAGGGTGTGGAATGAGCATGACGTGTTGTTGCTTTTTCGATGTAAAAGTTGGTTATTGAACACTTTGTACATTTAGTTTCTGTACATTACACAAAAAATACAAGTATATATATATATATATATTTTTTTTTTTTTTTTTTTTTTTTAATGAGTATAGTATATCTAAAGAAGAAATCAGTTTTGTAGATAGGGCTGGGCAATATGAGCAATATCATATTAATATTGCGATTAATTTATAACACCCATGACATTCTATCGACCAAATATTAAAATAAATAAATAAATAAAAACTTGCAATTCATTAATTTCTTTATTTGCTGGACGGTTTATTCCTACTAGGGTTGTGGGAACGCTTCATCCCAGCACAGCTGACTCTCAGCAAAAAACAGGCTACACCCTGACCAACTCATTAGCCCATCATAAGGGCAATAGACATCCTACTATTCACACTTATGCTCACTGCTAGGGGCAATTTGGACCAGCCACTCTGCCTAATCTGCATATCTTTGAACTGTGGGAGGAAACCAGAGTACCCTGAGGAGATCCTGGCAGGTGTTGGGGAGTGTGCTTACTCCACACAGAAACGCCCTCACCAAGCAAGGAACTCGAACCAGCTCTACTATGCCATCACGCTGCCAAAAGTTATTATATATTATTATATTTAATATATTATATATTCCCACCCATGAGGTATTGCTTGGGTTTCCTCTGGGCACTGTGGTTTCCTCCTACAGTCAAAACAAACAAGTATATTAGGCCAGTTGGTTACTATAAATGATTCATAAATGTGGTTGTTCAGTGTTAGATTGTCCACCTGTTCATAGTGTAACCCCGCCTCTCACCTGAAGTTAGTTGGGATGGGCTCCAACTGACCTTTGACCCTGATGAATTATTTCTGAACAAACAGTTATGTATTCAGGGACTTGTTTTGTACAGGTATCACATTCATCCACTTCATTGGTTTCAAGAATGTATGTATTCACATATGCCCCGCCTTCAGAGATGTATTTTGCATATGTTTTTTTTTTGTTTTTTTTGTTTTGGTTTTATTTATTTTTTTTTGTTTGTTTGTTTTTTTGGCTGTACCTATTTCCACACATGATTCTTGTTCCTAATAAAGAATGAATGTTTGGAAGTGGGCGGAGTTTGAAAAGTGTCAGGTCATTAAAATATATTTACTTTTAACTCACCTCTATGCTCAGCTATCTCACTAAGCTAACGTGGCAGAACTGTGGCATACTGATTAGCACGTCTGCCTCTCAGCAGAAGGTCCTAGGTTTGCGTCCTGGGAATGGCAAGGTTGATTTAGTGTGGCGTTTACAATGTTTTCCCTGTGCTTGCGTGGGTTTCCTCCAGGTACTCTGTTTTCATCTCCAATCCTAATATATTAGGCTAATTGGCTGTTTCTAGGTGTGAATGTGAGTGGCAGTAGTTGTGTGTGCTGGCTCTGTGATGGACTGGCAAGCTGTTTAGAGTGTTTTCGGGTTGACATAGGCTCCAGACTCCCTGCAACTGCTTTCACGACTGATGGAACGCATAGACCCTGTGACTTTGATGCCTTTTATTTTTTCAGAGCATGCTAATTTAGCTCCAAAGTGTTTGGTTGTCTGGGTAATCATAGTCTCCCGGGAGCTAAACATCTCATCCTGTCGCTGCACAAAAACTGTGATTTACCCACAAGAAACCAACTCCCTGCAGAGTTATGTGATGTGTACAGACGTGAATATGTGTTCAGTATCGCAGGTTTATACTCATCACACAAAAAGGATGCAGCAGACAGATGGTGTGCCATGTTTATCTGGATCGGCCGCTTTAAGCCAAATTTACAGTCTATGATTTTTCAGGATGATGTTGCTGTCACAAACCACAGTGTCACACATTGTATAAGAGTTTTTTTTGGGTAAGAATTAGAATCCACTGAGAATCGTGCCTCTGGAATCCACCAAAGTGGGTGGGGATGGTTTACCAAATTCACAGAAACATACATGAAATACCCCCAGTGGCGCTAACTGGGTTATCAAAGGCCGGCCATGTCTCTGACTGTCTATGGTGGGAGGTTCATGTGAAAGAACCGTTGCTGACTTTCATCAAGAGGAGCTGCATAGCCATCAGCGCGTTTCTGCTCTGCGATGACCTGATGAGCCGTCTTGGGTGTACTCTGCCCTCGCCCAGAGTCGGCACCAGCCTCTCTGCGACCCTAATTAGGATTAAGCGGTTCAGAAAAAGAATTAATGAATGATTGCTGAAATTTCTTGGTGTACACTCGCTCCTGAAAAAAACTCGGACTGTGTTCTCCATCATAAAGACCAAGGACATAGTTTTATATATCATAAAAAGTATAAACTGGCATTGGCAGTGGAGATGGAGGCAGTGCAGTAATTACAGCTCCAGGACAGCAATCCAAAGGTTGGAGGTTCAAGTCCCAGTGCCACCAATCTGCCACTGTTGGGCCCTTGAGCAGGGTTCGTAACCTTTAGATTGCCAAGTTTTATAAAAAAAAAAAAAAAAAAAAAAAAAAAAAAAAAAAAAAAAAAAGAGAGAGAGAGAGAGAGAGAGAGAGAGAGAGAAATGTGAGTTGCTCTGGAGAAGAACACCTAAAAAACACTATAAATATAAATCTAAGTAGTTTGAATATTATTAATTATTCATACAAAATAATTCTGTCGGTGTGTACAATGATGTAGACATGTACAAACGGTGTGGTGCACTGTATGTTTTCTGGTTGGTGTGCAAAATTAATGTATTGGTGCTGCGCAGTATTGATATCAACTGTGTTCTGCATTACCTCACGCAGTACTATTACTATCGACTTCGCTCGCCCAAGTATTTATTATTTTTTTCCTGCCCTAGTACAGTATGGTGGAGTCATGGGACTGACATCAGACAGTGAATGCAATCACATCATCATGCCAGAATTTATCAGTTGTTCACGGAACGCTTTTCGCCAGCGCAATTTCATTTAATTTAATTTTTTTTCGCTTCAAACCCATCGTCAGGCCGATTGCGGGCTGCTATGTAATCATCATAATGCATCAGGAACTATACATCATATACTAGTATATGTGTATGATCCACTTGAGCCTACTAGGTTCTCAGGGAGGCTGGAGCGTGTCTCAGCCAAAACCTGGTAAAGGCGGAGTACATCCTGATTAGCTCGTCAGACCATCACAGGACGAGACACGCACGCAACCGTTCACTCTCGCAATAGCATCGAGGGGAAATTTCAAACAGCCAGTTCACCTAATGTGCATGTCTTTGGACTGCGGAAGTAAGGAAACCCGTGCAAGCACGGGGAGAACATGCAAAATAAATGCAGAAATACCCGCACTGAGCCCAGCAGTCAAACCCAGCACCTTTTTGCTGTATGGTGGACATGCACCATGCCCACCTGAATACACGTGCAGACCTTTTGAATACAGGTCTACAATCATGGTGCAAATTTGTTGACAGAGTTTAAAAAGGTAGCACCAAGCTAAGCAACTGAAACCTTGTCTGACAGTGAGTGAGTGATCGAAAGATTTAAAATCAGGTAATAAAATAAATAGACGTGTCGATAAACGTTTCTTCATAGGTTTTAGAAACAGAGCTGACCATGTGTTGAAAAAAAATCTAACTAAGCAACAACAAGGCTTGGCATCAATCTCAGTTTGGTAGTTTTCCTTGTGTTTCCTTCGCATCACCTGGAAGGAGAGATTTAGCGCTCTGGCAGCTCATAGCGGGGATTCCAGCCACATGTCACATGAAAACATGATTTGTTTTCTTCATCTGGTGTGTACAGGCCAGACTGCCCTGACACCCCCCCCCCCTTTTTTTTTTTTATTTTTTCTGTCCTCGGTAAAGAAACCTGAACCTGTGTACCTGGAAGTGAGTCAGATCTAATGCACACAGACAGAATAGGGTCGGAATCACAGAGCCCTGGTTCGTACGTATCTAACGATTTATCAGTTGGTTCACTTGAAAATATTGGTTTTAAAAATCAATCAATCAACCAATGAACTCCATTTATTATGAAAAACAAGCAACATTTATCTTCTATCATTTATCAGCTTCCTTTTGCTTAATTAAAAATATTTTTCATATTTTAGGTCAGTGGCCTCCAACCTTTATATCACCGCGGACCGGTCAACATTTGACAATTTTACCACGGATCGGGGGGAGGGTGCATAGATTGTTTATATTGTAAATATAATAATAAACATGAATCCACTGTGTGCCTGTATGCAACTTTTTTAGCAGCTTCCTTGTAACATTGCGCCAACAACATAACATGAGTGCAACATCCAAATCTCTGGTAACACTATATGTGTCCCAAAAATAAATTATAAACAAATTACACTTGAAAGAACAAATAAATGACAAGAACCTGCGATTCCATATTTCATTCTCTATTATGTAAATACTGCGATGGCCTGGTGAGCTGTCCAGGGTGTACCCTGCACATACTCGGAGTCGGCTGAGATGTGCACCAGCCTGACCATGACACTAATTCGGATTAAGCGGTTCAGAAAATGAATGGATATTATGTAAATGTACCCACACAACATTATTAATATTATTATTATTAATAAACACTCCATGAATGTCATTTTTCAATGGCTGAAATAAAGTTGGTTGGGAAGTAGAACTCGAACTCTTCTTAAAAAAACAAAAACAAAAAAAACACACGTGATCATGCTGGGAGACTGAAGGCTCAATCTCGCCCAAAATCCCCACGATTGTTTGAAACATGTCCAACACGCCTGTGTTCACACGCCGTCCCCTCGTGCGTTACATTCTAGCTCTCAAATGACTGACATGTAACCGAGAGAATCCGATCATTTTTCAAAATAAAAGATTTTTCAAAAATAAAATACAGTGTAGTTCAGACTCAGATAATAAATATTGTATAACGGAAATAATTAATTATTTCTTGTGCGGCCCGGTACCAATTGATACACGGACCGGTACGGGTTTGCGGCCCAGGGGTTGTGGACGACTGTTTTAGATAACCAACAGCAATTATGTTTCTAAATGTCGGTGCAAAATATCATAAAATGATTAGTGCAACTATCAATCATTGATTCATTCATTTATGAATTGCTTAATCTTAATTCGAGTCATGGAGAGGCTGCCGCCCATCTCAGTCAACTCTGGGTGAGGGCAGAGTACACCCTGGACAGCTCACCAGGCCTCAATAAACATCTGTTTGTTCATTTTCTGAACCGTGTAGTCCCAATTATGTCGCCTAGGGGCTGGTGTCAATCACCGTTGAATCTGGGCAAGAGCTGGGTGCACCCTGAACAGTTCACCAGACTATTGCAGGGAAAATTAAGCATTTGGTTTTTTTTTTTAAATATGTAAAAAGTTAACATATCAAGGACTCTAAATAACAGTGCTGTATAGTAGGCCCAAGTTTTTCGCAATGGTTCGGTTCCGGACCTTGGATCAAGAAAATCCGTGAATTATTGACGCGGTTTCAAAACCATAAGTATGACATTCCATCTACAAAAATCTGCTTGTTAAACCCATTCTATATCCAGTCTTACTCATTAATACAATAACACAGTATGCCCTTGACTATTCACGGTTTTGCATCCATGGTTTGAGTATTCGCTGACTGCTGAGCAACCGGCACGTGATTCAAATTCAGCCAATGGCTGATGTCCCGCCCTTTTTTTCCTCATTCGTGCACAAGTTGTCAATGAGCCTCTTTTTTGTGTGTTTTAAATACCAGTTAAGCTCTATACCACTCAAACGCTATGCGTCTTCTCTGGCTAAGCGATAGAAAATGCTGGATGTCTCTTCTGAAGAAATAAGACTTTCTCCTGAGAAACGACGATTTTCTCTGTACTGATGTATTAAAATATTTTTCAATTATTATTCCAGTACAGTACCTAAGTTCATGTTTATGCGTGAGATTTTATGTTCTGTAGCATGTTTAACAAACGATACCAAAAGGATAAACTTGATTACAGTACAGACGCTCCCCGACTTACGTTCATCATGTTTTTTCGATTTTACGCCCCCCCCACCCAAAAAAAAAAAGGCAAATTTTGAGTTTAGACGTACCTACGTGGTATGCTGACATAATGACGCAATAATGCTGCATTCATTGTTTACAAACTACAGACTGAGTGTGTATATATATCAGTTATAAAGCGTGTTACCCTTGTGTTAAGACGTTGTCTCTGTGATCTTTGTGTTTACACTGTTTTGCAGACTTTTGTAACCCTAAGCAAATATGGTTGGTCAGAAGTATAAGCCTACTAGCATGGGTGCAAATCTCATACACAGAGATGAATTAACTACCTGCTCAGATTGGCACAATCTTCATATTTATTATCTCTTAGCAGAATCCTAAGAATGTATACTTATTTTTATATTAATATTCATTAGGATTTGTACTTGTTCTTTGTATGCAGCTCTTGAATAAAGTTTACTTACTTACTTACACAAAAGAAAGAACTCTCCGCTTTGCTGGGATTTACATTAATGCAGGCTGTGGTCTAAACGAGTTCAACGGCACCCTTGTGCACTTGAAAGACCGGATGTCTGTATAACCCACAGCAAGTACACTACTTTCGCAAGTACACTACTTTCGGTTTTGAGCGCTTCACATATTGTAAGCGTCGATTGGCTGTTTTAAGCTTCATGTAAAGTAACTCGGTATAAATAAGTGACTTATTTGAAATTAGTGTTGATATTATGGTCTAGTGGTATAGGGCGCTGGATCGCTGATCCAAAGGTTAGGGGTTTGAGTCCCACTCTCCACAAGGTTGTCACTGTCGTCCCCCCCCAGTGCAGCTAACTGGGTTATCAAAGGTGGGCCATGTCTCTCACTGTCTATGGTGAGAGGCATGTAAAAGAACCATTGCTGACTTTCGTAAAGAGTAGCTGCAAAGCCGTCAGCGTGTTTCTGTCCCTTGCTAAAGGGTTGTGACAAGAAGGGCATCTGACGTAAAAACCTCTGCCAAATCAAACGTACGAATCAGATGATTCTCTGTGGCGACTCCTGAGTGAAAGGGGAAAAAGCTGAAAGGAAGACAGACATTATTTGATATATTTCCAGGGGCAGTGGTGGTCTAGTGGTATAGGGCGCTGGATCGCTGATCCAAAGGTTGGGGGTTCGAGTCCCACTCTCCAAAAGGTTGTCACTGTGTGCCCCCCCCCCCCCCCCCAGTGCAGCTAACTGGATTATCAAAGGCGGGCCATGTCTGTCACTGTCTATGGTGAGAGGCATGTAAAAGAACCATTGCTGACTTTCGTAAAGAGTAGGCTGCAAAGCCGTCAGCGTGTTTTTGTCCCTTGCTAAAGGGTTGTGACAAGAAGGGCATCTGACGTAAAAACCTCTGCCAAATCAAATGTACGAATCAGATGATTCGCTGTGGCGACTCCTGAGTAAAACCGAAAAAGCCGAAAGGAAGACAGACAGACATTATTTGATATATTTGATATTATTTTACATGTTATGTTTATAATAATTGATTTAGGGGTGTTTTATGAGATACGGTAATGGTATTTATGGATGTATAGTACAGTATGAGCGTTACATGTCACACGTCATACGTCACTGTAACAACTTATTTTCACGTTCAACTTACGTATGGCCATCCGGAACCAATTAAAAATGTAAGTCGGGGAGCGTCTGTACTCTTCATGTTCTTTTACATTGAAATTAGAGTGACGTCTTGGAGTGACGTTTCCAAGATGGCGCTGCCCAGAGGGCGACGTCACGGAGTTCTCAGAGTCAAATTGTTTCTTTGTTTGTTTTAATTTGATTTATTTGTTGTTTTGTTTGTTCATGTTTTGCACTATGCTCGTCTACGAACAGTCAACTCTACTTTAGCTATAAGATCGGAGTATCTTCGGGCGTATATAACTAAGCAGAGCTAATATGCTATTAGCAGAGCTAACGTGCTATTAGCAGAGCTAATATGCTATGGTACGCAGCTCAATGCGAGCCGCATCCCAGCTGGCAATGAGCCCAGGCAGGAAGGGGCCAAACGATGACTCCGCCGCTTGGGATTGCAGGGGATGAAGGCCGTATAGCCAGCGGGTATAATCGTATTATCGGGTGTACTCTCCTCAAGCCATGTTTAACAGAAACACAGTCCTGTAGAACCCTCTGCCCTGCAATCTGAGCATGAAGCTGGTCCATCTTGTTTCGCAGGGACTGAACATTTTCAAGCAGTATAGGCCGGAAGTGCTAACCAAGCCTCTGAGAACTCCACCTGGGCTTAGTCGGTAACCGCTAGCTAACTGCTAGCATTTTGCTGCCATAGCATATACAGTAAGCTGAAGATAGAAACAGTCCTGTAGAACCCTCTGCCCTGCAATCTGAGCATGAAGCTGGTCCATCTTGTTTCGCAGGGACTGAACATTTTCAAGCAGTATAGGCCGGAAGTGCTAACCAAGCCTCTGAGAACTCCACCTGGGCTTAGTCGGTAACCGCTAGCTAACTGCTAGCATTTTGCTGCCATAGCATATACAGTAAGCTGAAGATAGAAGTTATTGCATGCTTAGTTGCCCGAAGCTGACGCTGCCCATAGCTGTAGTAGGGTCGACCGATCATAGATGAGCATCGTGCAAAACATGAATAAACAAATAAAACGAACAAAGAAACAATTTGACTCTGAGAACTCCACGACTTTGCCCTCTAGGCAGCGCCATCTTGAAAACGTCACTCCAAGTTCAATGTAAAAGGACATGAAGCGGAATAAAGTTTATCCTTTTGGTATCGTTTGCTAAACATGCTACAGAACATAAAATCTCACGCACAAACATTCTCAGAATTAACTTGGGTACTGTACTGGAATAATAATTGAAAAATACTTTAAAACGAGTGATTTACACCAGTATATGCTGTATAATGTTTATATTTTATCATATATAAAAATAAGAGTAAAAATTCAAAAGTTTTTTTCCATCATTACTATATTTTACTACATTAATACTGTATTAATGAGTAAGACTGTCTATAGAATGTGTTTAAGAAGCATATTTTAAGTCATGTAATAGATTCATAGTATTTTACTTCCAGCTGCTCATTCGCGCATGTGATGTGTTACATGGGGTTTTACTTCTGGGTACAGAACTCACGGATTATCTCGATTCGCGGGAGGGCTCGGAACCGAACCCCTGCAAATGTCGAGGGCCTACTGTAATACAGGAAAATGTAGTAATGATTAAGTAAAAACTTTGTAATTTTGTACTGTGATAATATTTATTAATAAATAAAGCACTTAGGCCTCTTACCAGAAGCTAGAGAAGATGCAGGGCGTTTGAATGGCATCACAGAGCTTAAATAATCATTAAAACACACTAAAAAAATCACTTCACGATTGAAGCAATCACGTTGATGACTTGGGCACGAAGGAGAAAAAAGAGGTGTACATATCATCTGCAACCAATCTGCAGGAAGGAGAAAAAACTCTCAGCCATTGGCTAAATTTGAGTCATGTGCCAGTTACTTCCGAGTTTGTCGCCAATCCACGAGTATGCGGGGGACGAAGCGCTTAACCGCTGATGGTCAAGGGCCAACGGTACGTGTGTGAAGGCTGTAGTCAGACCTAAATACAAAATAATTCCCTTTATGTATTTTACTTCTGAATAGTTCAGATTTTTTTATTGTTGTTGTTGAATCTGTCCATGTAGTCTGTCATAACAGCGCTTTCATATTTCAAATTTGTGTTCCATACATATGCATGTTTTTTTTTTTTTTTTTCATATTTCAAGCTGTTACTTCTCCTTCCGTTTTGAAGTATATTCCAACCACTGTGTGCTATTGTGTACCTCCTTACTGTCCAAACTATTCAGTTACATCTACAGAAAATAAATGAACTACATAGCTTGATGGGCAGTGGTGGTCTCGTGGTATAGGGTGCTGGCTCGCTGATCCAAACGTTGGGGGTTCGATTCCCACTCTCCAGGGCAGTGGTGGTCTCGTGGTATAGGGCGCTGGCTCGCTGATCCAAAGCTTGGGGATTTGATTCCCACTCTCCACAAGGTTGTCACTGTCCACCCCAGTGCAGCTAAAAAGGCTGGCCATGTCTCCCACTGTCTATGGTGTGAGGCATGTAAAAGAACCATTGCTGATTTTCGACAAGAGTAGGCTGCAAAGCCGTCGGCGTGTTTCTGCCCTGCGATGGCCTGGCGAGCTGTCCAGGGTGTACTCCGCCCTTGCCCGAAGTTGGCTGGGATGGGTGCCAGCCTCCCTGCGACCCTAATTAGGATTAAGCGGTTACAGAAAATGATGAATGAACATAGCTTGATAATAATCGTTTTTCCCCCTGAACTTGAATAGTCCTATATGTGTAACACTACAATAAAACAAGAAACTTCGCAGCACGGTGGCGTGGTGGTTAGCATGTCTGCCTCATAGCAAGATGTTCCAGGGTTTGAGTCGCAGGCTCAGGGGTGTGTGTGTGTGTGTGTGTGTGTGTGTGTAGAGTTTGCACGTTCTCTTCGTCCAGTTTCCTCCTGCAGTCCAAAGACATGCAATTAATATATTATTGATTGCCACAGTGAATGATGGGCAGTGGTGGCCTAGTGGTATATGTGCTGGCTCACTGATCCTAAGGTTGGGGTTCGAGTCCCACTCTCTACAAGGTTGTCACTGTCCCCTCAGTGCAGCTAACTGGGTTATCAAAGGCCGGCCATGTCTCTCACTTGGATATGGTGTGAGGTTCATGTAAAAGAACCATTGCTGATTTTTGACAAGAGTAGTTGCATAGCTGTCAGCGTGTTTCTGCCCTGCGATAAC
>CM045735.1:47477248-47584748 GCA_024760905.1 Plotosus lineatus | reverse complement strand
ACAGTGGTGCCTCACCTTACAAAATCAATCCGTTACAGAGCCTTTTTCTTAACCTGGATTTTTCCTAAATTGAACCGCATTTTACATGTAAAACATGTGATTCGTTACAAGGCCCCCAATACTACCTCCTAAATCCTTTAAACATTATAAAATCATACCTTTTAAGACCTCCTTCTGCTTCAATCTCATACCGATGGTAGACGGATTTGGCCATATTTCTTTGCGATATCACTCAACCGCATTTCACTCGCATTGGAAAACAGACGCACATGCATGTGTGCATGCGTGTGTGTGCGTCCGTGCGTGTACGCGCGTGTGCGCACGTGTGTTGACCATGTCTTCTTAGCAGAGTTATAATCTTACAAATGTTTATGGAAGGCTAAAAACCTGAGTCAAAAAAATAAAGCAATGAGCACACTTAAAAAACTCATGAAACAACAGTAATTCTGTCCTTTACACGAAAGGCATTATGGGCGATGCAGCTCCATAATAGCCAATAAGAGGGAGCTGCGTCATCCTTCTTAGCCAATGGGAGTCCCGCGAGGCGAGATGTTGGGAGATAGCCAATGGGAGGGAGCTGCGTCATACCTCCTAGCCAATGGGAGGCCAGCGGGGCGGGATGTTGGAAGATAGCCAATGGGAGAGCAGATTGTGCATTGTTTGAATGTTTGAATGGCGCGTTTTAATGTTTGAATGGCGTGTTTGGTGCGTTTCGTAAGGAGAACTTCTTTTGTATACAGAGACAAAAAAAAATTCCTGGATTTTTCGTTTGCTGGGACTATCGTAAGGTGAGGTACCACTGTATTCCCGAATCCAGGATTTGATGCGTATTATCTCCAAAGTTTAGTGGTGTCTTTCTTGTTGGAAGAGCCACATCTGGTATAAATTTCATGCAAACCTGCACACATCTACCTGTGGAATTCTGCTGACAAACCCACAAAGTTAACCAGAAGCACAATCTCTTTTTTTTTTCTAGAAGTGTTCAGCATCTTGATAGTAAGGTGTGCACAAATATAGTCCCCCTCTCTCACTGAAACAGGGCCTCTTTGCCCCCCCCCCCCCCATTTTCAGCCAATATATCCAATGCTTAAAATTATTTGATTACCTTCTTTACTCATGCTCAGGTGAAAGTTTTTGAAATCCCATCACGTAAAAAGGAAAAAATCTATACAGAAAAAGCTGGATTCATCTCCGCTGTAATTAATAAAAAAGCACTCTGGGTAATTTTGTGATAATTGATGACCTTAGATGATTGGTTGATTCCTATGTGGATGAACCTTAGCTGCCAATCTTGTAAAACATTTCAGAAACGACTGCTACCAAACAGGAACTCTAATCTTAGCCTAACAGCGAACAACATGACTGGGAAAACCCGTGAGTCTAGGAAGTCCATCAGCTTGCCTTTGTTCCGACGTGATGAGAAATAAACCGCAGTCCCTGACCATCCGTGAAGAATGCCTGCTGACTGCCGAGAGGTTCCAAGTTCGCTCCAGACCTCTTTATTATACACGACAGGTCGATAATAAGCACAGCCTCCCTGCGTGTTAAGCAGCTCACACACTGTTTATGAAATCCAGACAGCCGGATGCCATCATGCTCATCAGCGCTACACTGAGATCAATATCCCTGAGATCAGTGAGTCGAAAATTCAGTCTCTATTTCTTTCCCAAGGTGAGCTTTGGAGGTAGAACCACTTTTTTAAAATAGATTATGATGATGACGACTGGAGTAAACATGTCGGTCATGTTGGAATAGTATTATAAAGATTTTTTATTTAGTGATTGACTTATTACTTGTAAACTGCGACCTCCCGACAGTGCCATGGTGAACACTGGAACACAGCGGAGTTCTTTAAACATCATTAAAAAGGATTTTTTGCTTCCTTTCCAGAAATATAAATGATTTTCAAATCGAACTGAAGCTCAGCATAATATAAGCATTTGTGGTTACCAACTTTTTCAAACTCATTCCATTCATAATTCTGGAAAAAATCACGCTCTGCTCATACGTCATCAGAATGAAGAGAAATGGAAGTTACTTACCTGAACGTTGCACATGGAAGCTCTGCCCACATTCCACAAACTCCTGTTCATTTTGAGCAACATTATTAATTCAGTTTTATTTATTTAATTATTGATTTTCTCTGCCAACTTCAGTGTTGGGTTCTGTTTGTCAACATTTTGTGCTAACAAACATACATTTCTAAATTTATTTGATAACCAAACTTTTGTTAGTTTTTGCTAAACACACCCCATGTATTAGGAGTGTTGCAAATTGTCAGGAATTTTTAAAAGTGGGAAGTTTTTCAGGTTATTACGCGCATGTTGACCATGACTTCTTAGCAGAGTTATAATCTTACAAATGTTTATGGAAGGTTAAAATCCTGAGTCAAGAAATAAAGCATGAAAACAACATTAACTCTGTCCTTTACACGAAAAGCATCATGGTGGATTCAGCTCTATAATAGTCAATGGGTGGTAGATGCATCATTCCTCCCAGGCAATGGGATCCCTGTCCAAGATGGCGTCAGGTGGACCTGTCCAAGATGGCGCTTGAGTGAAGGCGACATGAACGACAGCTCAGTTGTTAGCCAATGGGAGGCCAGCGGGGTGGGATTTTTGAATGTCATTGATGGGAAAGCAGCTCATGCATTGTTTGAATGTTTGAATGGCGCGTTTAATTGTTTGAATGGCACGTTTGAATTTTTAAGATGGCGCTTTCATAACGTGAACTTGTTTCTTATCCTGAGACAAAAAATTTAGGAAAATGCTTTTCATAACCTGAATTTTTCATTCGGTCCTTTATTACAAAAATTAATCCGTTCTAGACCCTTTTTCATAGCCTGGAGTTTTTGTAAGAAGAGGCGCATTTTACATGTAAACCGCGTGATTCGTTCCAAGGCTCCCAAGACTACCCATAAGCCCTTTAAAAATGATAAAAGTACACCATTTTTGTATGAAACATGTATGAAATATGTGTGAAAAGTAAAATAAAATTATTTATTAAACCATGTAAACATTTTATTAACATATTAAACCATTGTATTAACAAATTAATTAACATATTTATTCATTAAACCATTTTTATTAACGCACATACACACACACACACAACACTCTCTCTCTCTCTGTATGTCTCTCTCTCTCTCTCTCTCTCTCTCTCTCTCTCACACACACACACACACACACACACACACACACACACACACACACACACACACACACAGACAAAAACTACACATTTGTGACGCGCTCCGCTGAATCCGGGCTCCGACCACATGCAGGATGCCGGAGCATTTTAAGACATGGAATTCAAAGCGCATTCCCTGCTTGACAGATCGGAGGTCCAAACTCAATTTTAACTTGATTCCTTATGGGATCGGAGGTCCAGATGAGCCGTGTTTTTCTCACATTTATTAAACATTTACTGAATTAAACAACTTAAAAAATGAAAAATAAGCTGCAATGTGCTCTCTCGAAAGAGAGTTAAGCCTCCTTTCATCTCTGACTGTCTGTAGGTAGTCTCTCTCTCTATCTCTCTCTGTCTCTCTCACTCTCTCTCTCTCACACACACACACACACACACACACACACACACACACAAAACTTTGTCTCTGGTGTGTTTTGCTGAATGCGGGCTCCGCCCAAACACAACGCGCAGCTGACAGAACAATTGTATTTAAATGTTTTAATGGATGAGATGTTGTATTTAAAGTGGAATTACAGTACCTGTTTGAAAGATCAGAGGTCCTGATTCAATATTAACTTGCTTCCTTGCGAGATCGGCGGTCTTGTCCCATGCAGCACTCTGCTCATGCTCCTTCTGCTTCAATATCGTGCTGAAGTAATCGTCTCCGTCACTGTATTTTCGCTTTAAGGTCTTCTTCTGCTTCAATATTTTCCCGATTGTAGAGAGGTTTCGGCGATAACAAAATATAACGCTGCATGATCAAGCTCAAAACAAGCCAACAGTCCTGTTCAACTCTCCTTCATGCGTGTGACAAACAGGAAGTATGGGTACAGGAAGTATGGGTTCAGGTCAGCTCCCTCCTGGCCAATGGGAGGCCAGTGGGGCGGGATGTTGGGAGACATATATATCTATATATATGTATGTATACACAGCCCCTGTTTTTGATCGTACATCTAATAACCGCCCATGTGTACTGGGAGCAAAATGGTAGATAATACTTAGCAATTTTATTCGATGAGTCTCTGTAATGGTAAAATGAGGCATTCACTGCCTGTAAAAGTGAGTTTACATGGTATTTCAAGACCCCTGCCACTGGGGAATGTCTATAGTATTCATCAGTAACAACACATTTGATTGTTCCGCCGTGCTTTAAAAAAACAGGAAAATATTTTGCTGTGTTTTCTTTGTAAATGTCCAACAACCGATGAGCCATTAGAAACGGCTACAGGAAAACTATTGGATACTCTGAATGAATGGAGCGATGAGCCAGATATGGACCATTCAGAAAGTGATGACGAGTATTTTTCACTTGATTCTCCTGCTCGCTAACTTCATAAATTTAAAGATATCCCTGGCAATGTGTTTTTGTTTATGTTTGTGTTGATTGGTTCAATGGGCCATGTGCTAAAGTTGACATTCGTGTTGATTGGCTCTGTTTATTTTCAGCTTTCATGTAAGTATTTTGGTTGATACCACAAAATGAATACACAAATACCAGTAAAACTCCTATTGTTCTGTTATTATTCATGTTTTTCACCTCGATGGTAATAAGCACTTACTGTTCCACTGGTAACATTTTAATAAGCGACAACCCACTACCTTACGATCAGTGATCCAGCACCTTTACCACCAGGTCACCACTGCCCTATGTTTGTTTTCTTGAGATCTTTTATTCATTATGTCATTATCACAGGATATTTTTTCATCTCGTGACTTTGAAGTTATTCCATTATCCCAACTGGAAATCACGGGAAAACAAATTAAATAAATTGAAGCAAAGCTTCTTAAAGAAATGTTTTATGTTCAATATTTTGTGTCCCTTTTTTTTTTTTTTCATGTTGAAATTTGTTTAAAAGGTGGAGACAGAGATACTCTCCTGTTGTAGACATTTTTACTGAAAAGAAAAACAAAAAACCCTAAACAAATCTAGCAGCCTCGGAAACTCTAAATACACAGCACTTTCCCCATGAATATTAAAATAACTTCTCCACTTGTCACGTCCTCTTCCTCCTCACAGTGAACCGAGGCACAGAGCATCTGGCTTTGCATCTGGATCCTGCATCGCAGCACAGATTGTACTGTAGCATGAATATTCACACCGAATCGAACCCCGTGTATTCCTCTCAGCAGAGATTAGGGCTGGAGACGTGGTAGTGCAGATTCGAGACGACGCTTGTAATTTCTTATCGTAGTTACTGAATGTGTGTGAGTTGTACAGCGGCAGAGCAATTATTGCTGCTGATGAGGATAATGGGAAGGAAAAAATCCAAAGGTAATCAAATCCCTAAAGGGTTCAGATGATGGCAAAGGTGTGCGTGTGTGTGGGGCGGTGATTGGGTGAGAGATGATGAGACGGTGTGTATTTGAGTGTGTGAAAGAGAGATTGAGAAATACAGCATTCCACCATAAGTATTCGGAAAAACAACATGGCGTCAGCAATGTGAGTATTTTTCCTCATGTACCGTTTATGAAATCCCACAGAATGCAATTTTCTCTCAACAGTCCTCTTAGAGAAAGTTCTGTTGCTGTTGTTGTTGAAAATGTTGGTTATCTCTGATAATGATTGACGACGATGCAAGTCATCTGCTGTCGTGAGCCTTGAAAAAACGAGGCCGTCCAACTCTTGGCTTGTTTTCCGATTTTCCCCGCTCAAAATATCTATCTAAGAAACTATAAATGGTGCTAGAAGGTAATCTGACAATTCTTACTATTTCAGACCGTTTAACTCCACCTTCAAATAGTTTGATGATCCCTTCTTTGTCGCACTGTGATAATTCTTTTGATCTCCGACCCATGTTGTTTACGGGGTAAATTTAGCAGAAGCAGACGACCAGTGACGTCACGCATTTCATCACGTGATCGTCATGTGATTAGTTGGATGCTGTCAAATTTTCAAGTCGATCTATTGCGTATCAAATGTACTGCGCACAAAATCATAGCGGTTTGATTGAACTGCATTTTTGAACATTTTTTCCGAATACTTATGGCGGAATGCTGTATATTGAAAGAGAGTATGACTGTGTAAGAGTGAGAAAAAGAGAGAGATTGGGAGATAGTGTGATGTGTGAGGGAAAGAGAGAGAGATTCAGAGAGTGACTTTGTGTCAGAGAGAGGAAAAAGAGAGAGAGAAAGAGAGATTATTAAAGAGATATTGAGAGATATATTGAGATAGATACAGAATGAGACTATGTGTGTGTGTGTGTGTGTGTGTGTGTGTGTGTGTGAAAGAGAGAGAGAGAGAGAGAGAGAGAGAGAGAGAGAGAGAGAAATAAATAAGTAGATCCAGAAAAAGAGAAGCAGTCAGAAAGAGAGAATAAGTATACAAAAGACAGGAAGAGAGGAAAAAGAAAACAAAAGAAGGACCTAAAAAAAGAAAAATCGAATGATCATAAGAGAGACACAAACAGGGAAAGAAAATGAGACAGAGGGAGAGAAAGAGATAGTGTGAAACAATGAGGGGGAGAGAGAGAGAGAGAGAGAGAGAGAGAGAGAGAGACTTACTAATATCTCCTCCCTATTGCTACCACCATCTTCTCTCAAAAAGCTGCTGACACACATACAGAGGATCATAAACATATTCAAACCTCATTCACTAATACACCCACCCAGCCATGCCCCTGACCACACCCACATCCCCACCCACTCCCCCACAAATCGTACACATATATTACATAATGATATCTATCATGATTAGAATATTAGATATTAAACAGAGGTTATGGACGAGTCAGCGTTTTTACTCAGAGTTGCCAAATGCAATTAATTTCCATAATGCTGGTCTGAGAGTGAGAGACACATGGACAGAGATTTTGCTCATAAAAGCGGAGAAATTTTAATTAAGATGAAGGTTAGGAACCAGAAAGAAAAGAAAGACAGCAGGGTAATAATGATGGCTTGAAGGTATTAGCCACCTGCCAACGTCATGCTAAAGTGAACCAAGTGCACAAAACCAGTGTTTAATCTCCACTTCCTCTATGTACAGGAAGTTCAGAAGCCATGCAACCCCGCGGCTACGAATTAATCAGCATTGGCTAGGTGTGAAACCCAGGTGAGCTCCTTTACCCTTTACCCTTTACCGACTCCGAAAAGCAGCCTGATCACTGTCACTTGCATTGAGTGTGGAAATGTGTGATACGCTACAGGCTCCCCCTCCCCCTCCCCCCTCACGTACTTTGTATTTGAGATGTTGATGTTTACCCATTTTGAACATGAGATCCACATTTTAAGTCAGCGAACAAAATACACTTGGCTTTTTTTAATTTAGTTTGATAAATTGGGATATGAATCTGAACTGACTGACAGTATACTGAGCTTCTGAAAGCTCCACCCCTTCCCAGCAGTCCTACAGCTCTCATAAGAGAGAACAAGAGAACATGAGACAGAGGGGCAAATGCAAACAGAAAAATGGTAATAAAATACAAGACAGAAATGATGAAGGAGAAATGGATGAAGGAGAAATGCTTTGGCTGTGTGATGTGATGTGAGAAAGAGAGAGAGAGGACGACAAAAGAAGCAGAGAGAAAAAGAAGCAAAAAGATGAAGGGCAGACAGAGTGTGTGTGAGAGAGAGAAAGGAACAGAGAGCAAGAGAGAGGCAGAGTGAGGAGAGAGAGAGAGAGAGAGAGAGAGAGAGAGTGTGAGAGAGAGAGTGTGTGTGTGTGTGTGTGTGAGAGAGAGAGAGAGAGAGAGAGAGAGAGAGAGAGAGAGAGAGAAGAGAGAGATGGAAAGAGAAGAGAGAGACAGAAAGAGAAGAGACAGACAGAAATAGAAAAGAGAGACAGAGAGAATAGAGAGTGTGCAATTTGTCTTTAGACAGACAGATGAGTGAAAGAAGGAGAGAATGTTTATATTGGTGCGGGAATGAGAGAAAGAGAAGGGGACATTTTTGGTGATGGAAGGAGAGAGAGAGAGAGAAAAAGAAGGCAATAGAAAGATAGATAGAGGAAATAAAAGTGTTGTGCTGAGACAGACAGACACATTAAGACAGAGAGGAAGTGAAAGAGGGAATAAACGAGAGAGAGAGAACTAAAGAGAAGAGTTGTGCTGTGGCAGGACAGAGGTTTACAGAAGATTTTACGCCTGTCAGAAGAGCCATTTGTGGAAAAATTGGCACAAAAAGGAGAAAAAAAACAACTCAGGCTTTGACCTCACATGGGATTGTTTTTTATCAGCAAGGTAGTGATTGAACAAGAGAGTGAGAGAGAGAGAGAGAGAGAGAGAGAGAGAGAGAGAGAGAGAGAGAGAGAGAGAGAGAGAGAGACAACTCTATTGTACCAGAATGCTGAGGTTAGAGATTCTTCCACACAGAGGAGAAAAAGATGGAGGACACAGCAAGGCCGATGGCGGGAGAAGGAGGGAGAGCGGTAGAGTGATACAATGGGGTGGGGCTAACACACAAGGGATAAAGAGATGGGAGGAGCAGGACAGAAAGCTGAAGGAGAAACCAGATGAGAAGGGAAAGAGGGAGAGAGAAAAAATGGAGAAAATGAGTAAAGGATAGATAGAAGCATAGAAGAGGTGATGCAACAGAAAGATATAGCGATGAACAGATCGTAGGAGGTATAAACAGAAGTGGAGAGATGAAGATTGGGGAGAGTGAAGACAGAAATGGAGCAGAAGGAGGAAAGAGTGAAACACAGATAGGGAAAGAGAAACAGAAATCAAAGGAGTGGAAGGAACAATACATGGGAGAGAAAAAAACAAGAGGAAAGACTGACAGAGCAAAACAGAAGAGGGAAAGAAAGATGGAGGGAAGAAGGAGCTAGAGAGAAAAAGATTTAAAGATAAAAGACAGGGAGGGGAGGATGAATAAAAAATATGAGAAGAAAATAATCTTTGAAAGGAAGAGCGCACGGGGTGAACAGAAAGAGAGAGAGAGAGAGAGAGAGAGAGAGAGAGAGAGAGAGAAAAGAGACAGTTAAAAAACAGCAGAGAAATCAGTTCATCATCAGTTAATTTACTGTAACTGCTTAATCCTAATTAGGGTCGCAGGGAGGCTGGCACCCATCCCAGCCAACTCCGGGCGAGGACAGAGTTCACCCTGGACAGCTCGCCAGGCCATCGCAGGGCGGAAACACGCTGACGGCTTTGCAGCTCCTCTTTACGAAAGTCAGCAATGTTTCTTTGACATGAACTCCCACCATAGACGGTGAGAGACATGGCCAGCCTTTGATAACCCAATTAGCTGCACTGGGGGGACAGGGACAACCTTGTGCTGAGTGTGGCTTGAACCCCCAACCATAGTATCAGTGATCCAACACCTTTACCACCAGGCCTACCACTGCCCAGCAGAGAAATAGAAAGATAACATGAGAGAATATGGAGAATATATGACTCAGGAAATCTGACACAGTAGACCCTTGACCATTCGCGGTCCCGCGCTCTCGCCCCCGCATACTCGGGGATTGGCGACAAACCCGGAAGTAAGTGGCACGTGATTCAAATTCAGCCAATGGCTGAGAGCTTTTGTTTCTTCTTTCTGCTGATTGGTTGTAGATAATGTCTGCACCTCTTTTTTTTTCTCCTTTGCGCACAAGTTATCAACGTTGATTGCCTGAATTGCGAAGTAAATTTTTTCCGTGTATTTTTAATGATTATTTAAGCCCCGTGATGTCACTCAAACCATCGCGAAAAACGGGGTCCTACTGTACTCTGGTATGTTTTACGTTTCTTCTTTCATCACAATTTCGTCTTGTGTACATCTGAGCCTCTTACACCGATTATTCATCACCCTCCCTTGTTACCTCCTCATCCTCCTTCATTACCCTCATTCTCCCTTATCACCTTCTCATCCTTCCTTCTCAACCCCTCATGACCTCCTAATTCTTCCTCACTTCTTCCTTCTCCTTCATCACCCCATCATTCTTCATCACCTTTGCATCCTCCTCTTTCATTACCTCATCATCTATCCTCGCTATCTCCTTATCATCCCTCCTTATCCTCCTTCATCACCTACTCAGCATCTATCACTACCTCCTCATTCTCTCTCACCATCCCCTCATAGTCTCCCTCCTATCTTTCCTCATCATTTTCTCATTACCTTCTCATTCTTTGTCCTCTTCTGCTCATCCTTCCTCAGCCTCTCCACATCCTCCCTCATGATCCCCTAAGTCTTACTCATTACCCCCTCCTGCTCCATATTATCCTTCTTTTTCTTCCTCGTGGCCTTCTTATCCTTTCTCATCCTTCTTCATCACCCCCCTCCATTGTCACTCATTACCCCCAATTTTCCCTCATTATCTCCTTATCCACCCTCATCACTTTCTCATTATCCCTTGTTGCCTCCTCATCCTCTTTCATCACCTCCTCATTGTCTGTTATTACCTCCTAATTCTCCCTCTTTCTCCCTCAACACCTTTTCATCCTCTACCATCACCTCCTGATCCTTCATCACCTCCTCATTCTCTCTCATTACCCCTCTCCTCATTATCCCTAATTACCTCCCAATCCTTCGTCATTACCTCCTCATCCTCGCTTATTACATCCATATTCTCCCTCGCCACCTCCTTATCTTCCCCTTATTGCCCCTCCTTACCTCAATTCATTTCCTGATCCTGCCTATCATCTCCTCATTCTCTCTCTTCAGCTCCTTCTCATCTTTTCTTTATCGACCCTCCCCCCATCCCCCCTCTCACTTCCCTGATTTTTTTTTTCTTCTAGAAAGTAATCATTATTAAAAAAAATACAATTATCACCAGTAATGTATGCGTATGGCCTCTTAGTAAACCTCTGCAGTGTGCGGTCTGAATTAATAACATAAATACAGGTCAAGAAGCATAGTTGTGAATGTGGGTGGATTTAACATAAATGATACAAAGCATGATTGGGGGGTACAGTACAACCAAGCCTCAGTGTTAAAATGCTGAAAAATTCTATCAAAACGGGTATAACCTTAAAACTTGCCATAGTAGTTACTGTATACCTCTGTGTACCTCACCTTACGAAAGACCCAACAAACAAAAAATCCAAGTTACGAAACGCATTTACCTAAAATTTCTGTCTCTGGATACAAAAAAAAAAATCACGTTACGAAACCCTCCATCTCATAAATTCAAACAATGCGTGAGTTGTTCTCTTGTTGGCTATCTCCCAACACCCCGCCCCACTGGCCTCCCATTGGCTATGAGGGAGCTGTATCTCCATAATACCCATGATGCTTTTCGTGTGCCTTCGATCCATTGTTCATCACGGAGATGCAGCTCCCTCCCTCCCATTGGCTATTACGGAGCTGCACCTCCATAATACCCATAATGTTTTTCGTGTGCCTTCAACCCATTGTTCGTCTGCTGTTTCATGAGTTTTTTGAGTGTGCTCATCACAGTTTTATTTTTTGGCTCAGGCTTTTAACCTTGCATAAACATTTGTAAGATTATAACTGTGCTAAGAAGACATGGTCAACACATGCGTCTGCACACACACACACACACACACACACACACACACACACACACACACACACACACACACACACACATAAATGTGTAATTCCCGATGAAAGTGATTCCCGGTGCGAGTGAAAAGAAGAAGTGGGCTCGTGGCATGCGGTTGAGTGATAGTGCAAAGAAATATACAGTACCATTGGTACGATATTGAAGCAGAAGGAGGCCTTTAAAGGTATACTATTATAATTTTTAAAGGGTTTAGGGGGTAGTATTGTGTGCTTTGGAAAGAATCAGGCCTTTTATATGTAAAATGCTGCTCAACTTACGAAAAAATCAGGTTACGAAACCACTTCTGGAACCGATTAATTTCATAAGGTGAGGTATGATTGTATTTAACTCTGCATCAAATATCATCTCAATAAACTAATTGTGCGCTATATTTATTTATTTTTTAGCTATTTTACATTTGTGATGCACTCTACCGAATGTGGGCGCTTGTCGCAAGTAACGTATGGTGCTTGTGAGACAAAATGCAGCTAATCTGGACTTCCGATCTTTCAAGTGAGCAAGTGAAGGTTGAGTACTAAACAAGTATTCAATGCACACTTGCTCACTTGAAAAATCTGAAGTTCGAATAAGCCACGCTTTGTCTCACAAGCACCATATGACAAGCGCCTACATTCGGTAGAGCGTCTCACATTTAGACTTTGTATATAAAATGTCCAAATTCTGGACAGTAGTGGTGAGGTGGTAGGGTTGCAGCTAACTGGGTTATCAAAGGCCGGCCATGTCTCTCACTGTCTATGGTGAGAGGTTCATGTAAAAGAACCATTGCTGACTTCGTCACAAGTAGCTGCATGGCTGTCAGCATGTTTCTGCCCTGTGACTCCCTGACACGCTGTTCTGGGTGTACCCTGTCCTCACCCAGAGTCGGCTGAGATGGGCCCTAGTCTCCCCATTACCTTAATTACTATTAAGCTGTTACAGAAAATGAATGAATGAATGTAATCAACAACCTCTAAATTGGGCATGATTTAATTATTTAGGCAGTAAATCACAAATTCAACCAATATTTCAGTTCATGCATTTCTAAAGACCATGTCTTTATGAATATTAATTTACAAAATAAATGAAGACGCTATAGTGCGATTAATTAAAACAATAATCTAATGTACAAATCCTCAGATAACATTTTTTATAAAATATGAACGACAGTTCTCATTAGATTTACTTGCTTTCTGCTTCAGCCATTTCACTTCAAGTTTTTAAAATATATTAAATAAAATCCCAAACCCAGACAGACCAATACCAGGCTAATGTGGGAACATTTTTCTGGTCTCGTTACTGCTTTCATAATAATTTCAAATTTCATAGTCGCATCATTATCCTCCCTCATTACCTCCAGATGCTACAACATTACCTCATCCTCCCTCTTTACTGCCTGCTCCTTCCTCATCACCTCCTCGCCAGTCATTACCTCCTCATCACCTCCAGATCATCCCTCATTACCTTCTCATCCTATCCTCATCATCTCGTCACCTTCTTTTTATTACCTTTCAATCATTTCTTTATCACCCATCCACATCCTCCTTCATTACCACCTCATCCTCTGACCACCTCCTGATCCTCCTTTATCACCCACATTGGCATTTTTATAGCAGAGATTATATACATTATATCTCATGAGCACTGACTAATATCTGCTTTGTAAATTTCAGTTCATTTCCGCTTAATCCTAATTAGGGTCACGGGGAGGCTGGCGCCCATCCCAGCCAACTCTGGGCAATGGCAGAGTACACCCTGAACAGCACGCCAGGCCATCGCAGGGTGGAAACACGCTGACGGCTTTGCAGCCTACTCTTGTCGAAAGTCAGCAATGGTTCTTTTACATGCCTCACACCATAGACAGTGAGAGACATGGCCAGCCTTTGTTAACCCAGTTAGCTACACTGGGGGGACAGTGACAACCTTGTGGAGAGTGGGACTCGAACCCCCAACCTTAGTATCAGCGATTCAGCGCCCTATACCACTAGACCACCACTGCCCTGCTTTGTAAATTTATAGAAGCTAAAGAGCATGAAAGATGTCAGTACAGCAGTAAATTTGACAGCATTAAGTGTATTGAATGCTATGGGACTGAAAGCATGTCTAGTGCTGTTAATAATGCCATCAGTGTGTAAGTGTGTTACATACATGTGGAAAGATCTGTCCCAAGGATGGGGATGTGTGTGCTGTGTGTGTGTGTGTTGTGTGTGCGTGTGTGCGTGTGTGTGTGTGTGTGTGTGTGTGTGTGTGTGTGTGTGTGTGTGACTGTTACAAGGTGTGAAAGCTCTGTGTGTGAGCCTCCATCTGTCATATTGAAACTGCTACATCCTTAACCTGACCAATTCCATTGTTCCTAATTCACCATCTAGCCAATCAAATTTCTGATTATTCACTAAACTGTCCAATGCCACTGCTCCAACTTCATAAATTGGGTCAATCACATATTGCTTATTCACTAAACAGAGCAACACATTTCTGCTAATTTACCCAAATAAATGATCCTACTTTTGTTAATCCACCAAACTAACCAACTTTTCTGATAATTCATTAGCTTATAAGTGTATAAGACGTGGCATTTTTACCGTGCTTTTGTACATTTTTAACTTTATTTTTTAAATATAGTCGGCCCCCGTTTTTCGCGATGGTTCGGTTCCGGTCCTTCCTGTGGCTCAAGAAAATCCGTGAGTTATTGACGCGGTTTTAAAACCCTATGTATGATATTGCATAGACTAAAATATGCTTGTTAAACACATTCTTTAGACAGTCTTACTCATTAACACAGTAATAATGCAGTAAAATGTAGTAATGATAAAGTAAAACTTTTTTAAATTTTGTACTGTGATAAAATTTATGAGTAAATTAAGCACTTGGGCTCCTTACCAGAAGCTAGAGAAGATGCAGGGTGTTTGATTGGCATCATGGAACTTAAATAATCATTAAAAAACCTACTAAAATAATTTACTTTTCGTAATTCAGCTAATCACGTTGATAACCTGTGTGTGAAAGAGGAAAAAAAGAGGTGTACACATCATCTACAACCAATCAGCAGGATAGAGAAACAAAAGCTCTCAGCCATTGGCTAAATTAGAATCACGCGCCAGTTACTTCCAGATTTTTCGCCAATCCACGAGTATGCAGGGGCGCGAGCGCTGATCCGCGAATGGTCAAGGGCCTACTGTATGCTAACTGACTATTTCACATATTTAAATTCAACCACACAACCAATCAAGCTACCAGTACGAATATCGCTGAGTCATCCAAGCTCATTTATCCTGAATCAACTGTTTTACCTGAACAATAGTCGGGGTGTGATGTTGTCTGACTAACCATTGCTTACAGGGCTATTGTAAGTGATGCCTATATAGCAATTAGTCATGCCATTACTATGGAAATGTTTTGACACTGAAACAAAGAGATGCTTCATTTGGTCCTGTGAGCAACGCTGCTAAGCTTGTGAAGTTATTTCAGTTCTGGTGGTTTACCTTCATCTTACTGAATAGCAATGTAATTTGTCATTGTACCCAATGCTCTTTAAGCGTTTTGAGCTAAAAATAAAAACAAAAAATGTTTCATTCAATGTGACAGGGAAGCTCAAGAAAATCTTTAAAAGTTCATTTAGTTTGCCTGATGTACAGCTGATTGCAGCTTGCAGGACAGACAATAACCATCCGCTACATTTATGCACAAGAAGTGATAGATGATGACTGAAATGACCCTCTAATGGCTATGGTAATAAATGCACATGCAGACTTCTGGAACATTCTCATTTTGTCAGATCTTTTATTCCATTCTTGATGAGCAGGTCTGTTAAGATCAATAGATCAGCTGGGCTTCATTTAAAGAGCAAAGGGACGTCTCGGGATCATCCTGGGGAATTCTGATGTGTATCTTTGGCAGTTGTTCTATCATTCAGATGACATGTTGGCACTAAAGATATTCTCCCTGCCTTAGCTTTTTGTAGGTAACACTAGCCATGGCTTCATCTATGGTTACTTTAGGAAATCAATCCACGGTTTGTCTAGCTGAAGAGAAATATCTCAATAATTTGCATCCACACACAAATTCCTACAATAAGAAAATCTCACCAGCAGACAGACAGCAAGAGCAAGGTTTAACCTTGGATCAGCGGAAGCAATGGTGCAACACAGCAAATAAAAGTTTAGTCAATGTAGGCAATCCAGAACCACAAGATAATTCATTTGAAATGAGCACATTTTATTGTCCTCTTGCTCAAAAAAAAAGTACAAACAGTGAGTGTGAATGGTTGTATGTGTTTTGGCCCTACGATGGCCTGTCAGCCAGTTCATGGTGTACCAATCCTCAACCAGAATCAACTGAGATAGGCACCGGCCTCCCTGCAACCCTAATTAGGAGTGAGCCATGAAGAAACTGAATGAATGAATATAACAACCTAATAAAAAGGAACAATTTATTCTATTTATTTACTTTGCTAGTGAACAAGCACACCTAGTCAGGTACAATGCTTAATTTAACAAACAAGCAGCTCATGCACAGTTAAGAATAAAGCAGAAATGAGGTTAAACTGAAACACACATGAACGGGTAACAGACCTCTACTCAGACTTACACATAAACGACCAAACAAAAACTGATATACTGTATTTTCCGGACTGTAAGACACTTTTTATTCATACTTTGGCACATACTTTACAACATATACTCCAGAGTGACTTATATGTGAAAACCTTACATATAATTCTGTTCATCATAATAACAGACATAATTTCACATGTTTATTATTTTTACACTCACAACCACAAGAGGGCACTCTAGGCTTGGGTACCAGTACTTGCTCATGTACCACTGAAGAAATGTACCCAAAAAGAAAATCATATTCTTTGGATTACAAGCTGCAAGTAGTGATATATGCAGCAGAAAATGGTAATCGAGCAGCAGAAAGAAAGTTCGGAGTGGACGAGAAACTTGTGAAGGACTGGAGAAAAGCGGAGATTACCATTACTGCAATGAAGAAAACAAACAAACAAAAAAAGGTAATTGCAGGCTAAAAGCTAGATGGCCACAGACAGAGGAACGAGCTCGCACGTGGGTGCTTGAGCAATGTGCTGCAGGGAGGGGCTTGTCAACAGTGCAGTTGCGTCTCCACGTCCAGGGAGTAAAATTATTACATATAATTCTGTTCACCATAATAATAATGAACATAATCTCATGTTTATTTTTACACTCACAACTGCAAGAAGCAAAAAGAGAGTAGAAAAGTGGAGATTATTATTACTGCAATAAAGAAAACAAAAAAGCAATGTGCGGGATGAAAGCTAATTGCGGGCTTAAAGTTAATCATGGGCTAAAGGCTAGATGGCCACAGCTAGAGGAACAACCTCGCACATGGGTGTTTGATCAACGTGCTGCAGGGAGAGGCTTGTCAACAGTGCAGTTCTGTCTCCATGTCCAGGCAGTTGTCAAGGAGATGAATATTAATGATGTTGCATGAGAACTTTCTTGGTGTTACCGCTTCATGCAACGGAACCACCTCTCTATCATGACAAGGACCACAACGTCACATAAACTGCCAGCATGTTTCCAAGCCAAGGTAGACAGTTTCCACGGGTTTGTGACTTATAGTCCAGTGCGACTTATATATGGGTTTTTTTTCTTCTTCTTCTTCTTCTTTAGTATGCATTTTTAAAAATTTTTTTTTTGGCCATTGCAACTTATACTCCGGAGTGAAGTATAGTCCGAACAATACAGTATGCAAAATAACTAAAAGTAAGGTGGAGATAGCAACATTGTCGCATTCTCTCTCTCTCTCTCTCTCTCTCTCTCTCTCTCTCTCTCTCTCTCTCTCTCTCTCTCTTTTGAATATGATATTTAAGACATTAAGATTTCATTGCAGACAATATATTTACTGCCAAGAGGTTGTCCGGTGGCCAACGTACTTTTTTTGTTCTTATTCCGAACCGGAACAGGATTGGTGACCACTTAACAGCCATTTTCCCCATGAAATTGTCAGCTTCAGAGGCTGCTGACACTGTTTTGAAAAGCTTGAGTTTTTTGCTGATGTATTGGAGAGTACTCATGTTCATGTGAAACATTGAGCGTTACATAGAAAATCTGACAGGCGAAGCTCGAAAACCATGCAGGAACTAAGTGAAAAGTTTTACATCAAGAGTTCAAGGTTTAAGCAAGTTTTGTACAGACTCCTCTCAAGACTGAATAGAAAGCTACAAAAGAAATTGAAGGCCATGTTTCCGAGTGGAAGTGCTATGAGGTACTCTCATTTATGAAGACGAGGAGGTTGAAGGAAAAAGAGTGGTCGCCTGAGGAAATACAAAAGCGAGTGTATTTTAAATACAGAAAGTGAGCAGTGGAAAAACCACACATTACCAACACTCTAGAAACCTTCGAATGATAATTATAAGGTGCCAGTGAGGGCTTCTCCCAGGTCCGAGTGGAGACGGAATCAAACAAGGATGGTGAATACTCGAGACCATTTACAGCAGAGTTGAGGAGGTAGGAAGGGACTTAAATGAGTTGCTCAAGTACAGATACGGTTTACACATCTTCTAATGGCAGTGACATGCAGTACCTTCTAGAAGATGTGTCCCACTCTCCACAAGGTTGTCACTGTCCCCACCACCCAGTGCAGTTAACTGGGTTATCAAAGGCGGGCCATGTCTCTCACTGTCTATAGTGAGAGGCATGTAAAAGAACCATTGCTGACTTTCGTAAAGAGTAGCTGCAAAGCCGTCAGCGTGTTTCTGTCCCTTGCTAAAAGGGTTGTGACAGGAAGGGCATCAGACGTTAAAACCTCTGCCAAATCAAACGTGCGAATCAGATGATTCTCTGTGGCGACTCCCGAGTAAAAGGGAAAAAGCCGAAAGGAAGACAGACAGACAGACATCAGTGTAAAATCGGTAACAAATGAGAGAAACATATGAAGACATTAAGGAAATATTTAGAGTACATTTCTGCATGTTTTTTTTTTTTTTACAGTCTCAGAGATGTATTAGCACAACATCAGTACACATCGGAGTGACATTGATACAGACATCGATAATAACATTAGCACAGCATCAGAATACAGAGCATAAGAAACGGCTCCAATCAGAATCATGATCAGGACCATGTAATTGCACCTTTAAACTCTTTATCAAATCAATCCCAATCTTTTAAGGTGTTGGTTTTGGTGATTCCTTGGGTAGATGTCTGCCATTTAGGTTTTTTATTTTTTTTATTATTACTATTATTTTTTAATTATTTAATTCGACTAATAAACAGGCTTTGACTCTGACTGTATCACTTTGATGGACCAATCAGATGCAGTGTTGCATGACAAGTCGGACAGATAATAAAATGAAGACACAAATTCATCATTTTTTATGTAGTAGATTTATATTGCGCTTTATCCATACTGAATATTATGCTCAAAGCGCACTGGGGTGTGTTCAGTTAATGATGATAACTCTTTATTGTCAAAGTACATTGCATACATGAAATTTAGGGTTTTTTTCATACTCTGGGCACTTGTCGCCACTGTGCAGTGCCAGTTAATGCATTGTTCTATCCTTTGATGCTGAGCACCAAGCAGGAAGCAACAACTGCCATATTTTAACGTCTTACGGTATGACACGGCCAGATTTGAACCCCGAACGTCCGGAGGATAAAGCAGATGCTCTACCAACTGAGCTAAATCCCCGGTCATCAATCATTTCCAATCATTTCCAATCATTTCCAAACTTGTTCTTGCTTCGAAGCTCTGTGTCTGACACTGTCTGTTCTGTTTATCCCTTTGAAAACAAAAGAAAACAGTGCTCCCCAAAAGTGTGTGAATGTGCAAGATAGGAAACAAAAGAAAAACACAGTGTGATAATGATGTTGCTGCTCGAGTGTCCTGACAAGATATATTCATAAGCCGTCATTTTGTTTTAAACAGTATCCACCCAGAATAATAATTTTTAATCCTGGCGAGTGAGTGGACCGGGCAGTGGTGGCCTGGTGGAAAGGTGCTGGATAACTGATCCGAAGGTTGGTTCAGAAAATGAACAATGAGATGGTGGACCAATCAGATTGCGCTTTAAAATTGAATATCAAAAAAAAAAAAACAATTCCCCTCAAGGTCAGTGGATATCTTTAAGTAGTCCTCACAAATGTTCATAACCAGATATTTGGTGACATCCACCTTATTTTCAGTGGATAATTGCTGTTTAACCTTCTTACGTATTCTGATTATGACTCCTTAACTACGATAAACATGGCACGCTGATGCTTTAAGGTCCATACATGACTAGCATTGGAAAATAAAGTAGGTTAATAAAACAGCTTTAAATACCTGTCAGTACAGTGATACCTCTGCTCACGAACATAATTGGTTCCTAGAAAGTGTGTGTAAGGCGAAAAGTTCGTCTTCCGAACATTTATTTCCCATAAGAAACCATTAAAATGAGAATAATCCGTTCCCAGGTCCCTATAAAACATAATTTTCTACTAAATAAGCCTTAAAACTACACAAAAATATACCTTATTTTATGTATAATAAATGTCTATTGTATTGTAATTAAAGAAATAAACTGTACTGTATAATTAAGTCGTTTTATTTACCTTTGTGATGGTAGTTGATGGCTTGATGGAATGGAGTGGGAGGAGGAGGGAGGGAGGGACTTACTGTTTGGAAGGAGTGTTTGGAAACGCCTACTGTTTGGAAACACCCTTAGCCACACATGCACCCTTAATAGCTTCCTTGTTCTTAAGGATGGTAGCAATGGTAGACTTAGCGTACTGGTACTGGGACGCTAAGTCACACAAACGCACACCTCGTTCGTGTTTTTCAATGATCTCCGCCTGTGGTGGGGTCTTTTTCGGTCCCATAATAGCAAAAGTACACTCAATATGGTCCAAAATGTCTATCAAACACAAACCACGTCCGCACTCAAAGAAAGGGGGTGACGAACTGTGACGCCGTGAGCGTGCGTCAGCTTCTCGTGGCCGCCACCGTGGCGCTGTTCGACCGCGTGGTTTGGTTTGTCCGCCAAAAACTAGTTCGTCAGCAGAGACTATATGCTCGCAAATTTAATGTTCTTGAGGCGAAAAGTTCGTGAGCTTAAGCAAAAATACATTTCATGACACACCCCCGCCCCACCGTCCCACGAGCGACTATAAATACTGTCTGTCTTCCTTTCGGCTTTTTCCCTTTTCCTCGGGAGTCGCCACAGTGAATCATCTGATTCGCACGTTTTGATTTTGGCAGAGGTTTTTACGTCGGATGCCCTTCCTGTCACAACCCTTTTTTGCAAAGGACAGAAACATGCTGACGACTTTGCAGCCTACTCTTTACGAAAGTCAGCAATGGTTCTTTTACATGCCTCTCACCATAGACAGTGAGAGACATGGCCCGCCTTTGATAACCCAGTTAGCTGCACTGGGGGGAGTGACTATAAATACTAGTGGTATTATTTGTCTATAAAATTGTTATTAGTACACCTCTGCATAACATTGTATTTTTATTAACATTACAAAAATAGAAAGAAATATAGTTGAACTTACAATAAAGAAAAACTTCATTAACATTGTTTTTAAATCTGTAATAGAAAAGATTTAAAGTGCACCAATGTGCCTGAAATTAAAAAAACACATCCTTATTTAAATTCATTCAACTGATTTATGTCTTAATATCTCTGTCTCTCTCCACTTTTCTCTTCGTTCCTGTTAGAATTTTTCCATGTTGTTTCTTGAGGGGTTGTTTACTGCACTTCATATCGTTTGCTCGCGCGAAAAACCGCTATACCATAATGCGACAATGAGAGCGCCACTGCCAAATACTGTAGTGGAGGTGCAATTACAGTTAATTTTTCGTACACTATTCCAGAAAAACATGTTCCCCAGGGTCATACGCCCTTTCCGGCATCACACTGCCCCCACCCACCCTGCCCCCGGCATCATACCGCGTGCTTCACTATTTGAGAAGCACTGGATTAAGACAAAGATTGGCAGGTTGGCTTGCCACATTCACTGCTGTTTTAACAAAGTGTGAAAAACAAGTCGACAGTGGTGGCTTAGAGGTAAAAGGTGCTGGATTGCTGATCCTAAGGTTGGGGATTCAAGCCCCACTCTCAACAGGTTGTCACTGTCCCTCCAGTGCAGCTAACTGGGTTAACAAAGGCCGGCCATGTCTCTCACTGTCTATAGTGTGAGGTTCATGTAAAAGAACCATTGCTGACTTTTGACAAGAGGAGCTGCATAGCCATCAGCGTGTTTCTGCCCTGCGATGGCCTGGCAAGCTGTCCAGGGTGTACTCCGCTCTTGCACAGAGTCGGCTGGGATGGGTGCCAGCCTCCCTGCGACCCTAATTAAGATTAAGCGGTTACAGAAATGAAAAACAGTTTCAGAGTTCACATTTAGACTCCTCCCCCATATATAACCTGGATTCTAGCAGTTTTTGTTTGGTTCCTTTATGAGACAACAGCATTGATCATCGTCTTGTGCTCTGGTTCTGTATAAAGGTTTGGATTCATTTACAACAGAAGGAAATGGCACTGTGGTGCACGCCCTGATCTGTTCCTCTAGTTAATAAAATCGTTAGTAATCAAAAACGCTAAAGCAAGCTCTCTCGTAGAAGAGATGTGTTCTCTGACTGTTCTGTTTCCCTCGCCATCTCTCACCATAAGTACACAATCCATCAACCCACAGTATCTCTCAAAGTGTCGGCGCTTGATAAATAACTCTGTAATGTTTATCTAGTGTTGAGGCATTTTAACTCTTAAATGCATGAGTGTTCCGCCAACTGTTCGTTTTTTGGATTGCTAGCTCTACAGCATTTATATCTAACGCAAATGAATCTACAAGCTGCTACAGCGGCCGAGTCCTTTCACTTACTTTCACAATACCATAAAAATATATTGTTTTACTAATTATTGATATTATTTGTCTGTTATTGTGTGTATTGCAATGTACATAGTATCATTAAAGTTACGACTATGGTAGATGCTACACTACATAACTTTCACAGATAGCTGCCTATAGCTATTTTGACAATGCAATTGAATTCTGGAATCTGATTGGCCATAACAAGCTGTAGATCAAAAAATCTGCACCACTGGAGACTCCGTAGATAAATGGTCACTATTAAATGAATACTGTGCTGCTAACACACACACACACACACACACACACACACACACACACACACGTGCACACCATACTGTACTTTATTACTGTACTGAGGGGGCATTTGCATGCCCTCACCCTTTACTGTTCAGTAAAATAAGTGGTGAAAGGTTGTTTCAGATAATGTGTCGGTTATCGGTGCACAGATCTCCATTCTCCACTAAATGCCACTGTAACAGTTTCTTGCACGATGCACATAACAAGTCCATGCAGGAGGTACTTCACCTGTAATTTTATTGTTTTGTAGGTGAAGGGTATTTGTCGCACTGTAAAGCTTAGTTTTATATGGTTGACAGCACCACCAGCTAATTAAAGCTACAGTGTAAAAGCGTCGGGCATGTCGGACTGTCCCCACGCAGTGGTCCAGCACAACTACTGCAGCGTTGTTGACATACAGAGTGTCAGTTCCCTTCCTCAATGACAAACCTGGTGAAAGATCAATATATCAACATGGACCTTTTCTACAAACATCGCAATTAGTCTTCCATGCATTTTTGCGGTTTGAACCAACACAAGCACACCAGATATCCATAAAGTTTATTGTTTAGGAATTTTTGAGGAATCCCAAATGGCCGATTTGTTTGCAGCGGTAGGTGAGCGGTAAACGGAACAGTGCGATTTGATTGGTTGTTGATCACTGCTGGCTGTGGTGTTTCTTTAAAGAGAAAACAAAACACATGTACAGTTTAAAATAAGTTTATTGAATAGAGCGAGTCCCCATATAAGTCCGTCATTATTTATTTTCAATTTGTAATTCCTCGCAAGTAGCCAGTCTGGTCATGGGTTTGGGTTTGATCTGCGCAACACATGGGAACCCTAAAACAAAGACTTCACTGTCAAACAGTCACTGATGAATGAGGAGCAGTCAAAATGTCCTCACTCTGCTGGATAAAAACATGTTCTAGTCCTTCGTATGTTGCATGTACAAAAACACAGGCAGACACACACACACACACACACACACACACACACACACACACACACACACACAGATCAAACACACAACCCTGTAATTCTCTTATTGGGACTTACTGCGCTTGATATTTACCCTAACCCAGTGCTTCTCAATTATTTTGTGCCCCCCGTGGAAGAGGAAAACATTTCACCCCCCCTACTATAAATACTGTTATTTGTCTAAAAATTGTTGTAAGTAATCCTCTGCATAACAGTGTATCCTTATTAACATAATAAATCCTTATTAATCCCCATAAAACATAATTTTCTACTAAATAAGCCTTAAAACTACACAAAAATATACCTTATTTTATGTATAATAAATGTGCTATTGTATTGTAATTAAAGAAATAAACTGTACTGTATAATAAAGTGGTTTTATTTACCTTTGTGATGGTAGTTGATGGCTTGATGGAATGGAGTGGGAGGAGGAGGGAGGGAGGGACTTACTGTTTGGAAGGAGAGTTTGGAAACGCCTACTGTTTGGAAACACCCTTAGCCACACACGCACCCTTAATAGCTTCCTTGTTCTTAAGGATGGGAGCAATGGTAGACTTAGCGTACTGGTACTGGGACGCTGAGTCACACAAACGCACACCTCGTTCGTGTTTTTCAATGATCTCCGCCTGTGGTGGGGTCTTTTTCGGTCCCATAATAGCAAAAGTACACTCAATATGGTCCAAAATGTCTAGCAAACACAAACCACTTCCGCACTCAAAGAAAGGGGTGTGACGAACTGTGACGCCGTGAGCGTGCGTCAGCTTCTCGTGGCTGCCACCGTGGCGCTGTTCGACCGCGTGGTTTGATTCGTCCGCCGAAAACTAGTTCGTCAGCAGAGACTATATGCTCGCAAATTTAATGTTCTTGAGGCGAAAAGTTCGTGAGCTTAAGCGTTCGTCAGCGGAGGTTTTACTGTATATTCAAATTTGTGTACCATTGAGTGAAGTATCTGTCTATCTGTCTATCTATCTGTCTACAACTGGCTATCTAGGCTTCTTTATAAATATCTTGACAAGGAAATGATTCTAAAGTAAAATTACCATGTGCATACCCAAGCTTTCTCGCTAGCCAGTAAACCAGCTAACATCAGTAAAGTCAATCAAATTGAAGTGTTTTGAAATCGCAAGTGGATCAGCAGCTAACTCAGACGTAGTGTGGGTGTGTTGTATAAACCAGGAGCGTTCTAGCACACTATCTAGCATTAACCGTTATGAGAGCTGCTGGTATTTGGAAATTAGCAAACAGCTAAACATCTGACGTCTTCATTAAATTTAACATCTGCATGATTGCTGACAATCAAGATGGCAGACTTCTATCCGTATTGCCTCGTGAATTTAATGTTGATGATCTACTACTACAGAATGTCTTCCTTTCAGCTTTTTCCCTTTTTTTTTTTTTTTTTTTACTTGGGAGTCACCACAGCGAATCATCTGATTTGCACGTTTGATTTGGTAGAGGTTTTTACGTCGGATGCCCTTCCTGTCACAAGCCTTTTTAGCAAGGGACAGAAACACGCTGACGACTTTGCAGCTACTCTTTACGAAAGTCAGCAATGGTTCTTTTACACGCCTCTCACCATAGACAGTGAGAGACATGGCCCGCCTTTGATAACCCAGTTAGCCGCACTAGGGGGGACAGTGACAACCTTGTGGAGAGTGGGACTCGAACCCCCAACCTTTGGATCAGCGATCCAGCGCCCTATACCACTAGACCACCACTGCCCCTCTACTACTACTACTATAGAATATCAGTCGATATAAGAATAGCATATTATACCTTCGGTAGAAGAATAGCATTTTTCTTATTTTTCATATTTTTGTTCATATCTTTAGCCAACAGCATTCTTCAGTTTTTGGCTGCAAAGCGTTTTCTTATCAGAAATGTAATTAATTATTCAAGCAATCTTTAATGAACCCTTTGTTCTTAAAGCATGTGTGTATAAACGGAAGGGTGAAATCCAAACTCCACTACCGTATAGTACATTTAATTTTTTTTTTAAATTGGTTAGTGACACATTTGGTGCCTTATTTAATTTGAAATTCAATAAAAACTTCAAATTATTGCTCATTATTTTTTATTATTCAAAACCTGTCAGGGGCTTAACATTTAACTTTTCTACCATCGAGTAAATACACATTTTTAGATTGCAGAGTTTTTATGGTACTTGGTGTCTGATCAGCGGGATTCATGAATGGAACCAGATCACCGACAAAGCACCATAACGATACATTTCTCAGATCTCTCTGATTTCAAGACCTGATTTGCTTTCAGCTGTTAATCTCACCCGGTTTTCATAATTACTTTGTGATAATAGGGGATGAGGTTCTTATTCCCAGCTAATCAAAGCATCTCCGTCGTTGTTCATGCTGTGTTTGATCAGTGTGTGTGTGATTACACTTCCTCTGCACCACCCAGGTTCTTTCTGTTTTGCGAGAAAAATATTGGGCTTTAAAAAAAAAAATAGAAATTCAGTAATCAGTAATTTTTACATTCGCATTTCTGTGTGTTTGTGTGTGTGTGTGTGTGTGTGTGTTGGGTCCTGTACCCTTATAAGAACTCATGCTTTTTGCTATATCATTTGTAAATCTGTTTTTTTTTTATAATTTTTTTTAATGTGACATACCGGTACATACCAACGCATACGTACTTCGATACATGGAACAGATATTACATCTCAACTGTGCCTAATTAATTCACATTAAATTTACATTTTTTTCTTCTTTTGGGGAAAAAAATAGGGTTTTATTGGAATCAGAATCAAAATCAGAATATTTTATTGATCCCGGAGGAAATTGTGCTCTCATTTCTTCGTGCACAGTAAGAATGAGATGAAGATAAAGTCTTGATCAAGAATAATTACATTTGTATATACAGTATATTCATTCACTCACTCATTTTCCAAACCACTTAATCCTAATGTGGGTTGTGTGGAGGCTGGCGCCCACCTCAGGTGGTTACATGGTGTTATGGATGTAACATTTGTACACCCTGGACAGCTGTCAGGCCATCAGAGCCCAGAAACATACTGATGATTACACAAAGCTACCCTTGATGAAAGTGAGCAATGGTTCTTTTACATGAACCTCTCATCATAAACAGTGAGAGACATGGCCGGCCTTTGATAACCCAGTTAGCTGTAGTAGGAGGACAGCAGGAACAACCGTTGACAGTGAGGCTTAAACTCCCAACCTTGAGATCTGTAATCCAGCACCTTACCACTGGGCCACCACTGCCACTTGTACATATGCATGTGTCTGTAGTTAGGGTGCTGTGCTCATGATAGACAGGTTGTGTGTTCAAATCCCAGTTAGACCCCCACTGTGCAAGACCCTGGGTAAGGTCTGAACCACAAGCGTGCTTCTGTTCACCCAGCAGTATAAATGGGTACCAGTGAAAATATACTGGGAAAGTAACCTGCGATGGACTAGCGTCCCATCCAGGAGGAGTTGTACTCCTAGTCCAGTGGTTCTCAAATGGGGGGGGGCATAGTGCGATGCCAGGGGGGGCGCGTGTGACCCCAGGGAACATGCTTTTTTTTTTTTTTTTTTTTTTTTTGCCGTATTAGGATAAAGTGTAATTCTACATCCACTACAGCATGTGGCAGTGGCCTCCTCGCTGTGAGTGTGCCCAGAAGTGAGATAAGAAGTCACTTAAAGACATCACAGGCGTTACTTATAGACATCACACCCCGATCACGTGATGACCCGCGTGAGTTTTTTTCAGCGAAAATGTGCCGAGTATTGCCAACAAGCATCTCGGTTTGTGAATGATATTCCAGTAAACCAGCGAGCTCTGTTAGCATCAGATAAGGTGGCGTACCAAACTGCTCAGCGCAGAAAACCCCACAGCACAGCAAAGGAACTGATCCTACCCGTAGCAGACGTGGTCTCTGTCATGCTGGATGACATCAGCGCTGTGAAAATAAGTCCAGGACCCAGTTCAGCATTGATCAGGAGCTGAGAGTTCAGCATCGTGCTTTAAACCCGGCTTCAAAAAGCTCTGCATTGAGAAAAGTGCTTATTATAGCCATTCATCTGGACTTAATCATTTTGACAATAATAATAATAATAATAATAATAATAATAATAATAATAATAATAATGATAATAATAATAATAAGTAATACAAATTGTTTTATTAATTTTTGTTTTGTAGATTAAAGTGTTTTTTAGATTGTGCTCCTGAGTTAATATTGCTGATCAATTTGAATGTATTATTATTCATTGATTGAATTAATTTTATTTTTCAGTCTAAAATGCTTCAAATTGTTGGTCAAAAAATGTTTACAGTTTAAATAAGGATACTTTTTTCTTTGAGGCAAATTGATGCACTTTAAATATTTTTGTTTATAGACTAAAAAATTGTTAATAAAGTTATGCTTTGTTGGAAGTTGATCTCTATTTCTTCATTTTTTTTGTATTGCATAGTGATAATAATGATTTTTTCTATTAATAAGGATTAAGGATACAGTGTATGCAGAGGATTACTTATAACAATTTTCAGACAAATACTGTAACACTATTTATATGGGGGGGGTAATTGAGATGCTCTATCCTAGTTGCTTCACGCTATGGATACCGGGGATAAACACGGGTCTGATGAGGCACTATGGCTCGAGTATAAAAAGCCCAAAGGACTTTGATATATATATATATATATATATATATATATATATATATATATATATATATATATATATATATATATATATATATATATATATATATATATATATATATATATATATATATATATATAGATAAATACAGACACTCCCCAACTTTCGTTTTTGTTTGGTTCCGGATGGCGGAACGTAAGTTGGGAAAAAAAAAAAGTAAGTTATGACTGTACAGTATGCCCTTGACTTTTCGTGGTTTTGCACCCACGGATTGATTATTTGCTGACTGCTGAGCAACCGGCACGTGATTCAAATTCAGCCAATGGCTGTCCTACTTTCTCCTGATTGGTTGAGCTGATGTTCCGCCTCTTTTTCCTTATTTGCGCACAAGTTGTCAATGAACCTCTTTTTTTGTGTGTGTTTTAATTACCAGTTAAGCTCTATGATACCACTCAAACGCTATGCGTCACTCCAAGACGTCACTCCAAGTTCAATGTAAAAGGACATGAAGCGTAATAAAGTTTATCCTTTTGATATCGTTTGTTAAACATGCTACAGAACATAAAATCTCACGCACAAACATTCTCAGAATTAACTTAGGTACTGTACTGGAATAATAATTGAAAAGACTTTAAAACGAGTGCTTTGCAACAGTATATGCTGTATAATGTTTATATTTTATCATTAATAAAAATAACAGTAAAAATTGAAAAGTTTTTCTGAATCATTACTATATTTTACTAAATTAATACTGTATTAATGAGTAAGACTGTCTATAGAATGTGTTTAAGAAGCATATTTTAACGCATGTAATAGATACATAGTATTTTACTTCCGGCTGCTCATTCGCACATGTGAGGTGTTACATAGGGTTTTACTTCCGGGTGCAGAACTTGTGGATTATCTCGATTCGCGGGAGGGCTCGGAACTGAACCACCCGCAAATGTCAAAGGCCTACTGTATGTTTCAGTGACGTATGTCGTTCATACTGTACTATACATCCATAAATACCATTACCGTATCTCATAAAACACCCCTAAATCAATTATTATAAAAATAACATTGTAAAATAATATCAAATATATCAAATAATATCAACATTAATTTCAAATAAATTAAATTCAAGCAAAATAATTTCAAATAGATAAATTTTAATAAAATTTATTCATCAAATATCAAATGTAGTATCAAATATAACCTTTAACATTCTCTATGATGCCATCTTTCTGCATGTAAATGGTTCCAATGATCGATGGATGGTCACTTTACATGAAGCTGAGCCGAATGATTTTACATTGAGCTTTAAACAGCCAATCAACGCTTACAATATGTGAGGCGTTCCCCCGAAAATGGTTCACTTGCTTGTGCTTGAGACAAAGTGCAGGTTATACGGACTTCCATTCTTTCAAGTGTGCAAGGGCGCCATTGAATATTTGTTTAGTCCTGAGCCTGCACTGATGTGAATCACCAGCAGAGATTGTGCCGATCCGAGCAGATAGTTAATCCAGTCTTGGGAAAACCGGAAATTCTGGCATATGCCGGAAAACTTGAACCCATGCTAGTAGGCTTACGCTTCTGACCAACCATATTTGCTTAGGGTTACAATAGTCCGTAAAACAGTGTAAACACAAAGATCACAGAGATGACGTCTTAACCCAAGGGTAACACACAGTGAACTGGGAAGCAACAGAGCACGTTCAGTCTGTCATTTGTAAACAATGGACGCAGCAGCATTACATCACCGTACTATGTAGGTACGTCTCGTATTCAAAATTTGACAATTTTTTTTTTTTTTTTTTTTAAAAATCCCGTAAAATGAAAAAAAAAACAAAAACAAAAAAACATAAAACGGATGAACGTAAGTGGGGGAGCATCTGTGTGTGTGTATATATATATATATATATATATATATATATATATATATATATATATATATATATATATAGGGATTTTCTGAGTAGATCCTTCCGTAGGTGAGTGCTCAATACTTTTTGGTAGAGCAAATAAACAAAAGGACAGGACAAAGGCTTTCTATTGAAACTCCATTTATCACTACAGATCTGTTTCGAGGGGTGGTGAAACCATCCCCTCTCTTCAGGTGATTACAGAAGAACAGATTACAGATTACAGATTCTTCTGTAATCACCTGAAGAGAGGGGATGGTTTCACCACCCCTCGAAACAGATCTGTAGTGATAAATGGAGTTTCAATAGAAAGCCTTTGTCCTGTCCTTTTGTGTGTATATATATATATATATATATATATATATATATATATATATATATATATATATATAATATTCATCTCACTCTTACATGTATGGAGCAGCTGTGCGCACACAATTTCCTCTGGGATCAATAAAGGGTTCTGGTTCTGATAATAAAGGAAGGCCAGCACAGTTGGAATAAATTTTAACCTCAAATTAAATATGCGTCACATGTTTATGTAAAGAATTCTGATAGGAGATATGAAATGCCACACTGTCTGGGAATAACTTAATTTACTTTAAAAGGTACTAAAGGTACGAAAACAGAAGGGAACATGACACGGGTTTTCATTACACCACACATCCAACACCACACTAACTCTGTGAACAGTCGTGTCATTTCTTCTTTCTTTGGTATTGATTTGATGTCTTTTGTCAGTCAAATGATGAATAATATTCTCTTTTGAGTTCATTTGTATTTGTTAATCTAAGAGTCAGCACCGCACCAGCTGCCAACCTCACCGCACATCACTGGGTGGAAGGTATTGTTCAATATTGTCTTTATGCTTAGGCAACATTCGCCTCTACGATACGACCGTCAGAGACTCCAGCACCATTCCAACAATGTTACCAGCCATACAAATCAGACTGTTTAGTCTGTTGACATCTGCAACCCCCCCAGCATGCTGCCCCAACATGCACCAGCATAGCGGATAGTGCTGATTACAACAGACACATAGAACATCCTGAGCCATGTCTGACAGATGTTAAATACAGTAGCTGCCTAAAAAATAGAGGCAGTTCTGGTCTTTCTTGTATAGTGCGGTGGTGTTTTTAATATGGTCCAGTTTATTGTCAATATATGAACCAAGGTATTTATAATCCTCCACCATTTCCACATTGTCACCCTGGATGTACACAGGACTCGCTGGTGTTATGGATCTTCGAAAATCCACAATCAGTTCCTTGGTCTTTGTCACATTAAGCTGCAGATGATTCTGCTCACACCATGTGACGAAGGAGTTCATCCGAATCCAGGAGAGTCATCAGAAATCTGGTCCCTGTGCAGAAGCTGAAGTCAGTTGTCCAGAGGGTGTTGAGAAGGGTGGTCCCTTGTGACGCTCCGGTGTTGCTGACTACTGTGTCTGACATGCAGTGCGTCAGGCGCACATACTGTAATCTTCTGGTCAGGTAATCCACAATCCAGAACACAGGAGAGGTGTCCACCTGCATCGCTATTAGTTTCTCACCCAGTAAGGTCAGCCTGATAGTGATAGAATGCTTTGGAAAAGTAAAAAAACAAAAACAAAACATGGCCCTCACAGTGTTCGCCATCTGGTGCAGCTGAGTGTATACACGATTAAGCAGGTAGATGTTGCCGTCTTCAACTCCAAGACCAAGCTAGCCGGCAAACGGAAGGGGGTTCAGATGTCGTCTGACCATGGGTGGGAGTTGATCCAGGATGAGTCTCTCGAGTGTCTTCATGACATGTGAAGTCAGTGCTACGGGTCTGTAATCCTGGGGGCCACTGGGAAGTGAAGTCTTCTGGTATAGGAACATAAGCTGGTAAGGCAGGTCCCAGCTTGTTAGAAAACAGCTGGTTGTACTGATTCTTGCTAATCAAACTTGCTCCAGCTGGTTCGACTTGCTCCAGCCTATTCCAATTGGAGATGGGTAGACTGGTTCTATCTGGGCAATTCCCTCAGAAAATGGGACATGACCAGCAAAAATTATTTCCCTGTATAGATTCTGAAAAAGGGTGGAACCAAAACGTAAACCCCCCCCAACTTCACAATATAAGAACTATAGGAATTCAACAGGAAATCTCACTTTTCCACATGACATTTGACTGTCAAACGATTACAGTATATCCATAGTCCATGGACTTCAATGATGTTTTTTAGTCGGGTGTGTTATCCTTAGGATTAGTTAATTAGTAGGAGCTTAATGCCTCACTTCCTGTTCTGTACTGTAGTCAGGATATTCATAAGCCTCCTCCCACTATATATCTTCAGTTCACAGTCAGGTAACACTGTTTTCAAGGGATTTTGAAATAAAGTTTGATGAAATTTCAATGTTTCTTTTTCTTGTGACATCCATCACACTCATATATATATATATATATATATATATATATATATATATATATATATATATATATATATATATATATATATATATTTGTTTTCATTAACAAAACCGCCCCAAAACAAAGCATCATTAAAAAAAAAAAAAAAAAAAAAAAAAAATATATATATATATATATATATATATATATATATATATATATATATATATATAGAGAGAGAGAGAGGATTTTCTGAGTAGATCCTACCGTAGGAGAGTGCTCAATACTTTTGGTAGAGCAAATAACAAAGGACAGGACAAAGGCTTTCTATTGAAACTCCATTTATCACTACAGATCTGTTTTGAGGGGTGGTGAAACTATCCTCTCTTCAGGTGATTACAGAAGAACTTCTTCTGTAATCACCTGAAGAGAGGGGATGGTTTCACCACCCCTCGAAACAGATCTGTAGTGATAAATGGAGTTTCAATAGAAAGCCTTTGTCCTGTCCTTTTGTTTATATATATATATATATATATATATATATATATATATATATATTCCCCTGACTAAATGCCCCAACACCTTAACTATCCACGCAAGATTAGGGATTTGTGGCCTCAACCATTGGTGTGAAATTGGTTGAAATGACTGCGACATATTACAAATGTAACGTCCATCACGGTAGACTTGCCCAGTTAGTTAAACTGGTTATAACTCAGAAGGCTGACTATAGCCAGTTATACTGGTTGTAGCTTATTAAACTTGAACTGTTCAAACTGGTTCTCGCTAATTAAACTGGCTCCAGCTGGTTAGACTTATTCCATGCTGTTACACTGGAGATTACTAGAATCCTTCAAGCTTAGATCCAACGAATCAGACTGGTTCAAGCTGATTATCCCATTTACAGCTTGTTAGACTGGAGCTGGTTGGACTGGTTCCAGCCTGGCAGACTGAGACTGGTCAGACTGTTTCTAGATGCGCTACTGGTTCTGGCTGGTTAGGAATAATGGTTTTGAGGGGGTTTTAACATGTGAAGTCGAGATTAAGAAGGATTTAAGGGATCTATATATATATATATATATATATATATATATATATATATATAGACCTTTTGTTCTTTGCTCTACCAAAAAGTATTGAGCACTCTCCTACGGAAGGATCTACTCAGAAAATCCTCTATATATATATAGACCAGTATATGTGTGTGTGTGTTTCGAGTGATTTATCATTTTCAGATTGAACGATGAAATCTAATTGCTACTTTTGGTTGGAGGTGAAAGAGAGAGATTTCCTTTCGGCTTTTTCCCCGTTATCAAGGGTCGCCACAGCGAATGATTCGCACGTTTGATTTGGCAGAGGTTTTTACGTCGGATGCCCTTCCTGACACAACCCTTTTAACAAGGGACAGAAACATGCTGACGGCTTTGCAGCTACTGTTTACGGAAGTCAGCAACGGTTCTTTCATGCCTCACACCATAGACAGTGAGAGAGTGGGACTTGAACCGCCAACCTTTGGATCAGCGATCCAGTGCCCTATACCACTAGACCACCACTGCCCCTATTTGGTTGGAAGTGAAAGAGGGCCTGATATTTACTGCTCAGTGTGTGTGTGTGTGTTTGTGTGTGTGAGAGAGAGAGAGAGAGAGAGAGAGAGAGAGAGAGAGAGACGCTGCTTGGGAAAATCATAGATAAGTTGAAAGCCGTAGTTTTATGCCGCGGGTTCATTCCCAGTGCGGCTAACTGGGTTATCAAAGGCGGGCCATGTCTGTCACTGTCTATGGTGTGAGGCATGTAAAAGAACCATTTCTGACTTTCGTAAAGAGTAGGCTGCAAAGTCGTCAGCGTGTTTCTGTCCCTTGCTAAAAAGGGTTGTGACAGGAAGGGCATCCGATGTAAAAACCTCTGCCAAATCAAAACCTGCGAATCAGATGATTCGCTGTGGCGACTCCCAAGTAAAAGGGAAAAAGCCGAAAGGAAGACAGACAGACAGACAGTTCATCAAGTGATTGAAGCTAAAAATATTGATTTTTAATTTGTTTCATATATGCATTGTACGATTGTTTTTCTACTAAATTAGCATGTATTATTAATAAATGTGATGCATGAGGTACAAGTATTTTATTGAAATATCTTTCCATTGGGATTTCGTGCGAAACTGTGAGAAACAAACAGACTCGCTTTCCCTGTCTTCTGAGCCTGATTTCATTCCCTCACAGTCGTCAAAGATGAAAAAACCACAAAATTTTTGTTGTAAACAGACTCTAAGCCCGACTTTTACATATTACTACACTGCTGGTCCGGGTTTAGGCGTAGTAATTCTGATTTGGTTAGAAACCACTGCATCTATGGTACTTTATTTTATCGTGAACATGATCAGAACCCCTCACATCTTCTACCGCTGGTCTGGTCTTTAGTTTGACTTATTTTGAAAAGAATCATACTTCTACTGTTGAAGTGTACATTTTTTTATTCTTATTATTATTTCTCTGAGATTTTCCTATGAGGCTTCATTACTGCTGAAAGTGAGGGACTGTAAGCGAGCTTTCCATTCATCAAAAAATAAAATAAAATAAAATAAATAAAGGCTGCATCGGGCCTCACAGAGCCGAGTAGTGCGCAGCTTTCAAAGATGCTGTCGGAAATAGGGGATTTCTATGGAAGCAGATTGCACCTCGTCAGTGAGGCAGTGAGAGACTATTTTGGAGGTACAATCATAAATCGAAGATTTTAGCAGCGATGGCGAAGAGGATCAACCTGTACAAGTGAAAAATGTTGCTGTTGCTCAACACATGGGGCCTGGTGAGTGACTGTTTACATCATGATATGAATTCACTTCCATGAAAGATGTCATACGTACAACTTTTTATAGAGTTGGTCAATAACTTTAGAATTGAAAAGTAATATTTAAAAAAATGGTGAAATTTGCTGATAATATTGATGGTATTTTTAGTAACACAGACAAGGTGAAGGTGGACGTGGGGAAAGCACTTCAGGCTAAATCAAATTTAAGAGAAATAGCAGCAAATTTTTGAAAAAAAAAAAAATTCAGTTGGTTTCCGGTTTGGCCGGCCGAACAAATTTGAGATCTTTTCCAAAACGTGATCCTGCACTGTCTGTGGATCATGTACTGTATTGAACCCGCCCTTAAAATGTAAATAAAGCGAATCCAAGCGCTTCCTTTAATTAACCTTTTTTTGTGCTTTTTTCTCTGTATATTTTCCTTGTAGCTTCCACATGATTGTCTCAAGTTCGGTGGGTCCATTATAATTACAGGGATCCCTCACTTTCCGCAGTTAATTGAGACGGAGACACACCCCCGAGACCGCTCATTTCCGAGAAGTAGGATCGACCCCCCCTGCCTGGGGAATATTTTGACATATACGTACATGTATATGTGTATATAATATCAATAAATACATATTCAACACTATAAATGCTTATAATAACCGTTAAACATTCAAAGATAATGCATGTAAATAAAATATAAATATACACTTATACAGACGCTCGTGTACACACAGATGCACACCTCACATAAAAATGTAAATAGTTTTGATGGGGGGTTTTGGGTTGGTGGGTTTTTTTTTTTTTTTTTTGCATAATTGGTCTTGTTTTGCAGCATTTTCCTTAACTTTTCCCTTATTTTTCCTTCATTTTATTGATTTTTCAATGAAAATTTTTGAAAAACCCACGATGCACTGAAGCCGCAAAAACTGAAGCACGAAGTAACGAGGGATCACAGTAGTTGTGTATTTCAGTAAAAGCTGCCTAGATTTGGCTTATTTGACAGCCACTATTTCAGCCTACACTGTCTGGACATGTGTGTGTGTGTGTGTGTGTGTGGTGCAGTGCGGCGCTGGGCCTAAAAATCTCCACTATTTGTTCATTCCTTGCCAGATCGGAGCATAATTACCAGTTAGAGATTTTTATTAATTAAACCTGTGAATTTATTATTTATTTTAGACGCGGTCTAGATCAGCGTTCTGAGTCGTGCTGATAACAAAAATCTTGTTTTATATCAGAGGAGGGATTATGTGGGAAATCCAAGTTGGTCTAATTATTCAAAGGAAAGTAAATGAAAAAAAAAAAAACAGAAATAGATTATTGCATAGTCTGTATATATTTCCCTTATGTCCTCTGTAATACATCCAAAAGAATCAGATCCGAGTGCAAATGGACCAGATGTGAAATACGCTTCCTCTGTCTGTTGACCAGTGACAATGACACCGGAACCATCATTTATTTTTAGAAATAATCTTTTTTTTTAAAATAATAATATGTGTGTGAGATGGTTGCTGTTGCATTTAGGATTTTTTTTTTTTTTTTTTTTTTTTTCGAAAAACCAAAGTCTTGGTACACAGACTCCCACCAGCCCCCTCTATATAGAAGTGGCGGGTTTGTGTGACATGTCATAATTTCAGGGGTTTTTCTTTGCAAAAAGGGGCGGATTCGCATAACCTGTGCAACTTGAGCTGTATGAAAGAGCGCGACAAAACCCAAACGGCTTCCAAAGCCATTCGCTCAAATTTAAGACGATCTGAATTGGCCCCAAATTTTGAGCAAAACCAAAACTTTATCCAAGACAGCGGATACCATTTACCTCAAATTCGACCAAAGACATCCGAAAAGATACATAATTATCCTCAAACTGAAATGCGTTTGTACATTCATCCATGATAGGTTTCATGTGAGAGGCTTTCCTTGGCTTACAAGTCACAGATTTTTTATTACCATTGCGTGATCCACGCACACATCATTCATAAAAAAAGAACAATTGTATTATGCATCTCAGTCAATTGTGGACTGATCATTATTGGTTTAGTAATTATGGGCGAAGGGGGTGGCTGTACATGAAATCACTGTGTGTTTGTGTGTGTGTGTGTGTGTGTGTGTGTGTGTGTATGAGAGAGAGAGAGAGAGAGAGAGAGAGCTGGATGTGTTTCTATGAGAGGAAAATAAGCCTTTATATTTATTATTCATATTTTCTATTCTTTGTGTTTTCAGCTGACGGGGCTGTAGGTTGGGATACGTTCTGCAGTTTCTTTTTAAAGCAGATCTCTGTGGTGCTGAGGACAAAGCAGCCTGCTTCAGGGCAAATGCAGGAAAACCAAATTTGTCTTTTTTTTCCCATGTAGCTTCAAACTGAATGACATCCCGAGCAGTAACTGAGTGTAACAAGTAACTGAGTGACTTCCCAATGTTTTCAGAGTCTTTTTGGCATTATAGTGCAAGTTTTATTCTTAGAGCCGTGGTGGCCTGGTGGTATAGGGCGCTGGATCGCTGATCCCAAGGTTGGGGGTTCAATTCCCACCCTTCACAAGGTTGTCACTGTCCCACCCAGTGCAGCTAGCTGAGTTATCAAAGGCCGGCCATGTCCCTCACTGTCTATGGTGAGAGGTTCATGTATGAGAACCATTGCTGACCTTCGACAAGAGTAGCTGCAAAGCCGTCAGCGTGTTTTCATTAATTTTCTGAACCATTCATTGTTCATTTTCTGTAACCGTTTAATCCTAATTGGGGTCACAGGAAGTCTGGCGTCCATCTCAGCTGACTCCAGGTGAGGGTGGGGTACACCTTGGATAGCTTGCCAGACCATTGCAGGGCCAACACTCACTCAGCCATTCATACTCACTTTCACACCTACGGGTGATTTGGAACAGCCAATTAACCTACAGTTTGGTCTGTGAGTGGAAGCCGGAGTACTTGGAGGAAACCCACACGCACGCAAACACAACACAGAAACGCCTGAGCTGGGAATCGGACCCAGGACTTTCTTGCTGTGAGGTGGATGCGTTACCACTACTCCACCGTGCGGGGGATCCAACACATATGTGAAAATGATTCCTCATGCTCCCTGAACCACTCTTTCATTATTTCAGTCACCATTTTATATCCGTGTCATCAGGGAAGAAAAACATGTGTTGATGTGATAACCTGCTGATTCAGTATGTTCATATCATCAGCTGCTTAATTTTATTGCCACATTAATGTTGCTGAGCCTCGACCGGACCAATTGGAGCAACAATGCCAGGGAGATTAAATGCTGTGATTAAGGATAAATACTCTCCATTAAAATATTAGTGTGTGACTTTTTTGGCCAGGCAGGGTGTATATGCAAACACACACACACACACACACACACACACACACACACACACACACACACACACACACACACACACACACACACGAACATGCTCATTTAAGAAGCTGAGGAGATAAACAAACTAATGACTTTGGATTCCTGTATTGGTGGCATCAAACCATAGCATTGGTGGACTAATTCCCCGTGCTAAAATATCCTCTTGGGTCTATAATCCCCACACACACATACACACACGGAATCACGATCAGGCAGTAAATGACTGTGATATCTTCAAGCTGCCGATTTTGAAGCAACAGCAGTTTGGAGGATTATTGTGAATATGGGCATGCTGACCTTTTTGCTATGTTATTTTTTTCCCTTTGCTTTGCTTTTAAACCCTGTCGGAAATTCAACCCTTATGTCGTTTCATTACAGATATAAATCCTATTGATTTAACACCTTCGACTGATGAACATTTCAGAGCCAAACCTGTATGCAGAGCATCTGGAGCTCATATACCACTCTTAACCTCAGAGACCCTATTTTCTAATACCTTGGACTGGACCACCAGAAGTCTGAGAGCACTCATGTGATGTTGAGTGTTGAGCTATATTCTGAAATGTTCCATATGAAAATGGTCACATGATCACACCAGTCCAGTAGGCAGGCGGCAATATGTTTTTAGTAGTACACCATGCCTCATGTTCTCCCGTTTTATCTTGTTAAGGTCATAGGGAGGCTGGAGCCTATATCAGCCAACTATAGACGAAGGCAGAATACACCCTTGGCAGCTCACCAGACCATCACAGTGCTATTGTCCACATACACTCACACCTAAGTACATTTTGGAAGAGCCAATTAGCTTCATGTGGATGTGAATATATTTGAATTATGGGAGAAAACTGGAGTACCTGGAAACCCATGAAATCGGAAGAAGAACATGGACATCTCACACAGAAATCATCTTACCATGCCTGCTACTCGAACCAAGGGTTTTCTTGCATAATCACTGTGGCACGGTGCAAGCTTAATTTTCTCTATTCGCTCACACATTTTTGTGATTTCAGTTATTGCATTTATATTGACTGCGAGTCATTCCTGAGGTAAACTGAGGTACAGATTAACTTTGTGCCCATTTATACGATGGTCACATGAGCGATTTTGCTGAGTGGTACTTTATCGGCTGGTGTGTTTTGTTAATATTACAGTGCATAGTTCTTCATCAGCAAACAGCATTTGGTGACTGGATTGAAATGAATAATAGTACGAGGCAGCTTTGGATACAAAGTGCTGAGTTCATCACTTATGGCAACATCTGTGTCCAGCATAGTTTACTGCACAAATCCACATGTGTGAAAATGATAAAGCTTTCTAAATCAGGTCTCATGAAACCTCAGACAGTGCCTACTTTTAATAATTCAGTGGTTTTTTTTTACAAAGAATTGTGGATGAATGGTGAGGGCAGCGGTGGCCTGGTGGTAAAGGTGCTGGATCACTGATCTTAAGGTTGGAGGTTCAACCCCCACTCTCCACGGATTGTCACTGTCTCCCCAGTGTAGCTAACTGGGTTATCAAAGGCCAGCCTTGTCTTTCACTGTCTATGGTGTGAGGTTCATGTAAAAGAACCATTGCTGACTTTCGACAAGAGTAGCTGCAAAGCCGTCAGCGTGTTTTCGCCCTGTGATGGCCTGGCGAGTCGTTCAGGGTGTACTCTGCCCTCGCCTGGAGTCGGCTGGGATGGGTGCCAGCCTCCCTAATTAGGATTAAGTGGTTACAGAAAATGAATGAATGAATGAATGAATGGTGTACTTGAAGAATTTAGCTTAGCATGACATCATTACTGTGAAATGTAGCTATGAGGAAAGAAAAGTGAAAACAGACCAAAAGGTCCGTGAACAGAGTGTGTTCTAAAATGCTGTTAAAGATCATGTGTTAATTAAGAAGATTAATATGCAGGATGAGGACAGTACATGCCTGTCAGCTGCCGCCCAGGGGCCAGCATGGTTATTTAAAGCTAGCTGGTCCCCTGGCGCCTGCTGTGAAATGTAAATGAATGAAAGAGGCCATTTTAGAAGCCTTTAGCTGAATTTTAATTTAATCCGTAATTGCTCATCGCAAATAAGCAACTAAGATTGGCACATTTAAACTATCCTTGCGCCGATACTTGATGACGGCGCTTAAGCTGTCCCATATGTTCAGCCTGGTAAAAATATGCACTACATCAGAATTCTTGTGTATGAGACAGTGTGTGTATGTGTGTGTGTGTGTCGGAGTAAGTTTTCACAGATTAAGACAGGAAAGCAGGAGGTGTGGGATTTGTGGATGGCTCCCTGAAGACAGTGTCCTCATTGCCTTTTAAAGACACATTTTCCGAGCCGTTGCCTGTGAAAGATGGCCGCCACTGTGGGAATGACCCAGTCATGCTAAAGGATGAAACCGTTGCTAGCACTCTCAAGGTGGCCTAATTTGAGCTAAATCAGTGCACCACTGCTTAAATAAATGAAAAAAAAAAAAAAACCCTGCAAGGGTCATGCAAGAGGCATTGTTTTCCTCTGCTACTTATGTGAGTCAGCAATTTCACTTTCCTTTCACCTTTTTAAACTATGCATAATTTGGCCAGGGATTAGCAGGGAATTTTATAGCTGCAGTAATGCGTTCATAGTTAATTTGGATGAGATTAACCAATGCTTAGTAAAGAAAGGATTAACAAATGATCTCATGATTAGTTCCAATTTATTAGGTAGAAAGTTATCCTATTCAGTAAATATCATAAGAGTTCATGCATACTGATTTCAAATCATTTAATAAATCCTCGCAAAGTGACAAATATTACCTGAATTCTCTAATATTAGCAGCAAATATTTGCTAGATTTGCTAATGCTAGCTAGCTGAACTGGTTTAATAAAACAATGCAAGTATGAATAAGTATGACTGGCCCTTTGTCCTGACCGCCCTACACATACAATATGTGTGTGTGTGTGTGTGTGTGTGTGTGTGTGTGTGTGTGTGTATGTAATATATATTAGTGTATTGTGCAGTAGTGTCTTTATTCTTTATTTAATCTGCCTCTCTGATATTAGTGTCAGAAAGTCTGGCTCCACCCCCACATTACTGGCGTTGCGGATCAGTTTGTTCACTGTATGCAGCCCTCCGCCTGTTGCCCCAGCATGCAACAGCATAGAGGATAGCGCTGGCCATAACAGATTTATACAGCATCCTGAGCCATATCCAACAGATGAAAAACGTCCTTAGTCGCCTAAAAAATTAGAGACAGCTCTGATCCTTCTTGTAAAAGATTCTTTCTTGATCTACAATCGTCTTCGTTCATTATTTTCTTTACAGTCCACCGAATCAAAACAGAAGATAACATGTCTAATGGGGGGACACCACACCACACAAATCTAGACGTTCAAATCAAAACACGGGGTAATAACTACAGAGGACCAATGCAATAGGAATACATTTTAACCTCAAATGAAACATATCACATGTTCTTGTAAATAATTCTAATATGAGAGAAAAAACACAACACTCTGTCTGTTGTCAATCAAATGATGAAAAAATATTCCCTTTTGAGTTCATTTGTATTTGTATATCTGACTCACCAGCTGTCAACCTCACCGCACGTCACTGAACTATATTGTACAACATTGTAATGGTATTTTTGTGAACTTGTTTATTGCCAGTGTCACATCAGAAATGTGCTTTGTTAAAAAGGATTCAAGGGTCAATTTAACTAAAGATCAGTTTGGGTTTATTTAGTGAAACATGTCAGATTTTGCACCGAGTTCCTCTTATACAGGATTCATTAAAGTATTACAGTAATTACGTTTGGGGACAAATTTGAGACTCTTAAATGACACACACATGATATGATGGCGTAGTGGTTAAAGCGTTCATCTGACTGCAAGAAGGTCTTGGGTTTAAGTCCCAGGCTTGGGCGCTTTGTGGAGTCTGCATGTTCTATCTGTGCTTGTATGGATTTTCTCCATGTACAGTGGTACCTCACCTTACGAAATTAACCCGTTCCAGAGCCTTTTTGGGAACCTGGATTTTTCGTAAATTGAACAGTATTTTACATGTAAAACGTGTGATTCGTTCTAAGGACCCCAAAATTACCCCCAAAACCCTTTAAAAATTATAAAAGCATACCTTTTAAGACATCCTTCTGCTTCAATATCGTACCGATGGTAGACGGGTTTGGCCATATTCCTTTGTGATATCACTCAGCCGCATGCCACGAGCCCACGTCTTCTTTTCACTTGCACTGGGGATCACACACGTGCGTGTGTGTGTGTGTGTGTGTGTGTGTGTGTGCGCGCACACACGCGTGTGTTGACCATGTCTTCTTCGCAGAGTTATAATCTTACAAATGTTTGTGCAAGGTTAAAAGCCTGAGCCAAAAGAAAGTTGCACTGAGCACACTCGAAAATGAAACAACATTAACTCATGAAACAACAGTAACACTGTCCTTTAAACGAAAAGCATTATGGGTGCTCCATAATAGCCAATGGGAGGGAGCTGCGTCATCCCTCCTAGCCAATGGGAGGCCAGCGGGGCGGAATGTTGGAAGATAGTCAATGGGAAAGCAGCTCGTGCATTGTTTGAATGTTTGAATGGTGCGTTTTCATGTTTGAATGGCGTATTTGAATGTTTGAATGGCGCGTTTGGCACGTTTCGTAAGGAGAACTTGTTTTGTATACAGAGACAAAAAATTTTGGAAAATGTTTTTCGGAACCTGGATTTTTTTGTTTGCTGGCACTATCGTAAGGTGAGGTACCACTCTACTTCGGTTTCCTCCCACAATCTAAAGATATGCACATCATGTGACTTGGTTGTTCTAAATTGAGAGTGTAATTGTAAATAGTTGTGTTGGCCACGTGATGATCTGGTGAACTGATCAGTGTGTACTACAGTGTCGACTGATAAAAGCTCCAGCCTCCCCATTGACCTAATAGGATAAGGCAGTTCAGCGAGTGCATGAGCGATTGATTAATGACTTTTAGAGTTATTTCGCTAAAAAATAATTTAGGTATATTTATGTAAGATTTTAAACTTCTCTTAAAAATAATAATAATAAAAAAATATATTATTCACTATATGTCCTCGCTTTGTTTGTATCTATCTTTGGGTAATTTTCATCCTGAAAGCAGACCACATATGACCAGTATGATGAGTTTGTCATTTTGACTAAATCATTATCATTATTATAGCTGGAGGAATCTGAATGTTTTAAATGACGCAATCATTTGAGTCAATTCAGCTTAATCACAATTCATTTGGTCACACACTGTCTGCTTGTCTCAGCAAGTCTTTCACTTCACACAATCACTACATCTTTCCTATTTCAGTGCTATCATGTTCCTCTCCTGCTTCCTGGATCATGTTACACAGCTTTATGGGAAGGACGGCTCTCTGATCTACCACACTGAGAAAAAAAATATGATGCAATTTCAGAATTGGATGTGGTTTTTAGTTTTGATGGAACGAAAATGTGCAGTAATGCAGCTTTGAGAGAGATGGAGAGGGAGAGATTGTGTGATATTATATCTCTGTCAGCTTGGTTGGATCCTTAGTCAGCCATCACTAATGTCTCACGCATCCCCAAAAGACACGAGTTTATCACAAGCACCAGAGCTGCAAAAAAGTTCTGTTTTGGGAAACACATAGCATTGAATCTGACAATCTGAAAACACTAAAACCTTTGTTTATCGATGTGTGCGGTTTTTAAATAGCGCTCTCCACCCCGGACCCGAGGCAGAGTAGTCGAGATGGGGAGAGATAGAGCTTATATATAATTGATGGTGCAAAGTGCACAGTGCACTTATCACCCTGGATCCGGAGATGAGGAGGTGTGTGTGTGTGTGTGTGTGTGTGTGTGTTTAAGAGTGCATTATTTGTGTGGATAGCTCTGCAATGTTATTAGAACACTACACGCTAAATAGGCCACTGCTTAAGTCAGACATGTTTGGCTACAACTTCCATTTTTATAACGTCCGTCACTTACGAATATCTGGATAAAACAGATAAGCTTTTGTTTTTTAATAATTTTTGATGGGTTACATATAGAAGCAAATTACTCTCATCAGAGTTTGAAATTTAAAAGCCTCGAAAATAATTTTTTTTTAATGAATTCAGAACCTCATATTTTTAATCACTCGTTTTCACTTTTTATTTTTTTCAGTATTCACAAATTCAAGCCCAAATGCAAGCAATAAAATTTAAGTCTATTTTTTTTCAGTAGAATAAATTCGACAGGCCAAATTCAGTGTCTAAAATTCAGTGTCAAAAAATTTAAAAAGTCAGTATCTGGGGCACCAAGGATGAGAAATAGAACACCGATTCACCCCATTCATTTACGTGTCAGGGACACGGACAGTCCATGTTAACAGTCCTGAATGAAGTGTTCCACTTTGCTGTACAACAGTGCTTCTCAAATATTTTCTGTGACGCCCCCCTCTAGGAATGGGGAAAAAAAAAAAAAAAAAATTTAAAAATGCCCCCCCAAGCCCGCAACTATAAATTTGTATTTGTCAATAAAATTGTTATTAGTACACTTCTGCATAACATTTTATCTTTATTAACATTAAAAACAAAAAAGAAAGAAATATCGTTCAACTTACAATAAAGAACAACTTCATTAGCACTGCTGTACAATAAAGTGAAACATTTCATGTCTTGTAAATATGAATAAATGATCAAAAATAAACAAATAAAAATAATAAAAGGGTAGATAATTACAATTAGAGCAGCAGGATTGGATCCTGTGCCTTCACGTTAAAAAGAAGAACTGACGTATCAGCAAGGCGGTTATCCTCCACCACTCTGCCAGGAAAACACCACATAATCTATAGTTATATGTCTCTTGCTTGATTCTCTCATGTGCACTCTGTATTTTCCCTTCACTTGACACGACTTAAAAGTGTGATTCTGGCTGATTACGTTTTCAGTACCGGATGAGTCCCAGCCATGCAGCCTTTTGTCAAAAATTGGAGATCATTAGAAGATCTGGAGAAGGAAGCCGCTGTAGTCTATGTATTTTGACTTAGGTTGATTGTAACCTTCATGAGGTTCTGTGCATTTAAGTTAAAAAAAATGACCTAAATGATGAGAATAAAAAAGACTTAAATTGTAAATAGTTTTGGCAAGTGTCACCAGATAACATGGATACGTGTGCTATCTCATAGCCTTGGAAAATAAAGATGAACATCGGCATGCTTTCGGAGAAGAATTTATAACTATAGATTGTAGAGTGGTGGCCCAGGAGGATAAGTGGTTTATTGATTTGTCAGTTGTTTTTAACGCAGAGGCACACGTTTGAATCCTGCTGCGCTAACTGTATGTATCTACACGTTTATTGATTTTATTAATTTATTTTGGCTCCTTTATTCATATTTATAAGACACAACATTTTTCACTTTATTGTGAAGTAAAGTAGAGCACCTTCATTCAGAACTGTTAACATGGACTGTCCGTACCCCTGGCACTGCTCATCCTTGGTGTCTTGGATATTTTTTCCCACACAAAATTTTAGACTTGTATTTGGCCTGTCAAATTTGTGCTACTGAAAAAAATAGACTTTGAATTTTTAACGTTTGGATTTTTTCTGGAATTTGTGAATACAGAAATCCCTCACTACATCACGCGTCAATTCATGCGGCTTCAGTGCATCGCGGTTTTTAAAAAAATATTCATCGAATTAAAATAAGAAAATTAAGGAAGGATAGGGGGGAAAGTTAAGGAAAATGCCACAAAACAAGGCCAATTATGCAAAAACCCCAAACAAGCAAAAACAAAAACAAACAAAAAAACAACCCAACCCCCCCCCCCATCAAAACTACTTACATTTTTATGTGAGGTGCGCATGTGCGTGCACGCCTGTATGTGTGCGTATTTATATTTTATTTACTCCTATGTATTATTTTTGAATGTTTAATTGTTATTATAAGCATTTATAGCATTGAATATGTATTTACCGATATTATACACACATATACATATACATATATGTGAGTCGGGGGGGGGGGGGGTCGTCGATCCTACTTCGCGGGATTCGGCGGTCACAGGGAAATCTTGGTGCCAATTAACCACTGAAAGTAAGGGATCCTTGTATTGAAAAAAAAAGAAAGTTAAAATGAGTGATGAAAAATATAAGGTTCTGAAAATCATAAGGGGAAAAAACCAGATGCTTAATTTTGGTGCAAATAAAATTAATTGCTCGTAATTCAGACGCGCCTAAATTTCAAAATCTGATGAGACTGATTTGCTTCCACAGGTTACGCCTCTATTGATTAGTCTCTCTGTATTGAGTAGTTAGGCTCTTTGAAATTAGCTCCTCATTAAATAATCTTTTTGTACTAGTTTTTCTGTAACTAGCCTCTTTCTAACACTTTAAGTAATCTCTTTGTAGTTAGTTTATCTGCAGCCTATTTTTAAGTACTCTTTCTGTACCTAATCACACTGGCACTAACCAGCCTCTTTGTAGCGTTTTTTTTTTTTTTTTGTTTTGTTTTTTTTGGTAACTGCCCTTGCAGTATCTAATGGGTCTATCGGTATTCCTTCTGCAACAAATGTCTCTAGTTTCCTTTAAATTAATCTCATAGTATCTAATCTCACTTTAGTCTTGGACTGGGGGGGACCTGCAGCACTGAAAGCAAACTCACATAATCACAGGAAGGACATGCAAATCCCACTCAGAAATGCCCTTGTCAAACCCGGGCCTCGGACCCAGGACCTTCTCGCTGCTAGGCAGACATGCAATTGTAGCTAATCTCTCTGTACCTAAACACTATGTAGCTAATCTCTCTGTGGGTATTCGGTCTGCAGTTTATCTTCCTGTGACTAGCTTTTCTGCAAATATTCTCTCCATGGCTAATCTCTCTGTGGGTATTCTTTCTCTCGCTCGTCTTTCTGAAGCTAAGTCTTGTTTGATCTCTGTAACTATTCATTTAGTTGCTAATCTCATGTGATTAGTCTCTCAGTAAAAAAAAAATCATTATGAAGCTTATTTTCCTCTAACTAGCCTCTCTGTAAGTAGTATTCATAGCTAAACCATGCCACCGTTGTAGCTAATCTTTCTGTAGCAAAACTCATTGCAGCTAATCTCTTTGCGGGTATTCTTTTGGTAACATTTGTTTTGTTGTGAGTCTCCCTGTAGCTAATCTCTCTCTCTCTCTCTTTCTCTCTCTCTCGATAGTCCCCCCCCCCTGTAATTAGTCTCTTTGTTGCACATCCTTGTTTAACTAGTCTTTGTGTAACTACTCTTTTTTGTAGTTAACCTCCTTGTGATTAGATTCTCAGCATCTCAGCGATATATATACTTTTAATGCATGTAAATGAGCAGTTCTCTGATTTACGTAAATGTGATGTAGTACTAGGTGTAGCTGTGCCTAGCTTTATTTCATGCAAAAGTTTATGTGTGATTTGGTCAGTGGTGGTCTAGTGGGATAAGGCACTGGATTGCTGATCCTAAGGTTGGTGGTTCGAGTCTCCACTCTCCACAGGGTTTTTACTGTCTCCCCAGTGCAGCTAACTGGGTTATCAAACGCCGGCCATGTCTCTCACTGTCTATGGTGTGAGGTATATAAAAGAACCATTGCTGACTTTTGGCAAGAGTAGCGTGAAAAGCCATCAGCGTGTTTCTAATTAGAGTAACGTTCTGGCAACTCCTGCAGCGGCACTGGAACCCAGTCTTATTGGCACTTGCCCTTCCATTGGATCTTTCCAGTGGTGCCGAGAAGGGGGACAGCCTGGGTAACAGCCTGTCCTCCATTACTCCCTACCCATGCTCTACGCACTGGAGAGTATCACCAGCCAGAGCGCAGCCATAGTCCTTCGGGACTGACGGAGGCCAACCACCATCACCACCATCATGTGTGCTTTGTTAGTTTAGTACCTGTATACTGGGGTGAGGTGCATTGCACAGGACTTAGTATAGCACCTAGTGCTGTAGAGCAGTTGTATTGTAGTTGCTTAGATTTCTCATGTCCAGTTTCATCTGCAGCCACCATCGAACCCACTGAGTGAAAAGAAGACCGAGTGTGTAAGTCCTTCCTAATGGTACAAAGCTTCTGCTAAGTCAAGACTCACATTGCCTCCTCGCGGCACACCCTGGTAACTGGGCACCCTACAGCCCCAGACTAAATATGCGAGGGATCTCGGAGCAGGGTGAGCCCCAGAGGTGTAGTATGCAGGCCCACCAGCGAGTGAACCAGCCCCGGTACTGACGAGTCAACCTGTTTCTGTTTCTGCTCGGTGATTTTAACACACGGATAGGGGCAGATCATGACTCCTGGTCCCGCTGCTTTGGCATCGGCAAGCTCAACGAGAATGGCCAACGCTTTCTTGAGCTCCGCTCCTTTCATGACCTCTGTCTGACCAACAAATTCTTCTCCACCGAGTCCTGTCACCCAGTGTCCTGGACACACCCAAGGTCTCTACACTGGCATCAGCTGGACTTTGTCATCACTGGGAAATCCCTGCTGAACCAAGTGCTGGTCACACACAGTTTCCACAGTGCTGACTGTGACACCGACCATTACCTGGTCACCACTAAGGTACATCTCTGCCTCAGACATGTCAACCACTCCAAGCAGAAACCCTGGTCCTGCATCAACACAGCTATGATTGGAGTGCCTGAACTCCACCACTGCACACTCAACAACCTCCTTCCACCATTCCTTTTGATCCTAGGCCTTCCACAGCAGGATGTTCCAGTCAAGGCTGGTCCACTCCTTGATGTTGTCTTTCCATCTCTTCCTCTGCCTGCCTCTTTGTCTGCCTCCTTGCACTGTTCCCTGCAGAATGGTCTTGGCCCGAGGATCTTGTGATGCGCCCAAACCAATTCAGCTTTCTTCATTTGACTAGAGTCAGAATATCCTCGTAAGGTCCAGTGATAAGTGAAAGCCAGAGTTACAAAGTCACAGAGTTACATGGTCGCTATATAAAATACCGAGGATTTGGCTGAAACATCTCATTTCAAGGGCTTGTACCCTTCTTTCAATATCAGCTGTTAATGTCCAGCTCTCACATGCATACAGAAATATAGACATGGCCAGGGAATGCATCAGTCTGATCTTAGAACAGGTGACGATATTCTCATCTTTCCAAATTACTTTTAATTTAGTCATAGCCACTGCATATTACTATCCTTAAGACTACTTCTGTCCTGGATCCCTTATGTGATACTATGGCTCCCATATATTTGAAGCTGTCAACTTTCTCCAGTTTTTTCCATCTATTGTGATGTCAGACTCGATGCCGTTAATGTAGTTTGTCATCAGCCGGGTCTTCTCTGCACTGATTTGCATGCCATATGCGGTGGGGGCGTCTTCAAGGTGAGTGACTAAATTAATCAATTCTTGTTCTTCTCCAGCTAGGCCGTCAATATCATCAACAAAGTGTAGGTTAGTGATTGTCCTGCCTCCAATGCTGACTATTCCTTTATGGTCCTCAAGCGCATCATCCATTATTCTCTCCAAGAAGATGTTGAAGAGAGTGGGAGAAAGGAGACAACCTTGATGTACTCTAACTGTAGTTCAAAACCAGTCCCGTATGTGGTTGTCAAGGTAGATAGCGCTGGTTGCCTTGTCGTAGAGGGCTTCAATGGCTTTGATCAGGCTGGTGTTGATGTTGTACAGTCTCATGGTTGTCCATGAGGCTGCATGCCAGACTCTGTTGAACACCTTCGTGAGCTCCACAAAGACATGGTACAGGTCCTGTTGATGCTGCAGGTACTTCTTACTTAGTATTCTCAAGTTGAGATTTTTCTTGCTTGTGCTTCTGCCTGCTCTAAAGCCAGCCTGTTCCTCTTTTATAATTTCATCAGCTTCTGGTTTCAGAAGGATTTTAAGCATGACCTTGCTTGAATGATTGATCAGACTAATGGTGCGGTAGTTTTGGGATAGTTGTAGGTTGCCTTTCTTTAGGACAGTCATCATCAAGGATTGAGTCCAGGGCGTTGGCCAATTTCCCACTTGCCAGATGTTATTGCAGATGATGAGTAGCATGTCTATCATGGCAGCTCCTGCCGCTTGGACAAGCTCAGATGGAATGTTGTCGACTCCTGCCGATTTGCCTTTCTTCAGCGTGTCTGCTGCAGCTTGAACCTCTTTCATAGGATGGGGTCTGTTGGTGTTGGTTGGTAGTTAAACATCCAGAACCTTGGGGTCTCCTGTTATTTGGTGTGAGTAGAGTTCTGAGCAGTATTCAGTCAATCCTTTTAAGATGTCTTATTGCTCTATGAGGCATTTCACCTTTTTATCCTTTATGATAGTAGATCTCCCTTGTTTAGAATTCATAAGATCTTTCACAAGTTGGTAGGCTTTCCTACTGTTGTTTCTCCATGGTTTTCTTCAATCTCTTGTCACTGGACTTTGATCCAAGAATGTCTCGTCATTTTCATGCCTTTTTTTTCATTTGCCTGTTGACTTCTCTGTAGAGTGTTGCACCTTCTGTTGTATTCTTCGCCTTCTTCAGTTCTTTGTCCTTTGGAGGCATAGTCTGAAGGTCATCAGTACAAGATCATAATCGCTTCTAGTATCAGCATCTGAAAAGCTCCTGGTCTTGTTAATATTAACACTGGATTTGAATCGTCGTTTGAACATGATTTAGTCGATCTGGTTGTGGTAAACTCCTCCTGGGCTGTGCCATATCCAGCATTTGGATGATGTGTGTGGACCAAATTTGTTCACCACCTTCAGTTTGTTGTAGCGAGCAAACTTGAAGAGCCTTAAGACTCTTACATTGGTCTCAGGATTGCAATAACGGCCTGTTGTTCCTTTCTACTTTCCGTTTCCATCTTTTCCTATCTTTGCATTCTAGTTGCCCTGGACATTGGTGATGTCTTTTTACAGTGTTTGGTTGATGACCTCTTGAACCTGGTCATAGAAGTTTTCAACGTCTTTATCATCGTAGTCACTTGTTGGAGCACAGGCTTGGATTACAGTGATGTCTTCAAACAGAGAGTCATGAGTCGGGTAGAGACTGGACAACAACCCATGATGGTTTTCGCAGTATCTCTAAGGATGAGGAATCCAACACCTTTGACCTTCTGCATTAGATGTCTCCTTGAATCATTTCCAATGTACCTCACAGATTCCGAAAATATTCCAGTGGTATCTTTCCATTTCATGTGCAAGACTTCCACCTTCCGTGCTGCTCTGAGGGATCTCACATTCCATGAACCAATGGTGATGTTGTTTCTGGCATGTAATGCCTTTGGTCCGTCAGTCATATACTTTTCACCTCCATCCTGACGGCCAACAACGGAAGGCTAGGTCCTTGTTCCAGGTGACAACCAAGCCAGTATGGATTTATTTGCAGTTTTGATCTTGGGAAATGTCGCATGCCAGAGCCGACATCCTCCATCTTGGTGGCTCACCCTGGTCTCGCACACTTAGCCATTGAACTTCTCCAGAAGCTTCCTTCACCTTGGCTGGTGACCTTCATCATGGGGGCCCTATGCCCAGTGATACTGTGTTAACATCACCCCCTCACATGGTTTAGCATGTCTGCTAAGGTGAGGTCCTGGGGTGTGGCACTAAGAGCCAACATGTGAGAGATTTAGGGGATGGATGAGAACCAGTGGTGTCCATCCAAAGCTCCCTACACCCCTCGGGAATGCTATGCTGAAGCCATAAATGAAGCCATGGCAGACTGCCCCACTGATTCTGCTACTGCAAGATGGAACCACATTCACGAGCCTGTGTTTGAGGCCACCATAGGCAGCTTTGGGAAGAAAGTGGACAGTTGTGCGGATTGGTTTAAAGCAAGAGCTGCTGAGATGGAACCTGCCATCGCTGCCAAACATGCAGACCTAATTGCCCACAAGAAGGCACCCTTGGAACAATGCACAAAAAATTGCGAGGTGTTGTGCCAACGTCTTGTGGCTTAATCTCTGCCAGGACATACAGCTTTCGGCAGATCTCGGAAATTAGTGCAAAATGTACAAATTCACGAAGAAGGCTTTCAGTCCCAGTGCCATCAAGACCGCCCCAACTCAAATAAATTGCAGGCGATGTCATCAAGGATTCCGGCAAACAAATGAAAAGATGTGCTGAGCACTAACAAGAGCTCTACTTGAGAGAAACCACCGTCTCAAACATAGCCCTTGAGAACACCCCTCTGTCCCCTCCACTGTCCATCATGGATGAGCTTGATGCTCCACCCACCATCAAGGATCCCTGCAAGGCGATAGACTCCATTTCAAACAGCAAGGCTCCAGGCAGTGCCCCCCCTGCCCCGAAATTGTGAAAACTGCAAAAGAGAGTTCGCTCTTGAAACACCTCCATGAGCTCTTGCTGCAGTGCTGGGAGAAAGGGGCTGTTCCCCAAGACAAGCGTGATGCCAAAATCATCACCCTCTACAAGAACAAGGGGGAGCAGAGCGATTACAACAACTATTGTGGCATCTCACTCCTAAGCATAGTTGGCAAAGCCTTTGCCCAAGTCGTCCTCAACAGGTTACAACTACTTGCTGAATGTGTGTATCCAGAGGTGCAGTGCGGATTCACAGCAGCCAAGTCAATCATAGATATGGTCTCTGTGAGGCAGCTGCAATATAAGTGCCGGGAGCAGACACAACCCTTCTATTTAGCCTTCATTGACCTGACCAAGGCTTTTGATTTGATCACCAGAGGTGGACTGTTTGTCGTCCTCCAGAGAATTGGATGCCCCCCCCCCCCAAAGCTTTTGAGCATGATCAAGTCATTCCACCAGGACATGAACGGTATCGCCAGTTTGATGGATCATCCTCAGACCCTTTCCCAATCAAGAATGGTATGAAGCAGGGTTGTGTCCTTGCTCCAACCCTTTTTGGCATTTTTTTCTTCCTGCTCCAGTGCTATGCCTTCTGGCACTCTGAAGACTACATCTTCATCCATGCCAGGAGCGACAGAGGCCTCTTTAACCTGGCACGCCTCAGAGCAAAGACCATTGTGCAGAGTGTTCTCACCAGGGAGCTGCTCTTTGCTGATGATGCTCGTCTTTGTTGCACACACTAAGGAAGCGCTCCAGCGTCTCATCAAGTGCTTTACTGGTGCCTGCTCCATCAGTTTGGCCCCTCCATCAGCCTAAGAAAGACTGATGTCATGGGCCAGGATGTCAGTAGTGCTCCCAGTATTAAAATCGATGACCACACCCTTGAGGTGGTGGAAAAGTTCACCTACCTGGGGGTTGATCATCTCCAGCAACCTCTCTCTAGATGTCGAACTGAATGTCCATAGAGGCAAGGCGTCGACAGTGATGGCCTGTCTGGTGAAACGAATCTGGGACAACTCTATGCTACCCACCAACACCAAGATAAAAGTCTACAAGGGCTGTGTACTGAGTACTCTCCTATATGGCAGTGAAGCATGGACCCTCTAATCCTGCCAGGAACGCCGGCTGAATGCCTTCCACCAGTGATACCTTCACAGACAAGTAGGCATCACTTGGCAGGACTATGTTTCCAATATCGACGTCCTGGCTAGAGCAGATGTGCCCAGGATGTTTGCCATCCTGACCCAGAGACGCTCACAATGGCTTGGCCACATCACCCGAATGGATGATGGCCACATCCCCTTACTGTACGGGGAGCTGGCTACTGGAACAAGGTCAAAGGGATGCTCAGCTCTCAGATTCAAGGATGTCTGCAAGTGCGACCTCAAGACTGGAGGTTTCAACCCCTCTGACTTGGAGTCAGTCGCCTCCGACCTCTCCAACTGGTGAACCACCACCCAGAATGTCATCAGAACAGCAGAGGAGAGAAGAGACACCCGCTTGGGGAAGAAGAGACTCCGCAGACAGCGGAGACTGTTGACACCCTGACCACATTGTGAAGACCTCATCTGCAGCGGCTGCGGCAGGATCTGCAGATCCTGTATCGGCCTCTACAGCCACGCCCAACGCTGCAGCTCCCTGACCGAAGGGGGACCCCCCCCCATGATCTTTCATGATCGATAGAGCCAACAACCTGTATACTGTTATTATTGCTGTCGTCTTGCCTGCCTGGAACGAATGCTGCTACATCATATTCTCATGATTTGCAATCTTATAATGGTGAAGCGAATTACAAATCATGTTCTTGTCAAACTTCCAAATGCATTTCAGTATATGGTAAGTTTGTTGGTAAAATTGAAAACCACCTGATTGTAAAATTATACATATGTGTAGTGTACACTCAAGCGTTAGAGGAGAACAATACTTAAGAACTGCCTGAAAAGTGGAATCGTTAAAAGAAGTTAAATTGAGATGCTGTAACACAGCCTTGCTTTGTGCTTATCATTCAAGGTTGTTATCAGTATTCAACTGATACCCAGCAGTGATGCAAATAGGTCAATTTTCATTACATTCCAATTACATTTTACAACATTTTTAACACTTCCTTGCAGGAAAGACAACTATTCAGAAGACAGGAATTTAAATTCACTACAAAACACACACGCACGCACGCACACACACATGCACACACGCACGCACACACACACACACACACACACACACACATATAACTTTAAGCATTTACAGATATAAAATTCCTGTCAAATTAGCTCACTTCAGTTGGCATTAGCAATGAAATGCTAATTCCATGTTAATTTAAGAAGCTTTGCAAATAGGAATCATATATCCTTTTACAAATTGTATCAGTTTGGTTAGCTAGCTGTTAGCATTCAACATGTAAACACCGCATTTTCCGTGACAAAAGGTGCACCGGATTATAAGGCGCATCAAACAAAACAAAAGTCAGGTAAGTCAAACTTGATTGAACTCTCAACATCTCTCAGCTGTAACACATAAAATTTAAAATAATACGCTTCACAATAACTCTCAATATTGTTCAGTTATAACAATATAAAACTATAAATTCACTTTTTCAGTTCATTTCTCTTCCATAAATCGACCAAATTCTTCATCTTCATTGTCCGAGTTTAACAGTTGTGTGAATTGGATACAAATCCCAGATCACTATTATTTTTTATTATTACCGTATTCGACGTAATAATCCCCCCCCACCCCCCAGTGTTTTTCATCTACGTCTAATAACCTCCCATGTGTACTGGGAGCAAAATGGTAGATCAAACTTACCGATTTTATTCTATCAGTCTCTGTAAGTGTAAAATGAGGCATTCACTGCCTGCAAAAGTGAGTTTACACGGTATTTCAAGACTCCCTGACGCTGGGGAATGTCTATAATGTTCACCAGTAACAACACATTTGATTGTTCCGCCATGTTTGATAAATGTCCAACAACCGGTGAACAATTAGAAACTTCTACAGCAAAACTATGAGATAGTCTGAATGAATGAAGCGATGAGCCAGATATGGACCTATCAGAAAGTGATGATGAGTATTTTTCACCCGATTCTACTGCTCACTAACTTCATAAATTTAAAGATATTCCTGGCAATGTGCTTTTGTTTATGTTTGTGTTGATTGGTTCAATGTGCCATGTGCTAAATTTGACATTCATGTTGATTGGCTTGATTTTACTTCTGGGAAAATGTTTTAAGGACCAGCGCCAGTAGGTAAAAGTAAGGGGTCTTTTATTTTTAAATAATGCTGTTTTCTGTTTATTTTCAACTTTCATGTAAGTAGTTTGGTTGATACCACAAAATGAATAATACAAATACCAATACAACTCTTTTATTGTTTTGTTATTATTTATGTTTTCCACCTCGATGGTAATAATCACTTACCCTTCCACTCTGCTGGTAAACATTTTAATAAACGCCCACCCACTCCAATTTTTTTTCAGCGCCCTGGGCGTTTATCACGTCAGATTTCCTTTCTTTCTTCCTTTCAGCTTTTTCTCTTTCTTGGGAGTCGCCACACCGAATCATCTGATTCGCACATTTGATTTGGCATAGGTTTTTACGTCAGATGCCCTTCCTGCCACAACCCTTTAGCAAGGGACAGAAACATGCTCATGGCTTTGCAGCCTACTCTTGTCAGCAATGGTTCTTTTACATGCTTCTCACCATAGACAGTGAGATACATGGCCCGTCATTCTGGGTCATGGCCTTAACTTCTCTCAGCCACACCCCCTTAAAGAGACAGTGCATTAGTATTGTGTTCGTTACAGAATGGAGGTCATTACTCTTAAGGAGCTGTATCAGTGTAAAATTAAATTCAAGAATGTTAACTCCAAGTCTCTGGAGGACACCTGTTGCTGTGCTTTACCCCAGTGATGAACGTGAGACTCTGATTAAGCCATCTTAATGTCCTGAGGGTAGAGACGGAGATTAGGTGGAAAAAATACTGATGTATTACTCAGTGAGTCACCTGACTATGATAGCAGTAATGCCGGTATTTGGATATGAAGTCCAGATTCCTCCAACATATGACCTGTTGACACCAGTACCTAGTAGTTTGAGTCCTTTGGTTAATCCAACGGAATGATGGTCAACTCTGAATTGGTTTGCTTCACTTGAGTTTAGAAGGTGTCATTGAGATGAGGTCATGTGCTTCGTCTGCACATAAGGTGCAATGGGTTATAAGGCACACATAATTAATGGCTTTTAGGTGCCATGGTTCGAAAAAATACGGTCTATCGTAAACATTTACGAATATAACCTCAGAATCTTATCAGAATTTTTTTTCCCATTTTTATTTAGCGAAAATTAGTGGTGAGAATTATGAGCATTTAGAAATAATGACTGAAATCATCTTCTGGTTAGCATGAGCTAGCAAGGGAAGGTTCTGAAACTTTAAGAATATCTAACATACCAATGTTGTTTAAGAAGGTATTAAAATTGAAATATATAAAGTAGTAATATTCTGGTTGGCAAAAGGTAACTCTGTTTTATAATACAATCTGTTTATGTGTTATTTATAGATTGTTGTCATAGTTACAAACAAAGAAAGTAAATGATCCTATAGGAATGAATGATGATTTCATGTTTACTCATCTAGGGTTTGTAAGGAGTGGCAAGCATTTTGTATTTTCTTTTCAAACATGATGAAAAGCTTTCTCCATAAGGAAGAAACACACCTCACTTTGAAACGCACGCACACACCCACGCACGCACGCACACACACACCCACACACACACACACACACACACACACACACACACACACACACACACACACACACACACACCTACCTCAGGGTTATAAGGGGAACTGATGTGTGAGAGAGAGAGAGAGAGAGAGAGAGAGAGAAGCAGACATGGGGGCATAATGTGAGAAACATACAGAGAAAGAGACAAACAGACAAACAAAGAGTGACAGACAGATATAGGGAGAAAGACAGACATGCAGTGACTAACAGACAGACAGAAAGGGAAATGGAGTCGCAGGGTTTGACAGGGATTTTCTCCAGAGTTTCCCAAAGACCCCTGCAGTACAAGGTTAAAATCACAATGGTGGGGATCGTAATCTAACAGCCAGATGCAGGAGAGAAAGGGAAGATAAAGACATTGAGAAAATACAGAATAGAACTGAGAGAGAGAGAGAGAGAGAGAGAGAGAGAGAGAGAGAGAGAGAGAGAATTCAAATGTGAGATAGAGGAAAAAGATCTAAAAGGTAAAAAAGAAAAGGAAGACAGGAAGGAAAAGAATGAACAGATGCAGCAGTCAGGTTTCTCTCTGCTAAATGATTCCTCAGAAATCGACTCACAGCCTCACTTTCATCCGCACTTCAAATCTCATAGAATTAAATCTCTGAAAATAATATCCTGTTCTTTCCTGAACATCTGCTTCCAAATTTTAATTTTAATCACTATATTTTATTAGAAGATATTCTCTCTCTCTCTCTCTCTCTCTCTCTCTCTCTCTCTCTCTCTCTCTCACACACACACACACACACACACACACACACACACACACACACACACACTTGTACTCTCAGACACACACACTCGCTGCCTCAAACACACACTTGCTCTCTCTCACACGCACATACTCGCCATCTCACATGTTCTCTCTCTCTCTCTCTCTCTCTCTCTCTCTCTCTCTCTCTCTCTCTCACACACACACACACACACACACACACATTCTCTCTCTCTCTCTCTCTCTCTCTCTCTCACATACACACACACACACACATACGCAGTCTCTCACACACACACACACACACACACACACACACACACACACACACACACACACACACTGTTTCTCTCTCACACACACTCTCACACAAACTCCCTGTTTCTCTCTCAGTCTATCTCTCATGCACATACATGACTCTCTCTCTCTCTCTCTCTCTCTCTCTCTCTCTCTCTCTCTCTCTCTCTCTCTCTCTTTCTGTCTGCCCCTCTCTCAGACACACTCTCACTCTTTTTCTCTGTTACTCTCATTTGCTCTCTGTCTCTCATTTTCTTCTCTACTTTAGTGTGAGGAATTGATTTTTGAGCTCCTTTATTGAAGTCAGCAATTTTTCTTCTTCTCTCCTCTAACTTTCTTCTTCTTTATGTATCTGTCCGTCTGTCGTTTAAAAGATAGCGATTGCACTTTTCGAAAGCCCGCTCGATATATCATCTGCTCTCACTCATCAGTCTCTCTGCTTTTAAATGTTGAATATTTAACATATTCAACCATTCATCCACTTACGCACACACACACACACACACACACACACACACACACACACACACACACACACACACACACACACACACACACACACACCAGCTGCCAGTGTTCAAACTCTGCATATTTATGTGTTCCTGGATGAATAATTGTTGAAACCCATCAGGATTATTTTTTTTTTCTAGCTTATACTCAGGAAAGCTGTCAATCAAAAGCTTTCACTTTTTTAATTAATAGTTTTTTTCTTTCTCGTTTAATGGAGGAGTTAAACACATTTATGATGGTTAAAGGCATAATACAACTAATAAACAAACAACCTTAAAATAGACCATTTCTCATTAATTTGCCCTATAAGTGGTAAGTGGTGTAGATTTAATTAGTTTCATTTGAATTAATGAATTTCGCCCAATCTCGCTCCGAGGAAAAAATCCACCACAGGTCGAAAGTCACAAGTCTCTCTCTCTCTCTCTCTCTCTCTCTGTCCCTTTAGCTGTCTGTATCTTTCAATATCTATCCTTATTTCTCTCTTTCTTTTTCTGTACTTGTCCCTATCTACCTATCTATCTATTGCTCTTTCTCTCTCAGTCTCTTACTTTCTCTCTCCCTCTTTCCATCTTTAGTCTCTTACTCTCTCTCTCTCTCCCTCTTTCCATCTTTATTACTTTCTATACTACTCTGTCTGTTTTAGATGTGGTCTCCATCCTCCCCCTCTATCTATCTATCTACCTCTCTGTCTCTCTCTTGATTTCTTGTATTTTTTTCCATCTTTGTTTTTATCACTCCATCTACTGATCCGTTGCTCTCTCTCTCTCTCTCTCTCTCTCTCTCTCTCTCTCTCTCTCTCTCTCTCTCTCTTTCTCTCTCTCTCTCTCTCGTTCTCTATTGCTCTCTACGCTACTGGCTCGTGGTCCTCTTCAGCCAACTGTCTCTTTCTTTCACTACTTTCTGCCATCCTCACTCTTATTCGGTGTCTCTCTCACTTTATCTCATGCTCTATCTCATTCACTCCTCTTCTCTCTCACTCTGTCCTGCTTATGCTCTCTCTCTCTCTCTCTCTCTCTCTCTCTCTCTCTCTCTCGCTCTCTCTCTCTCTCTCTCTCTCTCTCTCGCTCTCTCTCTGTGTCTCTCTTGTTCTGTATCTCATTTTCACTTTATCTCACTGCATTATTAATTCAGCTCCCGCTGTGAGACTCTTGCCTCGACCGAAAAAGCTTTGATGTTGAAATTTTCCGAGCATTCTGACATCTAAAAGAAGGACTTCATTTTATAAAAATGCACAATTATCATCGGTGAGAGATTCCAGACAGTGAGACACTGCGCTGTGTTATTAAAAAAAAAAAAAAATCTGAATGTCTCCAGTGTCAGCGTTTCATAACAGTCAGAGCTTTAAGAGATTTATACATGGGAGAATATGTGTGCTGTGCAGTAAGAGGAATAAAAGACTTGTAGACATGCTGTTACAGATAAATAATCACTTCCCAGTAGCTTCATCACTTTACATAGAAATGACACGAGTCATTGAAAAGTTGTGACACGAGTGTTAAAAACTATCAACTAACAGGAATGTTGTCTTGCCTTCCTTCCTGTGTTGGGCACGGCTGAAATAAGTGATTTCCCATGAGGCTGTGTCTGAAAGTAGGGCAGCGCTTCCTAATGGAGCGTCATGCACCTGCACATCTCATGCTCGCCCGAAGCACAAGTGAAGATGGAGAAGATGAGAGGGATGGATGGAGTGAGAAGTAGATGCCAAACCGAGGGAAAGAAAGGATGCAGAAAAGAGAAAAATGAAGAAGGACATTTACAATACATTACATTAATTTATCTGGCAGATGCTCTTCTACAAAACAACTTACTGTAGCGCTGAAGAATCGCTGAGATGTTCGAGAAGTCAATATTGAGACAAATTCCCAGCCCAATGCAATCAGGGATGACATGTCTTGTTTCTATTTCATTTTAGTTACAGGCCAAAGCTACCGATACAAACAGGATGTTTAAATTGAGTTCTTCAGCATCATTTATTTTATGGCAAGGATATAAAATACAACCGCAAATCCGCAAGCAGAACGACAAATTAAAAACTGAGCACTATGGAAATCTAACAGAGAACCTGTTCGGAAATCTAACAACAAAAAGAACAACAATAAATCTAAATACGAACACGGCAGCAAATCTAACAACCAATGCAACAGCAAACCCAACAAAGAACCTGAGGGGAAATCTAACAACAACAACAACAAATCTAACAACCAACACAACGACAGCTCGAACAACGATCGTGACGAGAAATCAAACAACAACCACAACAACAAATCAAAACAACGGCAAACCTGGCAACCAAAACGACAGCAAGTCTAACAACCAACACAATGGCGATTCTAACAACAAACATGGTGGGAATCCTAACAACAACATCAACAACAACAACAACAAATCTAACAACCAACACAATGGCAATTCTAACAACAAACATGGTGGGAATCCTAACAACAACATCAACAACAACAACAACAAATCTAACAACCAACACAATGGCAATTCTAACAACGGGTTTGGCATGAAATCTAACAACAATAACAACATCAACAACAACAAATCTAACAACCAACACAATGGCAATTCTAACAACAAACATGATGGGAAATCTAACAACAACAACGACAACAAATCTAACAACCAACACAATTGCAATTCTAACAACGAGTATGGTGGGAAATCTAACAATAACAACAACAACAACAACAACAAATCGAACAACCAACACAATGGCAATTCTAACAACGAATATGGTGGGAAATCTAACAACAACAATAAATTTAAACATGAACACAATGGCAAACCCAACAACGAAGTGATATGAAATCTAACAACAACAACAAATCTCACAACCAACACAATGACAACTCTAACAACGAACGTGACGGGAAATCAAACAACAACCACAACAACAAATCTAAAAACAACTGCAAACCTGACAACAAAAAAGACAGCAAGTCTAATCACAACCGAAATGTCAGATCTAAACATACACACACGCACACACACACACACACATACACACACGCATACACACACACACACACACACACACACACACACACACACACACATACATACATACATACGCACGCAAACACACACACACACATACACACACGCAGCATACACACGCATACACACATACACATACACACACACACACACACACACACACACACACGTGCGGGCACACACACATACACACGCACGCGCACACACAAACACACACAAACACACACACACACACACACACACACACACACACACACACACACACACACATATACACATGCGAGCACACGTGAGGAATAATCATACCTTGCTGGTATTTTTCATTAAAAGCATTCACACTGATTATGCGAGCTCTGAAAAACTACTGAAACGAAGCTGAAGTATTTAAAACGACAGATTTAATCGGTTGCCTTAGTTATACTCAACACTTTCTGCAGGCTTTGCATCAAACTGCTTACTGTGATCTTAAACTCACCCGATGTGTCCATGTTCGCTGCTGCTTCTTTTCAAGCTACATTTCATTTTGGAAACATCTCTAAACAAAAGCTTCCAATGAAAGATCGTACATGACAGGGTAATGTGAAGATGAGCTGTTTATTTATTTATTTATTTGCATCAGGGTGGAAACAGGAACTGATTGCAAATAGGAAGTAAAGTAATAAACTGAAGACAAGTCGTACCGGTGGATATTGTTCGAACTGAGTTTCTGGATTTATTGATGACATTTTCAAATTTAGTTACTGAAATGGAAGTTAGGTGATCGTTATCTGAAGTTGATGAACGTTGATGGCCTGGCAAGCTGTCCAGGGTGTACTCTGTCTTTGCAAAGAGTCGGCTGAGATGGACGCCAGCCTCCCCTTGAGCTTAATAAGGACGAAGCGGTTCAGAAAATGAATGAACGAGCAATCATTTCATCTCGTAGTTTCTTTCTTTCTTTCTTTCAGTCTCTCTCTCTTTCTTTCTTTCAGTCTCTCTCTCTCTTTCTTTCTTTCAGTCTCTCTCTCTCTCTTTCTTTCTTTCAGTCTCTCTCTCTCTCTCTCTTTCTTTCTTTCTTTCTTTCTTACTTACTTTCTTATATATAGCATTTGAAACACTGTAAATGGGCTGATGTACATTCCAGAAGGAACAGCTGTAACACAGCTAATGAAGCTCCAAAACCCATAAAGCAATAATAATAAAAACATACACACATAGGGAGCCACGGTGCTGAGAGTGTTACTGTATCCATGTTCAGGTATTTTTGAAAGAACCACATCTTTAGGCAGTGCTTGAATTAACCTGCAGAAGGAGCACAGCCAGGCAGATTATTGCCATGCCATCAGAGAACCGAGAGAGAGAGAGAGAGAGAGAGAGAGAGATTTAAGCATCTCTTCTCTCAATTGTTATGTAATATTATAATGTAAGTTGGTTGAAGAATAAATGTGACAAATATTATGGAATATAATGCAAGAGGGTATGACAAAAATAGAAAATATCATGTTGAGACAGTGTTGATGAAGTCAAATCATTATTATTGCTCTGAAGTTGATTATTTCCCAGTAACAGCATGTTCCCAAAACTGGCGCTGGAGACACCAGTGCTGCCTAAATACCTTCATCATCATACTGAGTGTTGCTTCTATTTTTAACCTGTTTATTGTTTACAAAAGCCATACAGTTTACTTTAAATGTGCTGTTACTGCATAAAGTATTATAAAAAAAAAGTAAAGGATACCTGTATAATGTTTCCCTATATATATATATATATATATATATATATATATATATATATATATATATATATATATATATATATATATATATGTGTGTGTATGTATATGTATGTGTGTATGTATATATATATATATATATATATATATATATATATATATATATATATATATATACTTTTCCTTTCGGCTATTCCCTTCATGTGTCACCATCAGCCTCCATCTCACCCTATGCTCTGCATTTTCTTCTCTTTTTATTATTGATTTGCATTTTTATATGTGTCATTGGTTTTTACGTCGGATGCCCTTCCTGACACAATCCTCTGCATTTATCCGAGCTTGGGACCGGCGTGAGAAAGAGACACCGCATTGTCCGACCCCCCCCCCCCCCCCCCACACAGCTGCATTCTGTGTGTGTGTGTGTGTGTGTGTGTGTGTGTATGTATATATATATATATATATATATATATATATATATATATATATATATATATATATATATATATATATATATATTATAGGGAGACACAAAAAGTGGGCAGTGGTGGTATAGGGCACTGGATCGCTGATCCAAAGGTTGGGGGTTCGAGTCCCACTTTCCACAAGGTTGTCACTGTGCCCCCAGTGCAGCTAACTGGGTTATCAAAGGCGGGCCATGTCTGTCACTGTCTATGGTGAGAGGCATGTAAAAGAACCATTGCTGACTTTCGTAAAGAGTAGCTGCAAAGCCGTCAGCGTGTTTCTGTCCCTTGCTAAAAGGGTTGTGACAGGAAGGGCATCCGACGTAAAAACCTCTGCCAAATCAAACGTGCGAATCAGATGATTCACTGTGGCGACTCCCGAGTAAAAGGGAAAAAGCTGAAAGGAAGACAGACAGACAAACAGACAGACAAAAAAAACGGGAACTTTTTTAACAATCCAATAAAACCAAGAGTGATGAAAGAAAAATATTTTAGTCATAGTAATTGAAACCTTAAAACCTGCCATTCACGAATCTCAAGAAACTATGATGGAATTTTCATTTTTTAAAAATTCTTCCTGTAGAAATCCTCCTGTATAAATGCATTCTTGAAATTTGCTGTTGAGATTCCTCAGTGACCACTGCAACATCACAGCTGGGATACTGTGAATTTCTTCCTGGATTCTCTGTTTTAACTCATCCAGAGTTCTTGGTCGAGTCGTTTACACTTTACTCTTGAGATAGCCCCTCAAGAAAACAATCACAAATGGACAAGTCTGGAGATCTAAGAGGTCAGGGAACGTTCCCGAATCTTGAGATCACACGGTTACCAAACAATTCTCACACAGCTTCCAATGATTGTCATGCAGTGTGTGATTTTGCTCCATCCTGTTGAAACTAGGTTTCTCTTCAAAGTTATTAATCCAACATTTTACCGTGTTTTTCAATGGAACAGCAGCATGACGTCCTAAGTTTTAAAAAACATCGGAACTCCCTCTGCGCAGCTGTCAAACTATCACCGTTTTTATAGAACATTTTTATGGAGAACGCACGCTGTTGCTCATTCCACTGATCCATGATTACTAAAATGGCGGAGTGTTTACTTGCTCAAGGTCACTGTCTCGCAGTGCTGCCACTTGTTCATGTCTGCCAATAGGCACTTCAAAAATTTTGGGTTTTTTTGGGTCACCCTAATAATGCTTATGTTCCCCTGTATTATATACTAAAACAGTTATTCACCTCATGCTCAGTGGATGTTGCCTCGATGGATGATGTTCCAACATCCACCTTATTTTTGGTGTAGAATTGTTAATTATCCACTGCAAAACTTCGGGATACTGCTTGAAGTAACCGATATGTAAAAATAAAATTTTAAAAATAAAATTTTAGTTTCGAGACTTTCAATGGTGTCATGGTTGGCACATCTGCTTTACAGCAAGAAAATCCTGGGTTTAAGTCTCAGGCTTGTTTTGTTTTTGTTTTTGTTTTTTTTTTGTATGTGGAGCTTGCATGTTCTCTCTGTGCTTGCGTGGATTCCCCTGTATACTCCCGGTTTCCGCCCACAGTCCAAAAACATGTGCATTAGGCTAATTAGCTGTTCCAAATTGCCTGTAGGTATGGATGTGAGCGTGAAGGGTTGTGTGTGTGATGCCCTGTGATGGTCTGGTAAGATGTTCAGAGTGGACCCACCCCGCCTACATGGCACAGCCTCCCTGCAACCCAAGTGGTATAATTAAACACTAGAGCAAATAATGAGTATGAGTAAGTAAATTTGGTGTGTTTTTGCTTTGGTTTCCACATAGTATATACTAAGTCATTAGCCTCAAGTTCCCTGGATATCAATGCATAGCCATTGAGATGGAAGGTATCAAGAAAACCTTATCTTCATGCAAAATGCTCTAATGTAAACTAATCGACAGCTGCACAACTGTCAGACCTGCTGTTCTAGAACGTTCCTCAACACTTGAACAATTATAATCCAGAATACCAACAGCAGAGGTTGAAATAACTGACAGGAATGATATAAGAACGAGTTGGTCAGTGTTCAGATTTCGAACAGACGACAAATTAAAATGCCCAGCAAATAAATGTATGAAAAGCGCAACATGAAACTTCATTCTTAACACTGACTGAAGACGTGATAAGTGACAGTGTGTTAGGGAGCGAGATGAAAGGACGTGTGACACGTTTCTCTGTGGTATTTGATTGAAGACCAGAAGCACAGCATCATCCAGAGAACATGAGTGAACGGATAGGTAGAGAAAGAACATGAGGAAGGATGAGATCTGCAGTTATATAAGGAAAAGAATAAAAAAGGGATAGAAAGGGTAAGAGTAAAAGAGCACGAACCTGCGGTGTAAAACTACATGTGCATGTGTGTGAATATCACATAATCTTCTTTTACTTTCGGCTGCTCCCTTCAGGGGTCGCCACAGCAAATCATCGGCCTCCACCTCACCCTATCCTCCGCATCTTTTTTTCTGACTCCAACGACCTTCATGTCTTCCTTCACCACATCCATAAATTGCTTCTTTGGTCTTCCTCGAGGCCTTCTGCCTGGTAGTTCCAACCTCAGCATCCTACTGACAATATACTCACTATCCCTCTGTACATGTCCAAACCATCTCAATCTAGCCTCTCTGACTTTGCCTCCAAAACATCTTACGTGGGCTGTCCCTCTGATATACTCATTTCTGATCCTATCCATCCTCGTTACTCCCAGAGAGAACCTCAACATTTTCATCTCCGCTACCTCCAGCTCTGCCTCCTGCCTTTTCTTCAGCGCCACTGTTTCTAATCCATACACCATCGCTGGCCTCACCACCGTCTTGTACACTTTTCCTTTCATTCTTGCTGACACTCTCCTATCGCACATCACACCGGACACTTTTCTCCAATCATTCCAGCCTGCCTGCACACGTTTCTTCACCTCTTTTCCACACTCTCCATTGCTCTGGATTGTTGAGCCTAAGTACTTAAAATCCTCCACCTTCGTTATCTCTGCTCCCTGTAACCTCACTGTTCCTCTTGGGTCCTTCTCATTCACACACATGTATTCTGATTTTCTGAGGCTAACCTTCATTCCTGTCCTTTCCAGGGCATACCTCCATCTCTCTAGATTTTCCTGCACTTGTTCTCTGCTCTCACTACAGATCACGATGTCATCTGCAAACATCATAGTCCATGGAGATTCTTGTCTCACCTCGTCTGTCAGCCTGTCCATCACCATCACAAACAAGAAGGGGCTCAGAGCTGACCCTTGATGCAGTCCCACCTCCACCTTGAATTCGTCGGTCACACCGACAGCACACCTCACCGCTGTCTTACATCTCTCATACATGTCCTGCACCACTCTAACATACTTCTCTGCCACTCCAGACTTCCTCATGCAATACCACAGTTCTTCTCTTGGCACCCTGTCATATGCTTTTTCCAGATCCACAAAGGCACAATGCAGTTCCCTCTGACCTTCTCTGTACTTCTCTATTAACATCCTCAAAGCAAACATTGCATCTGTGGTGCTCTTTCTTGGCATGAAACCAAACTATAGTTCACAAATGCTGACCTCTGCCCTTAGTCTAGCTTCCACTATTCTTTCCCATAACTTCATCGTATGGCTCATCAACTTTATCCCTCTGTAGTTGCTGCAACTCTGCACGTCTCCCTTGTTCTTAAAAATGGGCACCAGCACACTTCTCCTCCACTCCTCCGGCATCTGCTCACTCTCTAGTACCTTGTTGAATGTTCTTGTCAGAAAATCTACTGCTACCTCTCCTAGACACTTCCATACCTCCACAGGTATATCATCAGGACCAACTGCCTTTCCATTCTTCATCCTCTTCAATGCCCTTCTCACTTCACCCTTACTGATCTTTGCTACATCCTGCTCCTCAATGGTCACCTCTTCTACTCCTTTTTCTCTCTCATTTTCCTCATTCATCAGCTCTTCAAAGTACTCTTTCCATCTTCCCAGGACACTTCTGTCATCAGTCAATACATTTCCCTCTCTGTCCTTTATCAATCTAACTTGCTGCATGTCCTTCCCATCTCTATTTCTCTGCTGTGCCAACCTGTATAGACCATTTTCTCCCTCTTTACTATCCAACCTATCATACAAGTCATATATCATACAAGTGAATATCACATAATGTGTAATTTAATTTAAATATTTTGGGGTCTTATTCACGAGTGAGGGAAGGATGGAGTGGGAGATCGACAGATAGATCGCTGCAGCCTCTGCTGTTAAACGGAGCCTGTACCAGTCCGTTGTGGTGAAGAAGGAGCTGAGCCGCAAGGCGAAGCTCTCAATTTACCAGTCGACGTTCCAACCCTCACCGATGGTCACGAGCTTTGGGTAGTGACCGAAAGAACAAGATCACGGATACAAGCGGCTGAAATGAGCTTTCTTCGCCGGGTGGCAGGGTTCTCCCTTAGAGATAAGGTGAGAAGCTCTACCATCCGTGGAGAGCTCCGAGTAGATCCGCTGCTCCTCCGCATTGAGCCAGTTGAGGCGGCTCGGGCATCAGGTCAGGTTTTTCTTTCAGTCACTACCCAAAGCTCGTGATCATAGGTGAGGCTTGGACTGTAGATCATTTGGGAAAATTGAGAGCTTTGCTCTGCAGCTCAACTCTCTCTTCGCCGTGATGGACCAGTACAGGCTCCACTTTACAGCAGAGGCTGCAGCAATCCACCTGTAGAAGTCCCGCTCCAGCCTTCCCTCACTTGTGAACAATACCCTGAGATACTTGAACTTCTCCACTTGAGGCAGGACCTCATTCCCGACCCATAGGGTGCATTCCACCCTTTTCTGTCTGAGAACCATGGCCTCAGACTTGGAGGTGCTGATTTTCATCCCGGCCGCTTCACACTCGACTGTGAATCACTCCAATGAGAGCTGGAGGTTTCGGCTTGATGAAGCCAAAAGGACAAAGTCATCTTTCAAAAGCAGAGGTGATATCCTATGGCCACCATACCACAACCCCTCAATGCCTTGGCTGCATCTAGAAATTCTGTCCATAAAAATTATGAACAGAATCGATGACAAAGGAACTCCTTGGTGGACTCCAACCCTCATCAGAAACGAATTCGACCTGTTGTTCCCAATACGGGCCATACACTAGCTGTGGTGGTACAGAAACCGAATGGCCTTTGCAGAGTGCCTGGAACACCGTACTCACAGAGCACGCCCTACAAGATAGCCTGAGGGACACAGTCAAAAGCCTTCTCTAAATCCACAGAACACATGTGGACGGATTGGGCAAACCCCCATGCTCCCTCCTGGATCTTGTGGTGTGTATAGAGTTGGTTGAGAGTGCCGAGGCCAGGACGAAAACCGCATTGTTTCTCCTGAATCTGAGGTTCACCAATTGATTGGATCCTCCTCTCCAGTACCCCTGCATAGACTTTCTCAGGTAGGCTGAGGAGTGTGATTCCACAATAATTGGAACACCCTCCAGTCCCCCTTTTTAAAAATGGGGGTTACCATCCCAGGTTGCCAATCCAGAGTTACAGCCCCCAATGACCACACAATGTTGCTGTGATGTGTCAACCAAGACAGTCCTACAACATCCAGAGCCCTGAGATATTCAGGGCAGATCTCATCCACCCCCGGAACCCAACCACCGAGAAGCTTTTTGAATACCTCAGTGACCTCAGCTCCAGTGATGGGCAGACCCCACCCGAACCCCCAGGGTCTTCCTCCTCCACGGTTGGAGAAATTAAGGAGGTCCTCGAAGTATTTCTTCCACCTCCTGATGACATCCCCAGTTGAGGTGAGCAGCTCCCCAATTCCACTGTAGACAGTATTTGCAGAGAACTGCTTCCTCCTCCTGAAGCGTCTGATGGTGGTTCAGAACCTGTTTGAGGCCAACTGATAATCGATCTCCAGGCCCTCATCAAACTCCTCCCATGCCCAACTTCCCTCAATAAGACCCGATAGTGTTCCTTTTTCAGCTGGACATCTTCCTTCACCACAGGTGTCCACCACTGGGTTTGGGGGTTACCACAACAGCAAGCACCGATGACCTTCCGGCCACAACTAATGGCTGCCTCCTCAGCAATGGAGGCACAAAACATGGGTCATTCGGATTCTGTCTCACCCACCTCCTTCGGGACGTGGTTGTAGCTCTGCCGGAGGTGGGAGTTATAGGCCTCTCTGACAGGAGACTCCACCAGATGTTCCAAGGGACCCTAACCACATGCTTGGGCTTGCCAGATCTGAAGGGCAGTCTTCCCCGCCATCGGAACCAGCTCACCACCAGGTGGTGATAGGTTGGCAGCTCAGCTCCGCTCTTCACTCGAGTATCCAGAACATGTGGCTGCAAGTCTGGTGACACGACTACAAAGTCAATCATTGAACTGCAGACTAAGGTGTCCTGGAACCAGGTGCACTTATGGACACCCTTATGTTTGAACATGGTGTTCGTGATAGACAAACTGTGATGACCACAGAAGTCCAACAACGAAACACCATTCGGATTCAGACTGGAAAGGCAGCACCTACCGATGACTGACTTGAGGGGAAGTGGTGGCTCGATGGTATGGTACTAGATTACTGATCCCAAGGCTGGGGTTAAAGCCCCACCATCAAAGGGTTGTTACTACTAGTCCTCCAGTGCAGCTAACTAACACCAACCATCCCATAACCCTAAAAAAAAAAAAATCACCAATAGTGATCTGAAAAACCAAGATGGCTGCTCTGTGAGTCAACAAAGTGAAAGCTACAGGAATTTGTGTTTCATAAAATCAGTCATTCATTGATCATACAATGACTTGAAAAGCCTAGTTCTAATTTTCCTACTCCTGTACTGGAACATGACCAACTCCACTTGGGAGGCACTATTTCAGCTTTTAGTGGCCATTTTATCATCATTCAAATTTGTGGGCCAGGCTCAGTGTCCCGGTACAACGAGCACACTAAGTAATTTATGACTCTGGCATTTTTCAACATACACAGAGTTACTTTGGAAGGATTTTTTTGTAAGTTTGGACACATTTTATGCTTTAAGAAAAGAGTGATAAGTAAGCTCAAATATTTTTTTTTATTATTATTTGTTGGAGATGATAGAAAGAGGGATCTCACGAAGTCAGGCATATCTGAAGAATACAACATTTTTGCACTCACCACACACACACACACACACACACACACACACACACACGCACACACACACTCATGTACATTTATTACTTCTACTTTGTGGGGACATGTTCGATAATTTTGCTGAACTTAACTATAAGCCCAACCCTAAACTATGACAACCAAATAACAAACTTGAACCTTTACCCGAAACTAAACCTAATTTTAATCTGAATTCTAAAACCAAGTCTTAAAACAAAGGCAGCCCTTCGATGAAATGAGGACCAGCCAAAATATCCCCACTCTGCAGGTTGAAATATATTTTGTCTTTAATATGTCGCAAGCACACACACACACACACACACACACACACACACACACACACACACACACACACACACACACACTCACTCACACCCCAGCTGCTGAGGCTCATGCATTACATATTCCTCTGATTTGATGAATAATTGTCGATTGGCTGAGCTGCTTCCTGTCATATTTCAGAGATCTGTCAAAATCTGTCAATCAACTGTCCAAATGGTGTGTGTGTGTGTGTGTGTGTGTGTGTGTGTGTGTGTGTGTGTGTGTGTGTGTATGTGTGTGTGTGTATGTGTGTGTGTGTGTGTGTGTGTGAATGGGTTTTTAAAAATATTTAATGACACGTAAATCTTTTTAGATCTGATTAAATATGGTGTCTGTCAATGAGCCTGAAAATATTGCTCTCTTCTTCACTCCTGTGTAATGAGAAGTGATTGTTTTATTAGTTTGTAATATTCAGTGATTCATTCCTCTTTTTCACACACACACACACACACACACACACACACACACACACACACATACATTTCGTTCTTTTTCACTTGTTCTCTGTCTCTCTCAGTGTGCCTTTAATTAAGTTCCAGCTGGGAGGCTCAGACATGAGAAGGTCTTGGCAAGAGAAGGTTTGGCATAGGTCACAATTCAGCCTGTCCTTAATCTCTCTCTCTCTCTCTCTCTCTCTCTCTCTCTCTCTCTCTCTCTCTCTCTCATTTGCTGTGTTTGTGTGTGTGTGTGTGTGTGTGTGTGTGTGTATGTGATTGGCCAGCCTTTTTATGACCCACTGAATATTTGTTCCAATAAATAAATAAATAATTAGATAAATAAATAATATATGGACATGATCCACAAAGAAGATCATTGAGAATTTAAAGTAGGAAGTAACACGATCGGGGTTCATAAGCAAGATTTAAAAGACATTCTGATCCAAAACAGTTCAGCCCCTCCCCCAAAGTATTCAATGGTTAAGACACTTGGTTACAAGTCTACACTAATATAACCTTCCTGGAGTGTCCATTTTTAAACGAGTGCAAGAAATGATCATATCTTAAAATGAGATACAGTAATACATTTTTCTCATCAAAACTTATCAGGAATTTGGGGAGGGCTTTTTTTTTTTTTTTTTTTTTTTTTTTTTTTTTTTTTGACAGGCCTGTGGAAGAATACAGTGAGGATAATGAAATAAACGGCTGGGGGAGCAAAGACCTGTATTCACTGACCTTTCATGTGTTAAGGGTACTCGGACGCACACGCACTATCTAACTTGACGGCAAAGTTGAAAGGCTAATGATCTAATGAGGTCCTGGCATTAGACCTATTGGAAGGTTCCTGCCTATGTGAATGAAATGTCTCGGGATAATAACATGAACAGTATATAGCTCATGTGAAGTACTAACTTACTAGAACCCAAGCCCACACTCGTGGATTGTGCACATACAAACACAGAATTTCCTGCGGAACAAAAATCAGCCCATCACGGTACCTTCCGCGTCGCTCACAGAAAAGGTAATTTTGTGAAGAAACAGCATTCATGAACTGCATTTGAACTATGTTGATAGTATTTTAATTTCATTTATATATTCAAATCAAGACTATATTTTAAACATACACATGTATTTAAATTACTTCTGCAGTATTTATTTATATAAATTCTTAAATCACATGTGAGCTCAACGGCTGTCTTTTCTGTACTGTCCGCTACTTTTACCTCCACATTTTCCTTTGGAGCTTGATTAATGCCGAAATTCCATAGAATATCTATCTATCTATCTATCTATCTATCTATCTATCTATCTATATATATATATATATATATATATATATATATATATATATATATATATATATATATATATATATACATATATATATATATAGAGGATTTTCTGAGTAGAAAGAGTAGGAGAGTGCTCAATACTTTTTGGTAGAGCAAATAACAAAAGGACAGGACAAAGACTTTCTATTGAAACTCCATTTATCACTACAGATCTGTTTCGAGGGGTGGTGAAACCATCCTCTCTCTTCAGGTGATTATAGAAGAATCTAATTTCTTCTATAATCACCTGAAGAGAGAGGATGGTTTCACCACCCCTCGAAACAGGAAACAGATCTGTAGTGATAAATGGAGTTTCAATAGAAAGTCTTTGTCCTGTCCTTTTGTTTTATATATATATATATATACATATATGTATTCTATGGCATTCCGGCATAAACATATATATATATATATATATATATATATATATATATATATATATATAAATATATATATATAGATATATATATATATATATATATAAATAGAGTGCTGTTCGTTTCACATCTTGGCAAGATTTCCTGAAGTATCTGGTTGTCGGACTGTATCGAATCAGTGGACACAAAGAGACTTTGATTTCGATGCTATTTTCTCTAACTGCGTATGTATGCTGTACGAACAAATAAGAATTAGTTTACAATTGGCCCGAAGTGACTGAACGACCATAGCGTACTTCCTGTACAAGAATAGTACAATTCTGAACTTATAAAACTGTGGTTTTACAGCTACCAAACACAGACCATGTAGAATTCATACCTCCTGGCAGCACTTTTTTATGCAGCAATTACGCCTGGGTCTTTTTTTTTTTTAACCGCCTGGGAAATCGGCACCAAGCATATTATTAAGACTGGCGTGTGATTTGCAGCTGCACTACTGTCAGACAACATTAGATAGAGCACAACAGTAGGCCACAACATTAGCAAATAGAATTTTCAGCTGTAGCTGAGAATGTAGACAGAGGCAATGTTGCCCTCTTCTTCTTCTTCTTTTCTTTTCGGCTTTTCCCCTCAGGGGTCGCCACAGCGAATCATCTGCCTCCATCTCACCCTATCCTTTGAATCTTCTTCTCTTACACTAACGACCTTCATGTCCTCCTTCACCCCTCACGGCTGGCAATGTTGCCCTCACGTGCTTGAAATTAAGAGTTGAGCATGTGTACTGTCAGAGACCGATATGAGTTCCTACCCATCGTCAATGAATAAGTCATAATGACAATAACTGCTCTAGTCTAGCTTCAACTTCCTTACAAGCATATACTCAAATTATTCTTCACTGTTACAACCCAGTCTAGGTTGGGCTGTAACATACAGATTGATTTAAAAAAAGAAGAAGTTCTGAAACCAAACCCATACAGACAACAAGAAAAGAAAAAAAAAAGCAGGGTTCCATGTTGGTGTACTGGTTAGCATGCCCACTGCACAAAAAGAAGGTCCTGGGGTTGAATACCAGACTCAGAAAGGATGTATCTGTGTGGGTTGGCATGTTCACCCAGTGCCTGCATGGGTTTCCAGTTTTGTTCCCCGTTCAAAAGGCATACACATTAGGCTAAGTTGCTGTTCCAAATTGCACTTGGGTGTAAGTGTGAATGATTGTCTTTGGCCCTGTGTTAGACTAGTGAGCTGTGCAACATCCATTAGCAGCCATTAGCAGAGCTCCGGAGCATCAGAGACAGGCAACAGACAAAATTATTGGGATTTCTACACTACAGTTTTATTTAGGTTACACTGCCGACCGTTTAAAGCCAGGTCTCATGGCCCTATAGATACCGATCACTGATAAACAACAAAAGAACTGGTGAATTACCTCCTGCACGGACTCATTATGTGTAGCATAAAATTGAGAAAGGATAAACGTATAACATATTAAGAGCAGCACACCACTACAGTGTGACCCAGTGCAAAAGAAACAAACGTCACTTCCAGGAATCAACCAGCAATACAGCTGTACTCTGACTGTTACAGCTGTTCAGGATGTACCCTGCCGTTGCCCTGAGTCGGCTGGGAGGTTATGACACTGAGTTGGATCCAGCCTTCTTGTGAGTCTAGTAGGTGGCTCGGTAAATAAATGAATGTATGAAAGTAAAATAGTTCTCGCTCTTACCTAAAGTCACAGCATTCTTCTACTGTCTCGCAAGGGGATTCTAATTCTGCTCAGGTAAATTCAGATGATTTAACATGTTGCCTGGTTCAGACAGGTGCCATCTCTTTGGATACTTATCCTGAAATGCATTACCAGGACTGAAGAGGACAAATGGGGTCAGGAGTGCTATTACAGGAAGGACGACACTATATCTGAGAGGAAGAACGTTATGGCAAAGCTGAGATCCTTTTATCCTGTATAGAGCCGGCATTAGAGATAATATTAGATAAAAACATTCATTTTCTGAACAACTTAATCCTAATTATGGTCTCAGGTAGGCTGGTGCCCATTTCAGCTGACTCCAGGCTAGGCAGGGTACACCCTGGATGGCTTGCCAGGCCATCGCAGGGCCAACACTGACACAATCATTTGTACTCACACTCACACCTACGGACAATTTGGAACAGCCAGTTAACCTACTGTGTATGTTTTTGGACGAGTGGAGGAAACTGGAGTACAGTAGGCCCTCGACATTCGCAGGGGTGCGGTTCCGAGCCCTCCCGCGAATCGAGATAATCTGCTAGTTCTGTACCCGGAAGTAAAACCCCATGTATCACGTCACATGTGCGAATGAGTAGCTGGAAGTAAAATACTATGTATATGTATCTATTACATGCGCTTAAATATGCTTCTTAAACACATTCTATAGACAGTCTCACTCATTAATACAGTATTAATGTAGTAAAATGTAGTAATGATTAAGAAAAACTTTTCAAATTTTTTTTTACTGGTTATATTTATTGATGATAAAATATAAACATTATACAGCATATACTGTTGTAAAACACTCGTTTTAAAGTCTTTTTCAATTATTATTCCAGTACAGTACCCAAGTTAATTCTGAGAATGTTTATGCATGAGATTTTATGTTCTGTAGTATGTTTAACAAATGATACCAAAAGGATAAACTTTATTATGCTTCATGTCGTACTTGTATCTATTTTTGCACCCCCTACTGATAGTACCTCAAGAGCCTGTAACAGTGAATTTCTCCATTGTGAGATTAATAAAGCTGTATCTTATCTTATCTTATCTTATCTTATGTCCTTTTACATTGAACTTGGAGTGATGTCTTGGAATAATGTCTCCAAGATGGCGCTGTCTGCAGGGCAACGTCGCGGAGGTCTCAGAGTCAAATTGTTTGTTTGTTTGTTTGTTTTAATTTGTTTTATTTGTTTGTTCATGTTTTGCACTATGATCGGTCGACCCTACTACAGCTATGAGTAGCTTCAACTTCGGGCAACTAAGCACGCAACTTCTATCTTGAGCTTACATGCCATGGGAGCTCCATGCTAGCGGTTAGCTAGCGGTTACCAGCTAATCCCAGGCGGAGTTCTCAGAGTCAAATTGTTTCTTTGTTCATTTTAATTTGTTTAATTTTTTTGTTCATGTTTTGCATTATGCTTCTCTATGATCGGTCGACCCCACTACGGCTATGAGCAGCTTCAGCTTCAGGCAACTAAGCACGCAACAACTTCTATCTTGAGCTTATATGCTATTGGAGCTCAATGCTAGCGGTTAGCTAGCGGTTACTGGCTAAGCTCAGGCGGAGTTCTCAGAGGCTTGGTGAGCACTTCCGGCCATACTACTTGAAAATGTTCAATCCCTGCGAAACAAGATGGACGAGCTTCATGCTCAGATTGCAGCGCAGTGGATCTGCTGTGTTTCTGTGAAACATGGCTCGAGGAGAGTACACCCGATGAGGCGATTGCTCCAGCTGGCTACACGGCCTTCATCCCCTGAAATCCCAAGCGCCGGAGTCGTCGTTCGGCCCCTTACAGCCTGGACTTCTTGTCAGCTGGAATGCGGCTTGCTTTGAGCTGCCTACCATAGCATATTGGCTCTGCTAGCCACATCCCGGCTAACAAGCCCAGTTGAGCGTGTTTAGTTATACACACCCGAAGATACTTATGGCTGTAGTAGAGTCGACCGGTCGTAGACAAGCATAGAGCAAAACATGAACAAACAAAACAACAAATAAAACAAATTTAAACGAACAAAGAAACAATTTGACTCTGAGACCTCCGCGACGTCGCCCTCTGGGCAGTGCCATCTTGGAGACGTCACTCCAAGTTCCATGTAAAAGGACATGAAGATTACTGTAATAAAGTTTATAAAGTTTATTTTTTTGGTATCGTTTGTTAAACATGCTACAGAACATAAAATCTCACGCATAAACATGAACTTAGGTACTGTACTGGAATAGTAATTGAAAAAGATTTTAATACAACAGTTCAGAGAAAACCGTCGTTTCTCAGGAGAAAGTCTTATTTCTTCAGAAGAGACATCCAGTGTTTTCTATCGCTTAGCCCGGGAAGATGCATAGCGTTTGAGTGGTATCACAGTGCTTAACTGGTAATTAAAACACACACAAAAAAGAGGCTCATTGACAACTTGTGCGCAAATGACGAAAAAGGGGCAGGACATAAGCTCAACCAATCAGGTGAAAGGAGGACAGCCATTGGCTGAATATGAATCACATGAATTGGCTATACAGCGATCCCTTACTACTTCACTTCACGCTTCGATTCATGCGGCTTCAAGTGCATTACTTTTTTTTTAATATTTATAGAATTAAAAAGATAAGGAAATTAAGGAAAAATAGGGGAAAGGTTAAGGAAAATGCCACAAAACAAGGCCAATTAAAAAAAAAAAAAAAAAAAAAAACCTCAAAACAAACAAAAAAAAACAACCCCCCCCCCCCCATCAAAACTACTTACATTTTCATGTGAGGGGCCCATCTGAGTGCGTGCATGCGCATCTGTATGTGTGTGTATTTATATTTTATTTACATCTTATGTATTGTTTTTGAATGTTTGTTATTATAAGCATTTATATCATTGAATATGTATTTGATTATATTATATGCACATATACATGTACGTTTTCATCAGTCAGGGGGTGGGGGGTGGGGGTGTTGATGCTACTTCGCTGAATTCGATTTTGAGATTTTGATTCGGAATTGAGATCTCTGTCCCAATTAAAGTGAAAGTGAGGGATCCCTGTATTTGGTCTGTTCGACTGTTAGCTAAGCATAATAGTAGCTAGCAAAACTGGCTAGATGTGGTTTCTTCTACTGTTGGCAAATCATATAGTTAGCTAGCTGAATTGACTAAATTCGGTTTCTTCTCATGTCAGCTCGTGAAACTAGTAAGCGGAACTGGCTATATGTAATTCTTTCAACTGTTCGTTAATCACATAACTTGTTACATTTGCTACATGTGTTAAAGTAGGCAAATATAGATATTTTAACAAAACATACTGTTAGCTTCGAGGTTCAGTTACATGCAGTACCTTGCATTAGCTTTAGCATTCGGTGCTGCTATTTTAATCTTTAACTAGAAGATATTTCAATTTTAATTATATTATATCTTAAATTAGTGGGGTTTTTTAATTAATTAATTTTTTTATCATCTCACTGATATGGACGCAGTGAGTCACATATCTTCAGGCAGAGATGGTTCATCCTCGGAGCATCAATCATCAACTCACACTTCTCCAAAACACCTCCTCCATCTTTCCTCTCTATTCATCACCTCTCCTGTTCTTCTTCACCTAAGAATAAAATTTCTTCTTTCGCATTGCTTCTTCATTCATTTACTTTCTTTTTCTCACATTTTTAGTTTTTAATTTCCTTTCATCTTTATCACCACCACCACCTCCACCATCATCATCGTCAACATAATTTTTCAATGATTTTTTTTTTTCTCTGATCTATTACCAACCATCCTTTACCATCCTCTCTCCATCCATTCATGGATACATCACATAGAACTTTCCTCTTTTCTTTAATTCATCGGTTCACTATTCCATTATTTCATGTAAAATTTTCATCTTCTTTTATTCTGTTTACACTGTGGGTCTCTCTTTATTTACTCTCTGCTTGCTTATCAGTACTTTTAAGTTACATTTTCTTTATTCTTCATTCTGTCACCTGCCAGAGAAGCTGTGTTGCCACTAAGTGATGTCTTGCGTCGTTGTCGCTTGTCATCGTTGTCATTGTCACACTTTCTTCCAAGCCTCATCTGCTCCTCAGCCACCAGATTTTATTTATATCATAATATTATGCACCGCTTGATTATTTTTTGTGTTAAATCAATTTTGGGGGTTACGTATGGTCGGTTGTGCGAGTGCTTCACATGAACCTGACCCATTCGCACCTAACCCATTGGACATGACATCCATGAAAAAAAAAAAAGAAAATGGACATGATCACTGCTTCCCAATTGGTTGGCCATCATTACTGCTTCACTCCTATATCTCTAATTGGATTTTTCCACAACGTTCTCAAAATCTTCGCAACACAATTCCATTGTACACCTCCTATTGGATAACCTCTGCCAAAATGTTATGTTTTCACCTGTGTTGGTTTTTTTGTTTATTTGTTTGTTTGTTTCTGTGCAATATAATTGAAAGTTACACAGATTTTATTGAAATGTATTTTTACAGTAGTGTGTAACATAAGTAATAAATCATTAAATTTGGAGATGGATGGTGCATGTTAAATCATGTTAAAAATAATAATAATCAATTAAAGTCAATAGGATGGTCTGGGGATTTGTATGGTGCACTCTACCTACGACCAGATTCTGCTGAGATGGGCGCCAGCCTCCCGGTCATCCCTGTTAGGCTTGAGCGGTTTAGAAAATAAATGAATGAATGAAGTCAATAAGTGAAAATAATGTCATGTGATGTGTACATGTTAATCAGATTCCTATTACATATGCCATGCTGTCATGAAAACCTGCTGTCCTTGGTAGATTTTTCAGTTTAAACAGGGCACCTGGCGCCATAATCCAACCGCAGTTGGGGTGGTGGTATCTTACACTGCGTGAGCTGATTGACCCTCAAGTTTTTGTATTATATCAGGTTTTCTGGGGTTTCTCATCTCAAAACAGGCCGCAAGTAGCTTGCCATTGTTAATCCTCAACTACATTTGTGAACCGATCATTACAAATCTTTGGAACATAATAGAATTGAGCAGCGCACACACACACACACACACACACACACACACACACACACGCACACACACACACACACACACACACACACACACACACACACACACACACACACACACACACACACACACACACACACACACACACACACACAGATAGATGATATATTGTTAATAATATTTTTTTCTAGTAACATTCCTCAATGTTTATGGAAATGCAGGATTTGTATTTATTTTTTTCACTTTTCCTGAGTACTGTACTTGTGTGGTCATGTGTACTATCGTGGAACTGAAATGTCATTCATTCATTCATTTTCTAAACCACTTAATCCTAATTAGGGTCACAGGGAGGCTGGTGCCCATCCCAGTCAACACCGAGCAAGGGCAGAATACACCATGGACAGCTCGCCATGCCATTGCAGGGTAGAAACATGCTATCGGCTATGCAGCTACTCTTGTCGGAAGTCAGCAATGGTTCTTTTACATGAACTATCTATCTACGTCTACATCTAATCACAAGGAATGGACGTCGATCCCTGGAGCTTGAATGACTCTCATATACGGATTGTCATGGCTGTGATTCTTTTACATGAACCTCACACGATAGACAGTAGGAGACATGGCCAGACTTTGATAACCCAGTTAGCTGCACTGGGAAGACAGTGACAACCTGTTGAGAGTGGGACATGAACCCCAAATATTGGGATCAGTGATCCAGCATCTCTACCACCAGGCTGCCACTGCCTGCAGGAACCGAAATGTGCTGAAATGACATCATCACCCTGAGAACACATTCCTAAGGGTGATAGCATCACAATGCATATTATGTTCCCTGTGGCGCCTTCTCCCCTTCCCCTTTAGAACCTTTCTCATTCTATCATCATTCTGTCTATCAAATAGATCATTTTATCCCCTCATCAGTTTTCTGATATTTTCTCCTTTTCTCTTTTCTTCCTACAGTGAAACACGAGGGTGGTAGCATCAATCTCAGTACTATGTCCACCCTGTTCTTTATAAATGACCCTTTTCTCTTTCCTTTTTTCTTCCTGCACACGTTTCCTCTTCCTTCCTGGTTCATTCTTTTCTCCTGTTTTCTTTTCATTTCATGAACAACACTTTAATCTTACATTGGCATCGTCATCTCAGTTTCTTCTTTCTGGACAGTTGCAATACCTTCCATTCACACTGACGGTGTACATTTCTATCCTTTTCACTTGAACTTCACATCCCCTCCCCCCTCCTTTTTCCATATCATCTAAATTTTTTTCACGGTCGATCCATTCCCATATCTGTTCCTCTGTGTCTTCTCTAACTCCTCCCTGATGTATTTACCTTTTGCTCACCTTTGTCCTTTTGTCCTCTCATCTGTTCTCCTCTTTCACCATCATCTCTTTTTCTTTTGTTCGCTGCCCTTTAATCAACTCTGCCCTGTTCTCCTGTCATTCATTCCTCTCGACTTTATTTTACTCACTATTTTTAATTTCCTCTACTCTTTTATATCCTCCTCCTGTCATATTCTTTTATCATTCTTCTCTTTTATCTGCCCTAATCTGTCCTTCAATCTAGACCTCAGTCTGTACGTGCCTGTTTAACATTCTTTGTTTATAATATAATAAGAATTCTCCTTACCCATAATCCCCTTTCACAATATTTGAGCCTAGCTTTACATTTTTGTTTTGCTCTGATTTCATCTTACTTTCAATCTTTTCATATAGCAAAGGTGCCAGAGGTCATTACTTCATAGCTCAGGTTCTCTTGAAGATTCTACACTTCTCTATTAACATTTAATATAGTGACCTGCAATCTTACCACAAACAGGAGAATGCAGGATTTTCCCACACATCCTCTCTTCTTTTAACTTAAGAACACAGATATTTTAAAACACTCATGAGAGAGAGAGAGAGAGAGAGAGAGAAGTGAGTCATCTATGACATCACATTTCTGTCTTAACAAGAAAGAATCGATATCAAACATGCCAGAAAACATGATGCATTTAATTTATAGGATACTAAATTAAAGATTCAATTTCGGACCAGGCAAGTCCCTCATCCCCCAGAAGGGTCGAGCAAAAGAAACCAATAAATGACTCAGTAAGTATTGTTAGATAATCATTTCTTTGTTCATTCATTTAGTTATTTTCTGAGCCACTTAATGCTAATCAGGGTCGCGAGGAGGCTGACACACATCTCAGCTGACTCTGGACGAGGGCCGAGTACACCCTGGACAGCTCACCAAGCCATCAGAGGCCAGAAACACACTGACGGCAATGCAGCCTATCATATAAGTAATAGTAATATAATTTTTCCCTTTGAAATTGGCATGATTCTTATTATGATTTAAAAATATATATTTTACACTAATATTTACTTTTATACAGATAAAATTTAAAGTTCAATAAGTTATATTTAGCTTTAATTTTCATTAAAAGACACAATGGGAACAATATCAACAATGTCAGCAATGTCAGCAATGGTTCTATTACGTGCCTCTCATCACAGACAGTGAGAGACATTGCAGGGCTTTCAGAACTGCTACACCGAGGTGACAACCCGGTGACAGTGTGGCTTGAATCAGTGACCTCGGGATCATTTAATACAGCACCCTACCACTGGGCCACCACTGCCCTGCTTTTAAATATCAGTTCAGTTCATTTTCTGTAACCGCTTAATCCTAATTAGGGTCGTGAGGAGGCTGGTGCCCATCCCAGCCAACTTCGGGCAAGGGCTGAGTACACCTTGGACAGCTCGCCAGGCTACCGCAGGGCGGAAACACGTCGACGGCTTTGCAGCTACTCTTGTCGAACGTCAGCAATGGTTCTTTTACATGCCTCATACCATAGACAGTGAGAGACATGGCTGGCCTTTGATAACCCAGTTCGCTCTACAGGGGTGGGGGTGGGGGGCAGTGACAACCTTGTGGAGAGTGGAACTCGAACCCCTAACCTTTGGATCAGCCATCCAGCGCCCTATACCATTAGACCACCACTGCCGCCTTTAAATATACTTTTACATTTTATTTTTCAAATAAACAGGGCACCCACCTACACCTGATTGTCGTCTCGTTGATTGAAAACACACAACTCATTTTAAACTGCTAATGCTGAATGGTCACGTATTTTTATTTTTTATTTTTTGCAATTCACAGATGTATTAGTAATACTGGATATTTTTCCTTAATAAATAAATAGCCACACTTGTTTTGTCTCTTTTCTTTGTTTTGTTTTATCGAACTTTAGTCTGACTATGATAGAAAAATAAAAATTTATAAAGGGTTCACTCAGGATTTACCAATAAATAAGAAAGACCTCTCTAGCAATTTAAAAGACATACAAGTTATAAATAAATACATAAATGAATAAATGAGGGCAATGGTGGCCCAATGTTAGGGCGCTGTATTAAATGATCCCAAGGTCTGATTCAAGCCCGACTGTCACCGGGTTGTCACCTCAGTGTAGCAGTTATGAAAACATGGCAATGCCTCTCACTGTCCATGGTGAGTGGTTCATGTAAAATAACCATTGCTGACTTTCAACAAGAGGAGATGCAAGGCCGTCAGTGTGTTTCTGCCCTGCGATGGCCTGACGAGCCGTCCAGGTTGTACTCTGCTGGAGTCGGCTGGGATGGGCACCAGCCTCCCTGTGACCCGAATGAGGATTAAGCAGTTCAGAAAATGAATAAATTAATTAATAAAAAAATAAAAAATATACAAATATGGTAGGACAGAAGGAAATAACTAATTAAATGAATAAACAAAATAATCTCTCGCTACTTTGTGCTTCAGTTTCTGTGGCCTCAGTGCATCGCGGGTTTTTCAATATTCATCAAAAAATAGAAAAAAATAAGAACATGAAGGAAAAAAATAGGGAAAAACAAGGAAAATCCCACAAAATAAAATCAATTATGCAAAGAAAACAACAAACAAACAAAAACAAAAAACAACCATACAAACCTACAGTTTTATGTGAGGCAAGCATCTGTAGGTGTCTGTACAGTATTTATATTTTATTTACATCGTATGCAGTTTTTTTGAATGTTTAATTGTTATTATAAGCATTTATAGCGTTGGATATGTATTTATCGATATTATATACACATATACATGTACGTATACGTCAGTCGGGGTGGAGGGGTCGATCCCCATTAACCACGGAAAGTAAGAGATCCCTGTATATGAATGGGGGGAGGGAAGACTCAATTGTTTTGTTAGACCAGTATAACATTTTCCTCATGTTCAGTTCATTTTCTGTAACCGCTTAATCCTAATTAGGGTCGCGAGGAGGCTGTCGCCCATCCCAGCTGACTCCGGGTGAGGGCAGAGTACACCCTAGATTGCTTATCAGGCCATCGCAGGGCGGAAACGCATCTGACGGTGTTGCAGCTACTCTTGTCGAAAGTTCGCAATGGTTCTTTTACATGAACCTCACAACATAGACAGTGAGAGACATGGCTGGCCTTTGATAACCCAGTTAGCTGCACTGGGGGGACAGTGACAACCTTCTGGAGAGTGGGACTCGAACCCCCAACCTTAGGATCAGTGATCCAGTGCCTTATACCACTAGGCCACCACTGCCCTATTTCCTCGTGTTTTTACTTCTTGTTTTTATAAAGTAATGCAGGACTAATTATCTTTGATGGATGCTAACCTGTGAAAATACAGTATTGCACATTGTTATTGTTTTCATTTATTTATTTGATTGTTTTATGGCAGTAATTATTTCTTAATAACTGTGATTTGTTTTTTAATTCAGTTGTGATATCAGAACCACACTTATAACACACAGTGCTCACTGATATCTCCTCGTAACTGTTAATTAGTGTTTCACTGATTGAAGTGTGTTTTCTACTCTCCGCTTTCAGTTAATATATTAATAATTGATTTTTTAAACTCTGCTCATAAAATGATTGGAAACAAAAAATTAAAAAAAATTGAAACAAAAGATTGGGAGTTTTGCATTGCATGCAGTGAATAGAGCTGCTGTGATTGAGCTCTGTGTCGAGGGCGGCACTGTGCTTTAAAAAGGCACAACAAGTGTGTGTTTGAACACGATGACAAAGCTCTAATTACACAGAGGGAATTCACACAAGTGGGCCGGGAGCATCTCTTCACGTCGTCACTCTGCGCTTGATTGCTTACAGTCAATGGGTGTCAGCATCACACGTGATATTTCACATTCTTTTGAAGCAAGATGGATTTTTCATTATGACATATGCCAAGAAAACACCAACACCAAAGGTTGAGAAGTTCAGTGGTACCTCACCTTACGATAGTCCCAGCAAACGAAAAATCCAAGTTACGCAACAAAAAAAAAATTCCAAATTTTTTTGTCTATGTACACGAAACAAGTTCTCCTTACGAAACACACCAAACGTGCCATTCAAACATTAAAACGTGCCATTCAAACATTAAAACTCGCCATTTAAACAATGCACGAGATGCTCACCCATTGACTACCTTCCAACATCCCACCCCGCTGGCCTCCCATTGGCTAGGAGGGATGACGCAGCTCCCTCCCATTGGCTATCTCCCAACATCCCACCCCACTATCCTCCCGTTGGCTAGGAGGGATGATGCAGCTCCCTTGAGCAGCAGCTTGTTCATGAGTTTTTCGAGTGTGCTCATTGCAACTTTATTTTTTGGCTCAGGCTTTTAACCTTGCATGAACATTTGTAAGATTATAACTCTGCTAAGAAGACATGGTCAGCATGAAGTCAGTGCCTTAAAAGGTATGCTTTTATAATTTTTAAAGGGTATTATTGGTTGATACGAATCATGTGTTTTACATGTAAAATGCGGTTCTACTTACGGAAAATTCAGGTTACACTGGATGTAATGTGGACCGCGTGGTGTGTAGTGATTAGCATGTCCATCTTACAGTAAGAAGGTCCTGGGTTCAAGTGATGGGCCAGGGCGGGCGTTTCTGTTTATGTTCTCCCCACACTTATCTGGGTTTTCTCTGGGTAGTCTAATTTCATCCCACTGTCCAAAGACATGCACATTAGGATAATTGAGTGTCCCAAATTGCCCCTAATTCTGAGTGTAAATGGTTGTGTGTGTGTGGTGAGCTGTTAGCTGTATCAGCTGAGTCCCACAACCCTGGTAGGATGAAGCTGTTTGGCAGATGAGTGAGAGGTGAGTGTATGAAATATACTGTATGGTCATTGTCTAAGGAAATAAGCCACTCTGTCCTCAAACGGGATCATAAACAGTATCTTTAACACCCTGGTGTATGTGTTAATGCTGGTGTTCGTGGTGGTGGGAGGTGTCTCGAGGTGCCAATCAAGCTGTATAAAATTGCATAAACACACACTGCTACGTTTATTCCTTTGTGAAACTGCTTCATCTCATCACAGTAAGGCTGGAGCCTATATTAACGGACACTGGCCGAAGGCGGGGTATATCCTGAACAGCTCACCAGTCTAGTGTAAGGCCTCACACTCTCACCTAGGAGAAGGAGAACAGCCTCCTAGTTATCCTTTTGGGCTGTTGGAGGAAACCAGAGTAGTCAGATGAAACCTACACAATCAGGGTAAGAACATACAAGCTCCATACAGAAGCACCATCATCAAGCCCGGGATTTGAGGCCAAGACCTCATTGTTGTGAGATGATAATGCTAATGTCGCAGTAGTAGCCAAAGATATTCCGTGAAATGTATAGCGAGGTCGACATGATTTTTATTATTACTTTATTTATTTATTTATTTATTTTTGCAAATGAAACATGCAGTGTTAACCACGATATACTGTACTATATTAATAAATCAAATAATAAATGCACTCATGTGACCTCTTCTTCCACCAATGAGCTTTGAGTAGACGTAAATAGGAAACCGGATCACCATTCTATCAATCACAATAAATCAGCTATCTCGCCATGCTTGTTCATGTTGTCTCTCACCTGCTTTGCCTCTCTGTCTAAATTAATGAATAGTCAATGTTCACCCCACGGCTGAAAAATGTGCCCTCACTCCTCATCACTCCATCAAGCACTGCCTCTCGTCTTCTGCTTGAATTATGACCTCTCTGATATTTACTCGCAACCAATAAATCAAAGATGATATCACTTCCTCCAGTTTCCAGCCGACATGGCTACGCACGTGATGAAAAATGCTGAGGTTAGGGCAAGCTATAAGTAGTGTGATGATGTGATTGATTCCTGTGGAGTTGTGTTTGAGAATGTTAACTCGTGTCAGGATGAGCGTGATGGATGGCGTTTTGAGGTGAGCATGTCTTTTTGAACAAATGCTTGTTTCTAAGCACTTAATTCTTTCCATCCAGGTTATTAACCATTACAAGCTGTCTCTGTCGGCTGAATCTGTAAATCTAATACATCTAAAATATGACTTTGAAAAGAGATTTCAAGTCTGCTTAGAAACTTGAGCCTCCAATGACTTTTTAAGGAAAATTATGCACTGGCTGGTTGGTGTGATGACAGTACTGTCATGGTGAAGTCGATTATTTTCCTTGAACAGCACATCCCCAAATCTTTCACAATTCATGAACTGAAACACTAACTCCCTGCTAAAGCGTGCGTATGCCCCCTCTGTAACACACAGTTCTGCCATCTGCATCTTCACCAAGTGCGACGCATGCATATTTGAGGGGGTGTTACATACTCAGAGGGAAGGCGCTATCCGCCCCTTGTATAAATGAGCTCATGGATGCCCATGATCAGCTGGTGATCACTGTGATTGACCAGGAAGTGAATGTATGCAATCGCTCCCTTCCATGAGTGTATATCAGACTATACACACAGTGAGACACACAGGACACTGCTGGCCATCCACTGCATCCTGACCTATCTCCAGCCGTCTCGACTATGTTGTGCCACTGGACTCGGATAGACCGTGATGAGAGAGTGAGGCTGACGATCTGTTCAACTCTCCCTTATTTAAATCCAAATCAAGTGCAAGTCATGACTTCATCAATACTGCAGATCATCGATCTGATATGAAGTCATGGTTATCGTTGTCCTTGAAGGACGAACAACAAACAACAACAACAACATCAGACTATTCAGTAAGCATGCATGCACTCCTGGACGTGGCTGGCTGCGTACATTGTCGAGTACCTTGCAGATGTCCTACTCGGGAGCACAAGCAATGCAAATCTTTTGATTGAATGATTTACTGATTCATTCACTCAAATCCTAGTTCAAGGAATGACAGAAAAATGAATCAATTTCTTAATTGAAATGACTCATTGATTCATTTGCAAAACAGAGCAAAAGTTAATCTTAATTGTGACTGAGGGCAGTGGTGGCCTAGTGGTAAAGGTGCTGGATCTCTGATCCAAAGGTTAGGGGTTCAAGCCTCACCCTCTATGGGTTTTCACTGCCCCCTAGTGCAACTAACTGGGTTATCAAAGGCCAGCCATGTCTTTCACTGTCTGTGGCGAGAGGTTTATGTAAAAGAACCATTGCTGCCTTTCAACAAGAGTAGCTGCATAGCAGTCATCGTGTTTCTACCATGCGGTGGCCTGGTGAGCTGTCCAGGGTGTACTCTGCCCTCACCCAGAGTACCATGAACTGATCCATGCCGTGAACCTCATTGTCTCTTGGGATAGAAGGATGCCAACAACAACAAAGTGTGACCGAAATGATTCACTCAAACACTGATTCACTGTTTGCTAGAGTCATTTTCGGTTTAAATGCAAAGCGAATCTTGACAGTGTCTTAAATGATTCACTGTAGTAGATAGACGTGAATCTTTACTCTCACTGAAATGATTTCCCGACTCCAACACTTTCATACATAATCAGAAAATAATGATGGTTGTAAATGAATTGATTCACTAATTGAAGCATTAATGCAACCTGAAAAAGATAGAAATGAATCTCAGCTTTGAGTGAAATGATTCATGAGCCAAACATTAACTTGTGAGTGAGCAGGGTGTTTATGTTGATGTTGACTGAAGCGTTTCATTAACTTGATCAGGTATTCCATGAACTGAATCATTACTTGGACTCCAATGATTCCATGTACTGATTTAAATACTGCTAGAAGAATGAATTTGCATCAAACCTAAAATGATTCACTGACTAAAATGCTGATTCTCAGTAAGAGAAGAACGAATCCCAGTCGCTGGTCGTAAATAATTTACCGCCTCAAGGAATATGAATCAGGTTCAGCCCACAGACAGTTTCAAATACGACTCATGAATGTTTAAAACATCTTGACAGTTAAATGTATTACAACTGTGATTCCTTCACATTAGTGACTCACTCAAAATGACTGAATCGTTTGGATGAAATATATCAAGAAAACATTTTAAGATTATCTCAAGTAATTACAAAGTAGCTTGCTTCTTGGAAAAAAAAAAAAAAAAAAAAAAAAAAGGATTTCCACTACAGCGCTGGGTTCTGTAAAACTGTAGCTCTGCCTGCAGCATCGCTGTTAATGGCCGCATTCAATATGCTAATACTTTTGCTTCTGCCAAATAAGCAACTCTGAAACGACCGCTTTTAAAATCAATCGCTCGAGTGATTAAATCCTGTCATGGACATCAAGCAGGAACCAGTGGAACATGAGGATCTAGAGATAGAAGTGTAGAGAGGAAGAGAAAGACCGCAGCAAGCCATCTTTTCATCTTAATGCCATCCGCTTTTAAAAAGGCTTCAGGGTTTGTCCTCAGTCCCTCTGGAGAAACACTTCAAGCCTCTCTGGAACACAACCAAGAGTTTCATAAGTTACCCAAATAGAAGAGGCTAATAACCCGAGTCCAGAGAACTCTTCAAGATAACGTCTTCAACAGTATAACGGTTCAGTTCATTTTCTGTAACCACTTCATCCTAATTAGGGTCGAGGGGAGGCTGGTGCCCATCCCAGCCAACTCAGGGCGAGGGCAGAGTACACCCTGGACAGCTCGCCAGGCCATTGCAGGGCGGAAACACACTGACGGCTTTGCAGCCCACTCTTGTCGAAAGTCAGCAATGGTTCTTTTACACGCTTCACACCATAGACAGTGAGAGACATGGCCGGCCTTTGATAACCCAGTTAGCTGCACTGTGGGGCTGCAGTGACATCTTTGTGGAGAGTGGGACTCGAACCTCCAGCCTTTGGATCAGCGATCCGGTGCCTTATACCACTAGACCACCACTGCCCCCAGTATAACGGTATACTTGGATATTCAGAAGAAACTGAACAATGTAGGTTTGTAGATGGAACCTTAACTTGTTCTTTTAAAGGTCACTTCTCATATCTATCCCCAAGATCCCCACGCGACCATCGAAAACCATGAAGTAGGATCATCCCCCACCCCCCCACTGACGTATACGTACATGTATATGTGTCTATAATGTCAATAAATACACATCCACTGCAAGAAATGCTTACAATAACAATTACACATTAAAAAATAACAATATGTAAATAAAATATAAATACACACACATACAGATGGAACTGCATGAGAAGAAGAGGACACGCATACATACACGCGCACATATGTGCGTAGATGCACGTGCACACACAGATGCAACAATGTAAGGACAGACGCTCCCCAGCTTACGAACATGTTCAGCTTCTCTTCCCGGACCATGTCAGCCACGCCCCCCTCTGCCTGAACGGAGTATTAACTGTACCTCAGGATAATGTTTAATCATATTTCATACTTATATTTATGATATATGTTTATACACATTTTATTTCATTTATATTTCTATTTCTTTTTCAATTTCATTTCACTTTCACTTTCAACCTCGCCATGCTTGTATCTCCGATGGGAGATTTTAGGTTGTTTTTTGTTTTGTGTTTGTTTCATTTTTTTTTTTTTTTTTTTGCATAATTAGCCTTGCTTTTGCGTTATTTTCCTTAACTTTTCCCCCTATTTTTCCTTAATTTCCTTATTTTTTTTAAATTCGATCAGTATTTATTTATTTTAAAAAAACACGATGCACTGAAGCCACATGAATTGAAGCATGAAGTAGCGAGGGATCCCTGTATCTATGTATATATGGTAGGCCTCCGTCAGTCCCGAAGGACTATGGCTGCGCTCTGGCTGGTATCCCGGCTGGTGATACTCCCCAGTGCGCAGAGCCCGGGCAGGGAGAGTAATGAGGGACAGGCTGTTACCCAAGCAGCAAGTCCCCCGTCTCGGCGCCACCGGAAGGATCCAATGGAAACGCAAGTGCCGATACGACTGGGTTCCAGTGCCGCTGCAGGAGAGAATCTACGGTCAATTTAGAAAGGCCAATTAACCTACAGTGCACGTCTTTGGATTGCGGGAGGAAACCGGAGCACGCAGAGGAAACCCGCACAAGCACAGGGAGAACATGCAAACTCCACACAGAAACGCCCAGGCCGGGAATCGAACCCGGGCCTTCTTGCTGTGAGGTGGACGTGCTAACCACTACGCCACCGTGCCGCCAATATGTATGTATGTATGTGTATATATATATATATATATTTCATTCATGCGGCTTCATTGCATCGCATTTTTTTTTTTTTCTTTAATATTCATCAATTTAAAAAGTAGGAAATTAGGGAGGACTGGGGAAAAAGTTAAGGAAAAAGGCTAATTATGCAAAAAAACAAAACAAAAAACAACCCAAAACCTCCCATCAAAACTAGTTACATTTTTGTGAGGTGCACATTTATTATTTACATCTTATGCATTATTTCTTAATGTTTAATTGTTATTATAAGAATTTATAGCATTGTATATGTATGTATTGATATTATATACACATATATAATAGGGTCAGTGGTGGTCTAGTGGTATAGGGCACAGGATCGCTGATCCTAAGGTTGAGGGTTCAAGTCCCACTCTCTGCAAGGTTGCCACTGAGGGTGCAGCTAACTGGGTTATCAAAGGCTGGCCATGTCTATGGTGTGAGGCATGTAGAAGAACCATTGCAGACTTTCGACAAGAGTAGCTGCAAAGCTGTCAGCATGTTTTTAATCAGGAGTCGGAGTCCCCTGAGGCAGTTTATTCACAGATAACTCCTGCAGCGGCACTGGAACCCAGTCGCATCGGCCCTTCCATTGGATCCTTCTAGTGGGGGGAGGGAGAAGACTTGGTGCTTCGGTAACAGCCTGTCCTCCATTACTCTCTACCCCTGCTCTGCACACTGGAGAGTATCACCAGCAGTATCAGCCAGAGCGCAGCCGTAGTCCTTCCAGACTGACGGGGGCCTACTATACACATATATATTATATATACATATACATCAGTCGGGTGGGGGGTGTCACGGGGGGGATCTCGGTCTCAATTAAACGTTGAAAGTGAGGATCCCTGCCTGTATGTATGTGTATATTCAGAAACCTGTACACTATGTACTTGCCTCACAGCAAGAAGGTCCTAGGATACATATGTGCAGGAGTGAGTGCGAGTGAGTGCAAACCCTGTGATGGTCTGGTGAGAGAAGATAGGCTCCTGACTCCTCATGAGGCTTGCAGGATTAAAAATTAATTAAAAACTTAATTCATAGAATAAAAAAAAAATCGTAATTCAGTCTCAGACTAAACAACAAAGCTAGGTACACCCTGAACAACATATACATCCACTGCGCTGCAACACACACACACACACACACACACACACACACACACACAGGAACGCATGCACAACCATTCACACTCCCACTCACACCTAGTGGTGATTGGAACAACCAAAGCCGAATGTGCATGTCTATATAAAGCAAAGGTCCCACCAAGCTCGAGACTCCAATCCAGGAGCTTCTTACTGTGATACAGATATACTTACCACTGTCAACCACATCGAGAAACCAAGACATGATTAAAATGAATGTGAAATGTCATGTGAATTGCCAACATCCGTGGACTGTAAAGATGAACATGCAAAACACTAGGCCACCGTGCTGCTCTAAAAAAAAAAAAAAAAATTTTTTTCTCTAATTATTGGTTCCATACTTCCAAAAATTGGTACAGCTAGAACCTCGCTTGAAGGTTTCCTCTGGCAAAACAATTAGTATTACTGGTTTCAAGAAAGTTCTTGGAAGTTCTGTCTCTACCCAACTTTTTCTCCTTTCGCAAAATAAAGAGGAATTTAAATAAATAAATAAATAATGTTGGACCAAAGCTGGGTGTGAAGAACAAGACCTTGGGGCTGAGGTAATGTTTTTATCTCGAGGTCTCAAATCTGGTGATTCAGGTACTTGTTTACTACTTTTTAATTATTGTTGGATCATAGTCGGGACTTGAAGATTCAATGCATGGCTTTCCTCTAAGAAAATCATCATGAAATTAATTATAACTTGGGTGATTTCATAGCATCGGTTCCTTGAACAATCATCCGGCTGTCCTTAGAGACAACCAGTAAGATCTGAGCACCTGAGTGAATATTCAATAGTAACACTGTGACGTTCGAGTTTCTCTCTTTATCCATTTGACACAGTGATGGATGGAAGAGGCTTTTGGAGTAATCTCTTCGATCGCAGTCAGAAATGCCAATATGTACTCGGAGAGCCCGGTTTATACAGCAATCGCAGTGAGAAAACAGAAGGAAACAGAAAACAGAGAACTTGTGTGTTTTCTGAGAAATTGTTGTGGGTGTGTCTTTGCATCAAGCAGAAATATTGCTCACATATATCCTTTTTTTTAATGATTTTTGTCCAAAAAATCTATTCCAGTGAATTTTCTTTCCTGTCTCATCCTGTTGCCACAAAAATAATTCTGTTCAACAACCAATCCTACTTTTGCTTTTAGAATAACTTCCAAATTAACTTTAATTTGACAAATCACTGAATTCTACAGTTGAAGTAGGGGAGGGGGGGGGTGTGTGTGTCGGGGCTGGAGTTTATGTCAGCCAACTCTGGGTGAAGCCAGTGTGAACAACTCTTCAGTCTATTGGGCAAAAACACACTCACATTCACATCTAGGGGCAATTTGAAACAACCAGTTCGCCTAATGTGCATGTGTTTGGACTGTGGGAGGGAATGCAAGTACAGTGGTACCTCACCTTACGATAGTCATAGCAAACGAAAAATCCAGGTTACGAAAAACATTTTCCAAAATGTTTTGTCTCTGTATACGAAACAAGTTCTCCTTACGAAATGCGCCAAACGCGCCATTCAAACAATGCACGAGCTGCTTTCCCATTGACTACCTTCCAACACCCCACCCCCGCTGGCCTCCCATTGGCTCAGAGGGATGACACAGCTCCCTCCCATTGGCTATTATGGAGCTGCATCTCCAATGATGCTTTTTGTCTACAGGACAGTGTTATTGTTGTTTCATGAGAGTGCTCATTGCTTTATTTTTTGACTCAGGCTTTTAACTTTCCAGAAACATTTGTAAGATTATAACTCTGCTAGGAAGACTTGGTTAACACACATGCACGCACACACACACACATGCGCACACATACATGCATGCACACACACACACACACACACACACACACACACACACACACACACACACTTCTGATTTCCGGTGCGAGTGAAAAGAAGCGGACTTGTGGCATGCGGTTGAGTGATATTGCAAAGGAATATGGCCAAACCCGTCTACCTTCGGTATGATATTGAAACAGAAGGTCTTAAAATGTATACTTTTATAATTTTTAAAGGGTTTAGGGGGTAGTATTGGGGGCCTTGGAACGAATCACACGTTTTACGTGTAAAATGCGGTTAAATTTATGAAAAATCCAGGTTAAGAAAAAGGCTCTGGAACGGATTAATTTCATAAGGTGAGGTACCACTGTACGCGGAGGAAACCCATGCAAACAAGAAAAGCCCCACAACGCCAGGCTCAAGACTCAAAGTCAGGACCTTGTTAAAAAAATGCACTGTCACGTAAAAAAAAAAAAATAATAATAAAAATAAATAAAAATTTAAAATAATAATTATGTTACTGTGTCGTATATATATTTAAACAACAATTATAATTATTTTGTAATAATTGTAGGCATGATGCTTGCTTATATATATATTGGATTATCAGTTTAGCTAGACCATGTGAGCTGAGCAGGTATACTGGTACCACCACCACCTTCATTTCCCAGATTTTTTTTTTTTTTCCTTCCCTCTTGTAGTTGGTGTCAGTGGAACAGAACTGAGGGGAAGCTGATAGGACAGCTCTTATTCATACATGTGTATTGAGAACATTAGCTTGGTTGTTTTAATTAACTAAGTACTTGAACATGACTTTGAGAACCAGTTGCTGTAGATTAAAGTTTGACCAGCCAATAGGATTTTTATTAATCTGCCTTCAATCAGTATTTATTTCAGGGTTAAAGATTTCCAGCTAGTAAATCGTATAATTAGTTATTAATTATTAGTAATAATGATCAATATTAGTGAGCTAACTGGCGACTGTTACTTACACTATAAAACAGATTCATTAATACACATTAACAGTAGTAACATGGTTATGTTATACTAATCGTATATGTTTTACATATATGTTTTTATATGTAATAGTATGTTTTACATGCTATTTTAGGAAGCAATTTTATGTAATTTCTTTTGCCATTATATTGTTTAAAACTAGTATATTTTCTCATTAGCTTTATTGTAAAGAGAGCTATGTGAATAAAAAGAATCAGTACAGTTTATAGTAAGGGAATGATAGTCAAGTAATCTTCTTTTCTTTTCGGCTTTTCCCATTCTCGAGAGTCGCCACAGCGAATCATCTGATTCGCACATTTGATTTGGCAGAGGTTTTTACGTCGGATGCCCTTCCTGTCACAACCCTTTTAGCAAGGGACCGAAACATGCTGACGACTTTGCAGCCTACTCTTTACGAAAGTCAGCAATGGTTCTTTTACATTCCTCTCACCATAGACAGTGAGTGACATGGCCCGCCTTTGATAACCCAGTTAGCTGCACTGGGGGGACAGTGACAACCCTGTGGGGACTCGATCCCCCAACCTTAGGATCAGCGATCCTGCGCCCTATCCACTAGACCACCACTGCCCCGATAGTCATGTGTAATAACAAAGTTACATCTAATCCAAACTAATTTTATACAATTAACAATTTAATATTATCTTAAAAAGCTAATTATGTTAATTAAGTTTGGTCACTGAGTGTTAGCTATTATTGTGAGGGTGTTCATTTTTGAGTTAAATGTTTATACATTCAACATGTTATTAGCGTGTAATTACTGTTGAGTTGGCAGTAAATATAAACTCATTGTCTACTTAGCTATTGAGTGTAAGTGGGTTATTTGAAAGACTGTGTACTTCAGCTAGCTTATTACTATAGAAACAGATTTATATTTGTGTATTAAGAATATTAACTTCGTAACGATTCACTGTGGCGACCCCTGAAAAATGGGAAAAAGCTGAAAGGAGACTCCATTTGATTTTGGAGATGATCCGGGATATTTTAAAGGATTCTTTAACATTATGTAACAAGAGGGTTTTTTTGTTTGTGTGTTTTGTTTGTTTGTCATAGTGATGTTACAGAGGGCCCAGCGAGGGGTGGCAGCTAGGGGTGCTGTGTACTTTGTAATTTGTTTGGCTTTATTTTATGTGCTGAGTTTAAGAAAACGGGCCATGATACATCTTCACTTCTTCTTTTCCTTTCGGCTGTTCCCTTCATGGGTCGCCACAGCGAATCATCTGCCTCCATCTCACCCTATCCTCTACATCTACTTCTCTTACACCAACTGCCTTCATGTCCTCCTTAACCACATACATGAATCGTCTCTGGTCTTCCTCTGGGCCTTCTGCCTGGTAGTTCCAACCTCAGCATCCTACTACCAATATACTCACTATCCCTCCTTGTAAATGTCCAAACCATTTCAATCTAGCCTCTCTGACTTTGTCTCCAAAACATTTAACATGTGCTGTCCCTCTGATGTACTCATTCCTGATCCTATGCATCCTCGTTACTCCCAAAGAGAAACTCAACATTTTCATCTCTGCTACCCCCAGCTCTGCCTCCTGTCTTCTCTAAACCATACAACATCGCTGGCCTCATCACCGTCTTGTACACTTTTCCTTTCATTCTTGCTGATACCCTCCTATCACACATCACACCGGAGACTTTTCTCCAACTATTCCAACCAGCCTGCACACGCTTCTTCACCTCTTTTCCACACTCTCCATTGCTCTGGATTGTTGAGCCTAAGTACTTAAAATCCTCCACCTTCCTTATCTATGCTCCCTGTAACCTCACTGTTCCTCTTGGGTCCTTGTCATTCACACATGTATTCTGTCTTCCTGAGGCTAACCTTCATTCCTCTCCTTTCCAGGGAATACCTCCACCTCTCTAGATTTTTCTGCACTTGTTCTCTGCTCTCACTACAGATCACAATGTCATCTGCAAACATCATAGTCTATGGGGAATCTTGTCTAACCTCGGCTGTTAACCTGTCCATCACCAACAAGAAGGGGTTCAGAGCTGACCCTTGATGCAGTCACACCTCCACCTTGAACTCTTCTGTCACACCAACAGCACACCTCACCACCGTCTTACATGTCTCATACATGCCGTGCACCACTCTAACATACTTCTCTGCCACTCCAGATGTCCTCAATCAATACCACAATTCCTCTCTCGGCACCCTGTCATATGCTTTCTCCAGATCTACAAAGGCACAATGTAACTCCCTCTGACCTTCTCTGTACTTCTCTATTAACATCCTCAAAGCAAACACTGCATCTGTGGTGCTCTTTCTTGGCATGAAACCAAACTGTTGTTCACAAATGCTGACCTCTGCCCTTAGTCTAGCTTCCACTATTCGTTCCCATAACTTCATCATATGTCTCATCAATTTTATCCCTCTGTAGTTGCCACAACTCTGCATGTCTCCCTTGTTCTTAAAAATGGGTAAAATCACACTTCTCCTCCATTCCTCTGGCATCCTCTCACTCCCTAAGACTTTGTTGAATATTCTTGTCAGAATATCTACTGCTACCGCTCCTAGACACTTCCATACCTCCACCGGTATGTCATCAGGACCAACTGCCTTCCCATTCTTCATCCTCTTCAATGCCCTCCTCACTTCTTCCTTACTAATCTTTGCTACTTCCTGGTCCTCAACAGGCACCTTTTCTACTCTTTTTTCTCTCTCATTTTCCTCATTCATCAGCTCTTTAAAGTACTCTTTCCATCTTCCCAGCACACTTCTGTCATCAGTCAATACACTCCCCTCTCTGTCTTTAATCACTGTAACTTGCTGCACGTCCTTCCCATCTCTGGCTTGTGCCCCCCTCCCCCCTCACGACTGCATTGGGTCATGATACATTTGTCCCTGCTAAAATAGCTGGTTGAATCCCAGCTCTCCATTTTCATAGCTAACAATCTCAGTGGACTTGTTAACTAAAGTCTCAGCTGTTCTGAGATCAGTAGCATGTAGCAGCTGCTTAATGGTGGAGGCAGATGGAAGAACCAGCAGGTGCTGGTCAGTTATCGAGCTCATCGCAACAATGCCAGAATTACACCAAATCAACTTTGATATAATTTTAGAAGAATGTTTGCATGAGAAGAGTTTTGAATGAACCACCCTTCCAAAGAAACCTTGTCCCTGATTAGCTGTGGTGTCTCCTGAGGTCAGAGTGGTGCTGTAACTTGTGATGTGTTCCAAAATGCATGGCGGTATGTCGTCCTTCAATTAAAAAAACAAACAACAAACAACAACGACAAAAAAAAAAAAAAAAAAAAAAAAAAAAAAAAAAAAATATATATATATATATATATATATATATATATATATGTATATATATATATATATCTTAAGGTTGTAATTATGAATTATTTCAATAGTTGATTCGTCTTTCAAATTTAGTTAATTTTATAAATATTTTATAAATATAATTTTATTATCCATTCATTCATTTTTCTATTCCACTTAATCCCAAGCATTCTCTGCAGTGATTTGGCGAGCTGTTGAGGTACCCTGGCTTCACCCAGTGTTGGATGAAATAGGCTCTCATCTCTTTCCGACCCTAATTGGATTAAGCTGTTGAGCAATTAAATGAGTAAGTGATAATAGACTCAATTAATTTCTAAGCCATTTAATACTTAATACGCCAACAGGGAGGCTGGCGTCCATCTCAGCTGATTCTGGGTGAAGGCGGGGCACAACCTGGACAGCTCACCAAGCCACATTCACACGCACAAGAATTGTAATAACTAATTTGCCTATTGTGCATGTTTTTGGACTGTGGGAGGAAACTGGGGTATACTGATAAAACCTGAGCAAGCACGGTGAGAAGCAAATGCCACACATAAACGCCTGAGCTGGGAATCGAACCCAGGCTTCCTTGCTGTGAGGCAGACATGTTAATTACTACTTCAGTGTGTTTCCCTCATTTTTATTATTTTATTTAAATTATTCACATTTAAATTTAGCCCTGCAATGCCCTGGCAAGCTGTCCAGGGTGTACCCCACTCTCGCCCGGAGTCGGCTGAGATGGGAGCTAGTCTTCACGTGACCCTAAGTAGGCTTAAGCGGTTCAGAAAATGAATGAATGACGTTTACATTCTTACCACCACATACCTAATGCAATTGCTGGCATGCTAATCCTCTAGCTGCACTTTTCAGTTTAAGATGCCCTTTGCCTTGGTCACTGTCGTTAGGTGACACCAAGGCTTGGAGGCCTGTCCCTCACAGCAGGAACAATTCTGAAAGATGAGCAAAATGAACACATTCCATAACAGAGCTGAGATCTTCATGAACCTCTTTCATTTATTATTTATCTGATGCCAGGTAACTAAATAAGATTTAAGTACTTAGGCTCAACAATCCAGAGCAATGGAGAGTGTGGAAAAGAGGTGAAGAAGCGTGTGCAGGCAGGTTGGAATGGTTGGAGAAAAGTGTCCGGTGTGATGTGTGATAGGAGGGTATCGGCAAGAATGAAAGGAAAAGTGTACAAGACGGTGTTGAGGCCAGCGATGTTGTATGGGTTAGAAACAGTGGCCCTGGGGAAAAGACAGGAGGCAGAGTTGGAGGTAGCAGAGATGAAAATGTTGAGGTTCTCTTTGGGAGTAACGAGGATGGATAGGATTAGGAATGAGCACATCAGAGGGACAGCACATGTAAGACGTTTTGGAGACAAAGTCAGAGAGGCTAGATTGAGATGGTTTGGACATGTACAGAGGAGGGATAGTGAGTATATTGGTAATAGGATGCTGAGGCTGGAACTACCAGGCAAAAGGCCTAGAGGAAGACCAAAGAGACGATTCATGGATGTGGTGAAGGAGGACATGAAGGTTGTTGGTGTAAGAGAAGAAGATGCAAAGGATAGGGTGAGATGGAGGCAGATGATTCGCTGTGGCGACCCCTGAAGGGAAAAGCCGAAAGGAAAAGAAGAAGAAGAAGAAGAGGTAACTAAATAAGATTATTCTTCAGATAATTACTTTTCGACATTTTATGTATAACATATTTTATACCCATCATTTTCCCTGTGCTGCAGCTTCGGTCCAGTTCAACCGCTTACAATACAAGCAAACAAACAAACAAACACCCCCCCCCCTTCCCCCAGGTATTACTAATTCTCCAGCAAGCAGCAGGGCTAACGTAGTAAACCACCTGTAATGGTACTGGTTTTACTTTCCAACGCTATGTACTCATCTAATGTGATTCTGACATGACAAGCTCAGCAAAAATCTCACTTGATGAAAGATTTTACCTGATGGCTGGTATTTGACTTTTTAAAAGCCACTCAAGGTCAAAGTAATTGTCCAATTTAAATGCCCATATATGATTTCCTATTAGTGTTCCCTAGTAACAGTATGCATTTCGACACCTGTATCGAAGTTATGAGTGATTGATCAAATTTTGGGACCTTGCAATGACCTTGAGCTTTGCCCTTGATGTAGGCAGGTTATTAGCCCCACCATGTTTGGTGAAAATCAGTACATGGGTGTGGCCAGGATTATGTTTGCAGGAAAATTGAGTAACTAACAAGCAAACAGATGAATGGATGGACAAACAAGCACCAGTGATTACAATAATTCTGAGTTATAGGTTACAATAACAAAAGAGACAGCATATTTGATTCAGTTTCTGCAGATGAATTGATTCAGAGTTTAATCATTTTATCACAAAAGTTGACGCAGGAGTGGATGGAGATCTTCTGACTCTGGTATACGTAGAGCCAGTTGTATTCTAGCTGTGTTGTCATCTGCCCTGCAAAGGGTGGGCTAGCTAGCTGGATGGATGGATGGATGGATGGATGGATGGGTGGATGGATGGATGGATGGATAGGTGGATGGATGGATGGATGGATAGGTGGATGGATGGATAGATACATACATACATACATACATACACACTTTATTAATCCCAGTGGAGATTCACAAAGCTGTTTGCTGAGATAGGCTTAAGCCTATGCGTGACCCCATTGGGAGCTCAAAAACACCAAACAATGCATATGTAAGGTTCCAGTTATTTTTTTGTTTGTTTTTTTTTTGTTTTGTTTTGTTTTTTTTTTTGTTTTTTTTTGTTTGTTTTTTTGTTTTTTTTGCTTGACATGTATATTTTATTTTGTTTTGTTTGTTTGTTTCTTTTTTTTTTTTGGCAGCGGCAGGGGGAAGGTTCTATAGCTAACTCTCTCACTACAGTACAGTATCGTGTGCCTTAGAATTTTTACAATGATTTTAAAGACAAAATTAATTTAGTCATATATCAACAGCTGATTTCTCCCTGTCCATCACCATCATTGTCTTCTTCTGCCTAATCTGGGGTTAGGTCAGGTGGGCAGCAGCCTATGGAGTGAGTTCAAGACATCCCTTCCCACAGCCACTTCCTGTAGCTCTTCCGGAGGGACACTGAGACGTTCCCGGATCAGATGAGAGATATAGTCCCTCCAGCACATTCTGAGTCTACCCCGGGACCTCTTCCCGGTTGGACGTGAATTAAACACCACGCCAGGGAGGCGTTCTTCAGACATTCTAGCCAGATGCCAGACACACCTCAACTGGCATCTCTCAACACAGAGGAGCAGTGGTTCTACTCCTAGCTCCTCTCTAGGATGGCTTAGCTTCTCACTCTTTCTTGAAGCGAAAGCCCTGTCACCCTGGGAAGGAAGCTCATTTCATTTTCAGTCACTACCAAAAGCTTATGACCATAGATGAGGGTTGGAACATAGATCAATTGTTCAATTGAGAGCTTTGCCTTCTGGCTCGGCTCATGCTACACCGAGACGGACCACTAAAAGCTCTGCTTTACAGCAGAGGCTGCAGTGGTCTGCCTGTCAATCTCACACCTCTTTCCTCATAGATTAAGAAGCACCCTGGGATACTTAAACTTCTCCACTTGGGGCAGGACCTCATTCCAGACCCAAAGGGTGCATTCAATTGTTTTTCCCACTACGAATCATGGACTTGGATTTGGTAATGCTTATTCTCATCCTGGCTGCTTCACACTGAGATGTAAATTGCTCCACCCAGAAGTGAAAGTGCCAGGCTAGTGAAGCCATAAGAACAACCAAGCCAGAATCCCTCAAGACCTCGGCTGCACCTAGAAACACTGTCTATAAAAATTAAGAACAGAATTATCGACAAAGGACAGCCTTGGCGGACACCCACCCTCATCGGAAATGAATTTGACCTGTTGATACCAATGCAGATTATGCTCTGGCTTTGATGATGCAGAGATGGCCTGTAGCTATAGGTCTGGTACACTGTACTCTCAGAAAACACCCCACAAGATAGACTGAGGAACAGGACCGGAGACAGATTTGGCAAACTCCTATGCTCCTTACTGGATCCTGAAAGGTGTATCGAGCTGGTCAAGAGTACTGTGGCCAGGATAAAAACCACATTGTTCTTCCTGAATCCACGGTTCAGATACCTTGGTTAGATCCTCCTCTCCAGTACTTCTGCATAGACCTTCATTGGAATACCACCAAGTGTGATTCGATGATAATTGGAACATACCCTCTGGTCCCCCTTTTCTAAAAGGGGTGCAATGTTGCAGAGATGTGTCAACCAAGGTAGACCTGCAACATCCAGAACCCTGAGATATTCAGGGCAGAGCTCATCCACCCCTGAAGTCTGGCCAGCAAGGAGCTTTTTGACTACCTCTGTGACCTCAGCCCCAGCAATGGACCGACCCCACCTCAACCCCCAAGTTCTTCCTCCACGGAGGGTGTGTTGGTGGGATTGAGAATGTCTCCAAAGTATTCCTTCCACCTCCCAACAACATCCCTAGTCGAGGTTAGTAGCTCCTCATTTCCACTATAAACAGTATTTGTGAACTGCTTCCCCTATTCTGAGGTGTCAGTTGGCAGTCTAGAACCTTTTGGAGGCCAACTAATATTCACTTTCCAGGCCCTCACCAAGCTTCTCCCACACCCTGGATTTTGCATTGATAACAAGCTGCAGCATGTTTGGCTTGCCTGTATCTGTTTGCTGCCTTGGGAGTCCAACAAGACAAAAATATGTGATAGGTAGGGCTCCTTTTTCTGCTATATGGCCCTCCTCATTACAGCTATCCACCACAAGGTTCGGGGGTTACCTACACGACAGACACCAATGACCTACTGGCCACATCTATGGGCTACCACTTCAAAAATTGAAGCACAGAACATAGCCCATTTGGATTTCATGTCTCATATCTCCTTTGGGATGTGATTGTAGCTCTGCCAGAGGTAGAAGTTAAAGGCCGCTAAAGGAGACCCTAACTACATAGTTGGGCCTGCCAGGTCTGGAGGACGGCTTCCCTTGCCATTGGAGCCAGCTCACCACCAGGCAGTAGTTGATCGACAGCTCAGCTCCCCTCTTCACCTGAGTTTTAGAACATGCAGCTGCAAGTTCGGTGACACGACTACAAAGTCAATCATCGAACTGGTGCCAAGTGCATGTATGAACACCTTTATGTTTGAACATGGTGTTTGTGATGGACAATCCATGACAAACCACAGGAGTCCAACTATGAAACATATCTACCAATCCCACCCTTCCAGGTCAGATTGTCATTACCCACATGGGTGTTCAAGTCTTCCGGGACAAAGAGGGAATCCCTAGGGCGAGCATTCTCTCACTCACCCTAAAAGATTCCAAAACATGTGAGTACTCTGAACTGTCATTAGGTGTTAAAGCACAAACAACAGTCAGAAAGCTACCCTTTCATGAACTGGGGAGAACACCAACATGTGGGCACCAAGACAATAGGCAACAAAGATGCCTGGCCTCCACATCTCCTCATCAGCAACTCCAGAATGGAATAAGGTCCAGCCTCTGTTAAAATGGGTGGTTCCAGAGCCCGATCTATGGATCGAGGTGAGTCGACTATATCTAGTTGGTATCTCTCAACCTTGTGCACCAGCTCAGCCAGAGAGATGACAATCCATGTGCCAAGAGACAGAATCAGTAGCCAAGAATCTGTCTGACAGAACCCATGCCTTCGTTTGCCACCCATCACACAGCACACTCGACCCCCTTTTGCCCAGCAAAAGCGGTCAAGTGTACTGTGAGTTGGTGGCAGCATTCCAGCCAGCATTCCAGCCCCTCCCCCAGGACTGGCTTCAGGGGGCATCCTGGTGACCTGTGTCCGAGCAGAGCAGACTGTGTTGCTGTACATTTTTTTATCCATAGGGGTTCTTCTGAATAGCGCTTAGTTAGGACTTTCACTTAGAATCTGTTTGCCTTGGGTGACCCTACCAAGGGCATAATGCCCCTGACTACATAGCCCCTAGGATCATTAGGACATGCAAACCCCTCTACCATGATAAGATGGCAATTCAAGCAGGGGTTCATTCCTTTTGTCTTTTTTCTTTTCTCTGTTTAATCTCGGCTGAAAAAAATCCAATAGATTTCTACACACATGTGGTACACGGTGTCGGCAGCTCACGTTCTGCAAACAATAAGTGTCAGACAGCTTACAGAATATCAGACACAGACAAACACACACACTCACACACACACACACACACACACACACACACACACACACACACACACACACACACACACACTCTCAAGTTCCTCTCGGTTGCCTACGCAGAATCCATTAAAGCAGCCTCACACCTGCCACAAGCACCACATAAAGGAAGCTTTTTATCCTCCCTAAACACACGACACACTGCAGTGGAACATGGATGAAGGAGGGAGGGAGTGCGAGAGAGAGAGTGAGTGAGAGTGCGGGATAGAGCGAGGAAGAGATGGAGAGATGGAACAAGGGAGGATGACTGATGGAAAGGGATGTGGAGAGGAAGATGGATGAAAAAAGAAATGCTAAGACGGAGTAATAAAATAAAGTGGGCACAAAATCCACCTTAAATCTGTGACTGGTTCAGTGGAATTAACTTCTCTAAAGGATATACTGATTCTTCAATTGCTGAAAGGTATAACACCACTGTTGCTAGGCAACATCAAAATGCTTATTTCCTGTTTTTAGCATAAGTTATCAAATTACTGTGGTTAATAAAGAACTCAAACAAATCAATAATTTGTAAAGTGTAATAAAACTATATAAAGTTACTGGATAAGATGAATTCCAAAATATAAAAAAAAAAAAAAAAAAAAAAAAAAAAATATATATATATATATATATATATATATATATATATATATATATATATATATATATATATATATATATTTTTTAACAATCTTTGACATAAAAATAAAAATTACAATACTGTACATTATAATACACAATATGCCCACATGGTGATGTAGTAGTTCATACATCTGCTAAACAGAAAGAAGGTCCTAAGTCCAAGTTCTGGGGCTTGCAAAGGACATGGTTAGGGTTTGGTTTCTGTGTGTGCATGTGTGGGCTTCCTCTGGGTATTCCAGTTTCCTCCTACAGTAGAAAGACTAGCATATGTGGCAATCTGAGTGTTCCAAATTGCCCCTAGGTGTGAATATGAGTGTGAATGATTGTGTGTTGGCACCATGAACTTCTGAAAAGATGTTCAGGGTGTGTCCCTCCTTCGGTGTCAGCTGATATAGACTCCAACCTCCCTGTGAATCTAGTAGGATAAAACGGTTTGCCAAATGAGTGAGCGAGTGAGTCTGGTCTGTAAAGCATGCTTTTATTAAAAAGCCAGCTTGTAAAGGTGGGTTTCAAGTTTGCGTTTAAAGATTTTAAGACTTCTAGCTACTCTCAGCTCCTCAAGCAGACTCTTTCAGCAGCTTGGAGCATAAAAGCTAAAAGCTGCCCCCACAAAGGTTTTAGTCATGCACTTTGGAAAAATGAAGGTACTCCATATGATCAATAAAGAAACTGACAAGACAGACAAGCAGTATAGGGACTTTAAAAGAGATTTCACAAGGAACATGCTCTCTCCTCCTGGTCCTGGTGAGCACTTAGACTGCAGACTTCTAAATCACTTGCAGCTGATTTATAGCACTTTTTGGCAGGCCAGATAGTGGAGCCTCGGAGTCGCCAAGTCTGTTTGATATTAAAATGTAAATCAGCTCATTTTCACCCAGAGTTATGGTCTGGAGGAATAGACCTGATTGTCGAGCCATCACAGTGTACTCAGGTTTTCCCATTTTTCCTGACTGTAACACATTAACTTCATTAAAATGTTTCTTATGCTATGGCTGGTCAGTGTATATTTATCAAAAATGTTTTCAAAATATCAAAAATTGATATATGAGTGTCCCTAAAATCAATCCTAGGGGGGGTATTTTGAAGTTTTGAAAAGTTATAATAAATTTCTACAAATAAAACTCGTATATATTAGGAAATATCTTCAGAAAAAAGACAGGTCATACTGCTTAAAAATGTTCAGTCTCTGCGAAACAAGATGGACGAGCTTCGTGCTCGGATTGCAGCGCAGAGGGATCTACAGGACTGCTCCATGCTGTGTTTCTGTGAAGCATGGCTCGAGGAGAGTACACCCGACGAGGTCATTACACCAGCCGGCTACACGGCCTTCAGAGAGGACCAGAGCGCAGCAGCTAACAACA
>CM045735.1:47259748-47472248 GCA_024760905.1 Plotosus lineatus | reverse complement strand
CTGCCCTGAATTGATGCTAGGCTGCAGAATCAACAGGGCCAGAGTCCTACTTACTTACAACTGACCATGTAAATAATACTTATAAATCTGTAGCCACATATAGAGTACACTACGTGATAAATTATATGCTAATATTGCAATACGGTAGTGGGAATATTTTGTAGAAAGTTATAACATTGTATGATTTCACATAATTGGCCATGCCATGCAGTTTTTAGCTGGTCTGTTAATTTGAGCATCATCTTTCAATATGCCAGTGCCCAAAGATGAGGCTAAAGAAACCCTGTTTGTTCAGTGTGTAAATTTCTTGGATTTCTTGCCAGGATAAATAGGAAGAAGGAAACGTTTAACTGTTTTGTTCTTACGGATGGTGGTTGCAGTCTCCATTTGCTGATGTAAAGCTAACCAGAACCTTTCTTTTAGCACTCAGTTTACACAAAGGATACGCTGTCAAAGATATGTATGTCACAAATGTCCTGTACTATCACTTTCAACTGAGTCTGTGCAGCATCTACTCATTGCGTCAGTCCACCATGAGTGATGAAAAATTGGGTACCTGTGTGATGCCATCACACATGAAGGTTGCCCATTGAGTGGCAGAAAGACTGCTGAGTCTCAGTACTGAATTAAATCATAATGTCTCATAGACTACTACGAATTGCTGTAGATGATTTATGTCCTCATCAATGTCACTAAACAGCTGAAGAGTTATGTTCGCTTTGTAAGCTTGATGAGTTTCAACAGTTAGGAATTTTACATATTTTACTCTGCTGCTTATTTATTTATTTATATGAAGAACTGATGACAGAAGTGAGAACGCATTAGGTAAGAGTACTGATGATTTTTTTAATTTTATTTTTTTGTGTGAAAAGAATAGGGGGAATTGAAAATAAGGGACACTGGAGTCAACAATAGGTGTGTATATCTTTGTTTGGAAGGTGACATAGAAATACAACAAGTTGCCAGTTTTTACAAAACCCCTTTAAACTGGGTTGTTATTCACTTACTCATTTACCAAACCATTTATTTTTATCATCTTATTAAGGTTATAGAACGTCCATCTCCGCTGACACTGAGCAAAGTCACATACACCATGACCCCCATACACACACACACACACACACACACACACACACACACACACACACACACACACACACACACACACACCACAATTCACCCTAACACTCATATCTTCGGGAAATTTGGAACAGCTAGATAGCCTGATATGTATCTAAACCAGAGCTTCTCAATTCATTTCTGTTGCACCCTCCCCCCTTCCAGGAAGAGGAAAACATCCCCCCATATAAATACCGTGTTATTTGTCTAAAAATTGGTATGAGCAATCCTCTGCATAACATTGTATCCTTATTAACATAATAAATCCTTTGTATCATTATGGAATACAAAAAAAAAAAAAAAATGAAGAAATCTAGATCAACTTCCAACAAAGAATAACTTTATTAACAATTTTCTAGTCTTTAAACAAAAATATTTAATGTGCATCAATTTGCCTGAAATAAATAAAAAAAGTATCCTTATTTAAACTGTAAACATTTTTGACCAACAATTTGAACAATTTGATACTGAAAAATAAAATTAAATAACATCAATAAATAATAATAAATTAAAATTGATCAGCAATATGAAGTCAGGAGCACAATATATAAAGCACTTTAGCCTACAAAACAAAAATGAATACAAAAAATTATATATATATATATATATATATATATATATATATATATATATTTTTTTTTTTTTTTTTTTTTTTTTTTTGTCAAAACGATTAAGTCCAGATTAATGACTATAATGAGCACGTTTCGCAGTGCACAGCTTTTTGAATCCGTGTTTAAAGTGCAATACTGAACTCTCAGCTCCTGCTCAATACTGAACTTGGACCTGCACTTATTTCTGTAGCAGTGACGTTGTTCAACATGACAGAGTCGTGTGTGCTGCAGGTAGGATCAGTTCCTCTGCTGTGTTGTGGGGTTTTGCACTGAGCGGTTTGGTACTCCACCTTATCTGATGCTAACAGAGCTCGCTGGTTGGCTGGAATGTCATTCCCAAAGCGGGATGGTTGTTGGCAATATTTGGCACATTTTCGCTGACAAAACTCATGCGGCTCATCACGTGATCAAGGTGTGATGTCTTTAAGTGATGCCTGAATTTATTTGGGTTCATGCTGTCCGCTGCCAATGTTTTGAGACACAGTAAACACAGCGGTCTTTCCTCGTTTCTCACAGCAGCACAGTGAAGTTGAGTGCTACATCCGCTTCATCATACCTCCTCGACTTAGCTTCCGGGAGACTTTCGTTTCCCTCACTGTCTCCGCCTCTTTCCGGCTCTCTTTCTGTCCCTGTTAAAATTTTTCCATGGTGGGCTTCTTAAGTTCACTTCTTATTTTCCCTCTGGGCACACTCTAACAGTGAAGAAGCCACCGCCACCTGCTGTAGTGGATGTAGAATAGACCAAGTTCGCATTATGACTGCGCATTTGCGGGGAACGTGACCCAATCTCTGGTCCAAGGGTTAATGCTACCAAACTTTCTTGTAGCCACTTGCTTTTGTATGTAAACACATCCTAACAATCCCGCTTAAAGCCTGCCTTAAGCCTGAAATTACATGTATCGTTAAGCCAGGTGCGCATTGTGCCGTAGTGAACTGTGTGAACGGAATTGATCATCTTGAGCGTTGGAAAAAGGAAATTTGCAGTATACATGCCTGCAAATTTGGGACTAACGCGTGTACATGTCCGCTGCCATTCACATTATTTACCTTCCCTACCAAGCTGAAGGATCCGGAGACGTTGGATTAAAGCAGTAAGTTTATAATTAAAGTGTTATTTATTCAAATTCATAGACCCTATAGACTATATTACCTTTTATTTACCTGTTAAATTACCATAAAAATCGGCGATGCCATAATCATTAAATATCATATAGACTTTGATCATAAAAATTACCGTTATGTTAATTTGTAAAATAGACAAACAAGATCTGTCAGATCACTCAGTAACAGCTGTCAAACTTGTATTTACCTTCTTTATAATCATTATGAAGTCACGCTAGTAAGGGTGCCCCTGGTCCTTCATTAACAAAAAAATCCGCTATGTCAGCATACATACACGTCGGCCACTTCGATAAGGCGTCATTTTCTGTCTCCCAGCCGTCTTGAAGTCCCAAGGGGTCAGGAATTGTCACGCTTTCCTCATCCACTTCAAATGTCAACAAGGTGGCATAATCACATTGGATTTGTTTAGATTCCTCGGCCTTTGACAGAATCATAGGTAGCTTTTGTAATGTCGCCGCAAATGCAAGCGCAACAAGTACATCTTTACGCTTGCGGGAACAACTGGGAAGACCCATACGTATACAATACGCTCGAAGGTCGGGAAATTTCCATAAATTGAACGTATCGATAGTGTAGTTTTCATCTACATCAAGGTTTATTTCCGCCATATTGGTAGCTTGTATGGTAGTCGCGATCCCATGATGCTGTGTGCGAGCCGAGATGCGAATGTGATCTATTCTGTGCATGCATGAAAACTTGGCAGTGCAACACTAATTTGTTGATTGTGGTATTTACTAATAACACATACCTGTCAAGTTGTACGGTTTTGGCGTAATTTGTACAAGTGAGCACTGATTTTTAAATGTGTACGCCGTACGTCCGAAATCTGTACGTTTTTCGATCATTTCGTCTTTTTTTTTTAACTCCGTTTTTTGTGTCACCATTTCGGTAAAGAGACGATCGCCCGGGTGGTCTGTAGCCGTTTTCGCGAGAATCGCGCGTTCGTTATCGTCTGCTATCGTGTGCTCTTTCCGACCACGTGACCGCACTTTCACTTCCGCCATCATTCCCAGTTAGTTTTCGTGACTCGCAGTGGATACAGTTGATACAAACGTGATAACAATATGGATGGAACAGCTAAAAAGAAAAGGAAAACTAATGCCCACGGACGCCATCTACCAGAATGGCAGCCCGGAAGACCTTGAGAGAAGATGACACCATTCCCCCTGCAACAACAACAAAATTCTTCGAGGCTGTTAGAGGCTTTTATGAAGCTGTTGTCAAAAAGATGATTGATAAATTTCCTTTTGAAGACAGCATTTTGAAAGACTTGGTAGTGCTGGAACCCAAAAAACAGTGTGAAATCTCTTGGAGTGGACACACTTACAAATTACCTTCAAGTCAAACTTAATTGCGAGCTCAAGTGCCATGAAGTGAAGCCATCAAAAGAAATGATTGAAAGTGCCAAAAGTGCTACATATAGTTATAATAAAGATCACTGTTAAATTTTCTTAATCATGCAGCTGAAGATATTACTCTTTTATTTGATTGCACCAGGTTATATGTTACAACATTACCAATAAATTCATATTATATTAAAAATAGAGTTTAATTTTTGTTTCATATTGCACGCGATAATAAGACGCGTAAGATTAGTTGCTATTTTGTAAGGGCATAAGTAGCCATTTGTAAGATCGCCAACGGCCTAGGGTTGACAGGTATGATAACAGTGTTCCCGGTGCAGGAGTCATTGACACGCGTATACTGATAAACATTGTGGCCGATTCCATTTCTTTTTTATTTTATGTACCTGGGAATTAAAAGTGCACCTTTAACACCACACACAGGTAAACAGCTCACCTGAGAGATCACATCTCTGTAATGTATGATGTAAAGGTCAAAACTGGCAGTGTGTGCGGGTTAATGCTTGGGTGGAGTGAAAGTGAAATGTAATTTACTTGGAATATAGGGATCCCTTACTTTCCACAGTTAATGGGGACCGAGGACCCCCCCCCCCCCCACACACACACACACATCCACTGATATCTGCGAAGTAGGATCGATCCCCCTGATTGACGTATACATACATCTATATGTGTATATACGTAATATCAATAAATACATACTCAAAACTATAAATACTTATAATAACAATTAAACATTCAAAATTAATACATATATGTAAATAAAATATAAATTCGCAGACATACATGGTTTATTTATTTATTTATTGCATAATTTGCCTTGTTTTGTGGCATTTTCCCCAATTTTTCCTTAATTTTCTTTTTTTAAATATTTTTCGATGAATATTTTTGAAAAACCCATGATGAAACATGAAGTAACGAGGGATCACTGTGCCTTACTTATTGATAAAGGAACATGTTCCTGCACCTGTTTGGAACCCTTTGTTAATTCAGGCAGCTTTTCTTCTTCTTGTTCTTCTTCCTCCTCTTATTATTATTATTCACAGAGTAACACACACTAGGATTCACACTCACACTCACACCTAGGGGCAATTTGGAACAGATAATAGGCCTAATATGCATGTCTGTGGACTGTGGGAAGAAAGCCACAAAACACAATGAAGAACAAGCTAACTCCACACAGAAACACCCCTGCCAAGCTTGGGACTCGAACCCAGTACTTTACTGCTGTGAGATGGATATTGTAACTACTATTCCACCATACCACCATTTTCTTTTTAATAACAGCTTCATGGTAGCTTTATTATTTGTCTTAATGAGTAAATGTGGCTTTTCACCTACATTTTATTTAAATTTTTTTTTTCTATTTTATTAGTTGTCATATTTTTCAATTTGTTTATTGTTAGCATTTATTTACAGAAGGAAGGAAAGTGTGTTGAAAGGGTTTAAGGAGAATTAGCAGGCTTATGCTTCTGGGAAAGTACTGAGGTTTAAGCTCAGATTAACATGAGTCTCAGACAGCACCCTGGTTGCCGCCAGCATGCACGCGCACACACACACACACACACACACACACATACACACACACACACACACACACACACACACACACACGCGCGCGCGCGCACACACACACACACACAAACATGAGTTACCAGCCACCTTGTAACATACAGACTCATCCCTGTAATTGGAAACTAAAAGCCATGTTGTGTGTTGATCTAATACCATGTAGTTTTTTCAATTTTCCCGAAATTGTGTACAGTACAAATCTGTGGAAGAAAAATATCACATGCTCGACTTTTAAAACAGAGCTACGTCTATGAGATTGAAGGAAAGTCTGCTGGTTTCCCTCATGCCCAGCTGTCACGTTCTGTTCCACTACACAAACAGAGAAGACGACCAATGAGAGGCGCTGAGTCATGACCAATCAATGGTGCTACGATACGCCTGATGATGATGTGGCATTTTAAAAATCCTAGCTTCCTAGTATCGGCAAAAGAAAGAAAGAAAAAAGAATACAAAGGGAATTAAATAAACACCAGTGGGTAGAATGCAGGAGAAAGAATGGTTGCAAGGTCACTGGCACCGTTTGCCACTGACTGTTTAGCCTTGATTAAAAAAATAATTATTTATTTTTATATTAATTTTTAATAATTATTGTTTTTATTATTTCTTTTGTTTAAAAAAATCACATGAAATCTAAAATGTAGAGAGTTTGCAGAGTGTTTGCATTATACTAGACCAGAGGTCGGCAACCCGTGACTCCGGGGCCGCATGCGGCTCTTTCACCTCTCTGGTGCGGCTCCAAGGCTTTTCAAAATACAGTAAAACCTCCGCTGACGAACGCTTAAGCTCACGAACTTTTCGCCTCAAGAACATTAAATTTGCGAGCATACAGTCTCTGCTGACGAACTAGTTTTCGGCGGACGAACCAAACCACGCGGTCGAACAGCGCCACGGTGGCTGACGCACGCTCACGGCGTCACAGTTCGTCACCCCCTTTCTTTGAGTGCGGAAGTGGTTTGTGTTTGATCGACATTTTGGACCATATTGAGTGTACTTTTGCTATTATGGGACCGAAAAAGACCCCACCACAGGCGGAGATCATTGAAAAACACGAACGAGGTGTGCGTTTGTGTGACTCTGCATCCCAGTACCAGTACGCTAAGTCTACCATTGCTCCCATCCTTAAGAACAAGGAAGCTATTAAGGGTGCGTGTGTGGCTAAGGGTGTTTCCAAACAGTAGGCGTTTCCAAACTCTCCTTCCAAACAGTAAGTCCCTCCCTCCCTCCTCCTCCCACTCCATTCCATCAAGCCGTCAACTACCATCACAAAGGTAAATAAAACCACTTTATTATACAGTACAGTTTATTTCTTTAATTACAATACGATAGCACATTTATTATACATAAAATAAGGTATATTTTTGTGTAGTTTTAAGGCTTATTTAGTAGAAAATTATGTTTTATGGGGACCTGGGAACGGATTATTCTCATTTTAATGGTTTCTTATGGGAAATAAATGTTCGGAAGACAAACTTTTCGCCTTACACACACTTTCTGGGAGCCAATTATGTTCGTGAGCTGAGGTATCACTGTAATGTTGTACTTTACAGTGGCCGACGGGTGCACCACAAGGTGCTTATTTACTCACATCGGAAGCACCTCGGGCTTCCAGGGGTTACAGAGTTAAACCAGCTTTCACCTGAATGATGTGGGTACCCTTCCAAAAATGGTCTTTTAGGGTTGAAACTTACATAGATGAAAATTAACAGTCACGAGTGTGGCTGGATATTTATTTGGGGTGGGCGGGGTGATTTTGTGTGTGTTTGTCCACAAGAACAAAAGAACACACACACACACACACACACACACACACACACACACACACACACACACACACACACACACAAAATAACCCCGCCCACACCAAAATAAATATAAAAAAGCTCTAAAAGAGCTCATGGCAAGCAGCAGCGCGGCGAGCGAGATATTTTTTCCGCCGCCCGGGTTTGTAATTCAGGAATGGAAATCACAGCTGAAGTAAGAGACGGTGATGCGATTTGTTTATACACAGCAATCTCTGAATTAAATAACTCTCCTCAAAGTGACAAAATAAAAGACTGGATGTGGTTCAGTCTTCACTCTGAGAATGGGTCGGTCAGTGAAGTATTAAGCATTAATATTATTTAAAAGAATGTTGAGCAGTCTCCTTCTCAAAATAAGTTGTTGCTGTGTTGCTGTCGTTTTTGTAAATTAAAACTATGACAAAACAACATTAATATAACGAATGAAGAAAAAAAAGATCCCACGAAGGGATGGTGAGGCCGGCTACCCAACCCGTTAACACATCTGGCTGCAGCCCGTCCCTCGCTTTGTGGGATAGACATGCTTTTTCTTTATAAAAATACAAGAAGGACTCGAACGCATTCATTCATTTTCAGAGCCACTTAATCCTAATTAGGGTTGCGGGGAGGCAGGCGATTTTTTTTTTTTTTTAATCTAAATATTTTTGTTGCAGGCAGAATTGTAATTTCATTGTCTCTGCAGTCGTTTAAATCAATGCAACACATTGTTTTTTATATTAACATGAAGGAAAAGGGGGAAAAATATTATATGCAGTGTTATTTGATTTTAAATGTCATAAAGGATTTGTGGCTCCCAGTGTTTTCCTTAATGTGGAAAATGGGTCCAAATGACTCTTTGGATGGCAAAGGTTGTCGACCCCTGATCTAGACCATAATCTCTCTGATGCAATTAGTTTCTTCTTCTTTTTCTTTTCCTTTTGGCTGCTTCCTTCAGGGGTCACCACAGCGAATCATCCGCCTCCATCTCACCCTGTCCTCTGCATCTTCTTTTTTGACTCCAACGACCTTCATGTCTTCCTTCACCACATCCATAAATCTCTTCTTTGGTCTTCCTCTAGGCCTTCTGCCTGGAAGTTCCAACCTCAGCATCCTACTGCCAATATACTCACTATCCCTCCTCTGTACATGTCCAAACCATCTCAATCTAGCCTCTTTGACTTTGTCTCCAAAACATTTAACATGTGCTGTCCCTCTGATGTGCTCATTCCTGATCCTATCCATCCTCGTTACTCCCAAAGAGAACCTCAACATTTTCATCTCTGCTACCTCCAGCTCTGCCTCCTGTCTTTTCCCCAGGGCCACTGTTTCTAAACCATACAACATCGCTGGCCTCAACACCGTCTTGTACACGTTTCCTGTCATTCTTGCCAATACCTTCCTATCACACATCACACCAGAGACTTTTCTCCAACCATTCCAGCCTGCCTGCACATGCTGCTTCACCTCTTTTCCACACTCTCCATTGCTCTGGATTGTTGAGCCTAAGTACTTAAAATCATCCACCTTCGTTATCTCTATTCCCTGTAACATGACCGTTCCTCCTGGGTCCTTCTCGTTCACACACATGTATTCTGATTTTCTGAGGCTAACCTTCATTCCCCTCCTTTCCAGGGCATACCTCCACCTCTCTAGATTTTCCTGCACTTGGTCTCTGCTCTCACTGCAGATCACAATGTCATCTGCAAACATAATAGTCCATGGAGATTCTTGTCTCACCTCGTCTGTCAGCCTGTCCATCACCATAGCAAACAAGAAGGGGCTCAGAGCTGACCCTTGATGCAGTCCCACCTCCACCTTGAATTCGTCGGTCACGCCGACAGCACACCTCACCACTGTCTTACATCTCTCATACATGTCCTGCACCACTCTAACATACTTCTCTGCCACTCCAGACTTCCTCATGCAATACCACAGTTCTTCTCTCGGCACCCTGTCATATGCTTTTTCCAGATCCACAAAGGCACAATGCAGTTCCCTCTGACCTTCTCTGTACTTCTCTATTAACATCCTCAAAGCAAGCATATGCAACAGGTTTATAGGAAGAGATAAAATTGGGTGGCGATAGTTAGCATGTAGCTTCATAACGAGAAGGTCCTGGGTTCAAGTCCTGGACTTGGTGTTGGTGATTCAGTGTGGAGTTTGCATGTTCCTTCTGCACTTGCATGGGTTTCCTCAGGGTATTTCATTTATCTTCCACAGTCTGAAGACATTCACATTGGACTAATTAGCTGTTCCAGATTGCTCCTAGCAGTGTGTGTGTGTGTGTGTGTGTGTGTGTGTGTGTGTGTGTGTGTGTGTGTGTGTGTGTGTGTGTGTGTGTGAGAGAGAGATTGTTGTTCTGTGATCATATCTGTGACTGTTGAGCTGTTTAGGTTGAACTGCCTTCTACCAGATTTTTGGTCTCGACCCTGATAGGATTAAATGGTTGAGCAATTAGTGAATGAAACTGTAAAATTGCAGTTTTAACAGACATAAAGAAGTATTTTGGAAATCCATTGCATGTTTCGCATTGCATGACTGTTCGGCAAGCGAAATTGGGAAAAATCATGACATGGCTCCTTTAAATAAAAATCAATTAATGGATCGCTGGATCGCCGTCCAAAGGTTGGGGGTTTGAGTCCCACTCTCCACAAGGTTGTCACTGCCTCCCAGTGCAGCTAACTGGGTTATCAAAGGCGGGCCATGTCTCTCACTGTCTCTGATGTGAGGCATGTAAAAGAACCATTGCTGACTTTCATAAAGAGTAGGCTGCAAAGCCGTCGGCATGGTTCCAACCTGCGATAGCCTGGTGAGCTGTCCAGGGTGTACTCTGACCTCGCCCGAAGTTGGCTGGGATGGGCACCAACCTCCCCGCGACCCAAATTAGGATTAAGCGGTTACAGAAATGAAAGACAGTGGTGTGTCACATGGAAATCGATAACACCACCACTGCTATCATTGTTACAAAAGTATAGAGCAAAGTTAGCTTTGTTTAGCTAATTTTAACGCAAATTGTAGCCTCATGAACTGCCTACATCAGCTATTGCTCCACTAACTATTATACTTTAGCAAAAAGCAAACAAAGAAACAAAAACAACCAAACAAACAAAAAAACAGTAAATGGTTTAGTTAGTAGGCTAGCTTGTGTTAAAAGCAGTATGGAAGTAGCTAGCAACACATCTAGATTTAAGTAATTCAGAATGTATTAATTACTTTAAACCAGGAAGTAGTTATTTTTTGAACTCTGAAACTAACAAGTGTTAGCTAGTAACTGGGTAACTGGATTACGCTGCATCCTTCAAATGAGTAGCAAAGTTTGCTAACAATTGTTAGCACTGTCGCAGTTAGAAGTAATATATCAAGGTGCAGATATTTATTAAACAAAATGTATCCTAATGTATGAAAGGATCCAGTTTAAGGTGAGAGAACAGAGTGATGCACTTCATTACATAAAGGAACAAATTAGCATGTGTGTGAAAGAGAGAAGGGGAGAGAGCACGAGATAGAGAGAATCCCAACGTGCTACCCTAAAATGTGAATTAAAGGCACCCATTTACCAGGATCGTATCTTAGTTTTTTTTTTTTTTGTTTTTTTGTCTTTTCTCCCTCAGTTCCATGCAAGTTGGAGACAAATAAACTTCGAATTCCCACTTGGAAAGACAGACTACAAGAGCTCCATTTTGTGCAAGTTGGAATTTTGTGACATCATTTCAACATGGCGGCAGATAAAACACAACGTAAGTACAAATTATAATTAGTACAGTAAGTACAGGTAACACACACGGACACACACACACACGCACGCACGCACGCACGCACGCACGCACACACACACACACACACACACACAGACACACACACACACACACACACACACACACACACACACACACACAATAAGTCAAATGATTAATTTTGCTTCCACCAATTAATTCATGTGGTATAGTGGTTAGTATGTCGTAGGTCCCAGGAAGGTCCCCAAAAAAGAAGGCCTTAGGTATAAGTCCTGAGCTTGGCTCAGGTATTTCTGTGTTTGATCTTCTCCCCATAGTTGTTTGTTTCCTCTGGTAAACTGGTTTCCTCCCACTGTCCAAAAAACAAGCACATTAAGGGTTGTCTGAAATTGCCCCTAGCTGTGTGTGTGTGTGTGTGTGTGTGTGTGTGTGTGTGTGTGTGTGTGTGTGTGTGTGTGTGTGTGTGTGCGTGTGCGCGCGTGTTGCCCTGTGATGATCTGGTGTCCTGTTCAGGGTGTATCCTTCTTTCTGCCTGAGGCTGAGATAGGCTCCATCCTGGGAACAATAGTAGTAAAAGAGGTAAAAGAGATGTTTTTATTTGAGGTGATTTATTTTTATTTATTTACTTATTTTTAGATGTATGATTTAATTATGGCCTGGTGATAGGGTGCTGGATTACTGATCCCAAGGTCGACGGTTCAAGCCCCACTATCAGTGGGTTGTCACTGCTGTACCCACCCCCACCCCCACCCCCAGTGCATCTGACTATTTTATCAAAGGCTGGCCATGTCTCTCACTGTATATGGTGAGAGTCTGTAAAGAACCATTGCTGACTTTTGTCAGGAGTAGCTGCATAGTATTGCCCTGTGATGGCCTGGGGAGCTGTCCAGTGTGTACCCCGCCCTCACTCAAAGTCGACTGAGATGTATGTCAGCCTCCCCGTGACCCTAATTATGATTAAGTGGTTCAGAAATGAATGAATGAATGAATTATGATCCTTTACAAATTGTTCATTTTTTTTCACTTCTGAATCTTATCTCACTCCTTTATGTTGCCAAACCTCTAAATTCTACCATTAGAGTTGCGGTGAGGCTGGAGTTTATCTACACCTGAAACAGATGGTCAGGCCATGTCAGGACAACAGAACCACACACAACTATTCACACTCACAATCACATTTAGAGGTAATTTGGAGCAGCCAATGTGCTTGGATTGTGCTTGGATTTGCACTGTAGGAGGAAATCGAAGTATTTGGGTAAAACCCAACAAGCATGTGGAAAATGTAAACTCCACAGAGAAACGCCCAGTCCCGAGACATGAACACAAGACCTTTTTGCTGTGAGGCGGACATGCTAACCACTGGGTCATTAAATACAACAAGCTAAGATGCTAACAGGCTAATTCGGTGTTTCACTGGATGTGATGCACTCAAGTCTAAATTATTCAAGTTTTTTCCTCACTGATGATTGTCAATTTCTTTTCCACCAGTGGCTGGTGCATGCTGGGTAACCTTTGTGTCAAATTCTGATTCCTTTGTGCTCACTAACCCCCCCCCCCACACACACACACACACATACATACACACACACACACACACACACACACACACACACACACACACACACACACACACACACACACACATACGCACACACACACAGACGCGGTGTTAGTGCTGGATGACCCTGAGTGGTTCAGATCTAATTATTGTGGCTATGAGCTCGGCTACAGGAGGAGAATAATGATGAAACTCGCCCTGCATCCTCTCTCTCTCTCTCTCTCTCTCTCTCTCTCTCTCTCTCTCCATGTCTTATCATTCCTCTCACGTGGACGCTCGAGGGATGGCACTGTCATTCTCACTTGTTTTGTTCTGCTTCATGCAATCAACGCCACAGCGTCCGAAAAGAGAACTGGCTTAAATGAAAAAGAAAACTTGTGCACTTGATTCATTAGAGGCTGAAGGATGCGGTGCGGAAGCGTGTTTGGAATACTGAAAGGATGAAATGGAAGATTAAATCCTTGTTATTTGTGTCATTATTAATGCATTAGCAATTAGCATGATAGATGAGATTAAATGGATAAGTTAGCAACTACTAGTGGTAAGGTTTTTTTAAAATAGTTGTCAAAACTTTTAGAAGTTTTATTCTAAAGTTACACACACAGGGACACACTCACTTGTCCCCACCCCACCCATACACACACAGACTCATCCAGCAGTGTTGTGAAGGGACAACAAATAATTCCTGAGCCAGTTCACATCTGAGACACATGAATCGAGCGTGGAAAGTTTAGGAGAGCAATGTTTATACCTGATGGTGTTGGGATTTACCTGAAACAACTTCAGTGTACTAAAATATTACAGCAGGAAGGTCCCAGGTTTGATTGCTGGGCTTGTTGTGAGATTTTCTGTATGAGCCTTGCGTGTTCTTCCTGTGCTTGTGTGGGTTTCCACCGGGTACTCCTATTATCTCGCACATTCCAAAGACATGCACTTGGGCTAATTGGTTGTTCCAAATTGCCTGTAGGTGTGAATGTTACTATGAGTAGTTGGGTGTGCGTTGTCCTGCAGTGGTTTTGCGAGTCTGTTCAGGGTGTACCCTGCGTCTGCCCAATGTCAGGTGAGATAGGAATCAGCATTGGTGTTTCATGTGTCCTGAATACATGGGAAAACTAAGGAGAAAATCAAATGATGACTGATACACATTGGTAGGGAAAAGTGTAACATCGCTCTTAAAACAAGTAATAAATAACATGGTAGCAACATCGAGAGACAAATTTCCAGTTAAAAAAATAAAATAAAATATTGCATATTGTTTTAATACAGTAAAAGACATGCATTGGAACAAGATCTGTACAAATCGGAATTAAATCGATATGGATCATAATATTGGTTTAAATAATGGAATAACGTAACAATTGGATAACATTGGTAAAAGTTGAAATAAAATTGCAGAAACATTGGTATATCATCAGAGTCTGATCAGCATCAGAATGGCATCAGAATATTCATTCAATTTCTCAGCCTTTTAATCCTAATTAGGGTCACAGGGAGGCTGGCACCCATCCCAGCCTACTCCGGGCGAGGGCAGAGTACACCCTGGACACCTCACCAGGCCATCACTGGACAGAAACACGCTGAAGGCTATGCAGCTACTGTTGTCAAAAGTCAGCAATGGTTCTTTTACATGAACCTCACACAACAGACAGTGAGGGACTTGGCTGGCCTTTGCTAACCCAGTTATATTCTGATGGGGCATGTTTATTGGATACTAAATGGTAACCTTTCTGATTAGAAAACACTTGTATATTTTAATATAACACCTTTGAGAGTTACTCCAGTGGTCCAAGCAGAGCACCGTTATCATTGGCCTTCTGATGGACTCTGTTATCTCCATTTTTACTCATTTTTTTGTTTTTAGGAATGACAAAAACTTTAATGAAAGTAGAAATTAGGATCATATAGTGACATGCATTACACTTATATATGACTAACAATTCACTCTGTAGCTTTTTTCTAAGTTGGAAAACAGTCAACAATGAAGCATAATGTAATTGTCCATTGTATGTCTCTTCTGATAGTATAGTATCATAATACAGCAATAAAAAGAACACTTCTGGAACACTGAATTATTGTCATACGTTTGCAGTATGTATTGAATCTGATTTAATATTAAGGACTTATACGTGATCTTATGTAACAGGACAGACATTTTTTCTTTTTACTGAAATCAAGTAATGAGAAGGGTTATCTCCATGCCATGATCACAGGACAGCGGCATCTAAATGGCAGCTTTCGCGGGAAGCTGTACATCCACTAGAAGTTCAAATAGGTGCCGTAGTTTATTTCCAATACTACTGAAATTTACCCCATTACATGAGAACAGACGTTCGTGAAAACCATGCACTTTTTCTCAAACCATTCATCAGCAATATTAGAAAGTAGCATTACACAATTATTATACTTTTACAAAAACATTCTTTAAAATTTAAGTAAATAAAAATAATCAGTGGTCCATCACCTAGTTTGCCATGAAAAAAAAAAAAAAGTATATCCACAAAGATGTATCAGGAGGCCATTGTTATGTTTCTACTGAAATGGATTAGAACACGGGTCGGCAACCCGCGGCTCACAAGCCGCATGCAGCTCTTTAGTGCCACCCTAGTGGTTACCTTGATCTTTTTAAAAAAATGTATGAAAATGGAAAAATATGTTTTTTTTTTTTAACATGGTTCTGTAGGAGGACAAGCCTGACAAACATTCAAACATTCTTAATAATTTCTAAGGTTTTAAAATTTTGTATAAAAAATATTAGTCCTACATTTCAACATTTCTGTTAATGGAGATGTGCATCATAGCCTGCGACACACGTTTCACCACAATGCGTTGCCAGGCAGGTTGCTGTTGTAAACAAACCTTGGGTGTCATGGGCCATGGATTCAAAAGGAAAAAAGAGAAAGATAGCTATGAGAACAGAGGATTCAAGGAAGAATGGACCGAATCATTTGCTTACATTGCCAATGCAAAAGGATTGCCTGTATGTTTGTTTTGTAATGAGAAGTTGTCAAATAACAAAAATAGTAATTTCGAAAGAGTTTCCAGGGAAGGCATGCTAAATTTGCAGCTGACTACCCAGTTGGGATTGAGAGAAAAAGTCCAATTGCAGTATTGCTGGAAAAAAATAGAGGAGCGCAAAGATAGATTTAAGAAGTGGATTGCATCTCAAACTCCACTACTGCTGCCAGTTTTGTTGCAACCCGAGAGATAATAAAGCGTGGAGATGGTGCACAGATGGTGATCCCATTAAGGATTAATTCATTAAAATATCAGAGCACCTATTTTCAGACCTCAAAAACAAAACAGAGATAATACAAAAAAATTAAAGACATGCCTCGCCGCAAAGACAGTGAAGGAAAGGGCCATTAAAATGCAGGCAACATCACCAATCAGAAAATCAACAACATTAATTCAGCTCCAACATACAGTAGGCCCTGGCTTTTCACGATGGTTCGGTTCCAACCCTTCCTGCGAATCAAGAAAATCCACAAATTACTGACGTGGTTTTAAAACCCTGTGTATGATATTACATGCGCTAAAATCTACTTGTTAAACACATTCTATAGCCAGTCTTACTCATTATTACAGTAATAATGCAGTAAAATGTAGTAATGATTAAGTAAAAACATTGAAATTTTGTACTGTGATAATATTTGTTCATGAATAAAACGCTTAGGTTTCTTACCAGAAGCGAGAGAAGATGCAGGGAATTTGAGTGGCATCATCGGGCTTAAATAATCATTAATAACACACTAAAACACGTGAATTCGCAATTGAAGCAATCACATTGATGGCATGTGCGCGAAGGCGGAAAAAAAAAAAGACATGTACACATCATCTACAACCACTCAGCAGGATGGACAAACAAAAGCTCTCAGCCGTTGGCGAAATTTGAATTACGTGCCAGTAACTTCCGGGTTTGCCACTAGTCCGCAAGTATAATAATAAAGTAGTAAAATATAGAAATGATAAAGTAAAAACTTTTTAATTTTGCACTGTGATATATTTATGAATAAATAAACCGGGGATTTAGCTCAGTTGGTAGAGCGTCCGCTTTATCCTCCGGTAGGTCGGAGTTCGAATCCGGCCGTGTCATACCATAAGATGTTAAAATTTGGCAGTTGTTGCTTCCTGCTTGGCGCTCAGCATCAAAAGGATAGAACAACGCAATAACTGGCGCTGCACAGTGGCGACAGGTGCCTAGCGCACAAAGCAAATTTCAATGTATGTAATGTACTTTGACAATAAAGAGTTGTTTGTTTGTTTGTTTGTTTGTTTGATTAAGCTTTGTGCAGTGTTTGAGTGACATCATAGAGTTTAAATAATCATTAAATACACACACAAAAAAAATACTTCACGATTCAAGCCATCACGTTGATAACTTGTTCGCGAAGGAGAAAAAAAGAGGCGTACACATCATCTGCAACCAATCAGCAGGAGGGAGAAACAATCTTTGTACACAATTGCCTGTGATGAATCATGTGATATGATTGAGATTGAACAGACAGCACTGTTGTGCAGGCATGTAAACTCTGATGGGTCGCAGATTTCTTAATTGAATTTCTATAATTTCTTCAATGCAACAAAACATAATACAAGAATATAGTAATGGAAGTTAAACTTAAAGCACCACATATCTTACAACAGAGTAGTCACATGGTGTTGTTCTCTTCAGGATGCGCTGCAGGGAAAATAAACATTTAATCATGAATGCACATTATGTATTTGTAGGCTACTTAGTCATTTTGATAGGAGGCTAATAGACACTAGGCCTGTGTTGCATTCATATAAAGTTTAAATGAGGGTTTTATTATTATTATTATTATTATTATTATTATTATTATTATTATTATTATTATTATTATTATTATTATTATTATTATTAATAATAATAATAATAATAATAATAATAATAATAATAATAATTTATTTATTTATAATTTTTTAATTTAATTTAATTTTTTGCGAATCTAGGCACATTTCTTTTTAGTTTTTTTTTTGGTCCAATATGGCTCTTTGAACATTTTGGGTTGCCGACCCCTGGGTTAGAAGGAGATATTAGGGTTCTTGTGTTTGGTTCTTGGTGGGTTCTACGATATTGGTGTTGTAGTATCTTATTTTGCATCCTGCAGGAAAGAAAGACACTGCACCATCGTCGTGACTCGCCGTGTAAACTCACTAACATGATGATGACTCATTTACGAATGCTGATTGTAACCTGAGAGCAAGAATTGATAGTGTGTTGCTTTGCTTTTCCTTTGCATATATAGAAATTCTGAACTATAATGCTGAGAATTTGGGCACAGAAGAAGGTAACGCACAAATGACAATGCTGCAAATGTGAGTTCCAATCTGTCCATTACTGAATGTTCTCAGTAAGCATTTGATTGATGATGTCATCTTGCTGTGCTTTTTTAAGATTATTTCAGTAGGCAATCCACGGAAGGTACAGGACTTCAGAACTGTTTATTATTTTTAGAACTTATTTAGACAACATTGTACTTCTGTGGGTTTATCACATATTTATGGACTTACCATCTTTAATTGCTTTTCAGTAAATTCATAAAAATGAACATGGTAAAAGTTATGACCGAAGATTTTAACTATAAACATACTATACATCATGATAGACATGCAACTCGCCCATATCGTGGGCTCTAATGCATCCTCACAACATCACTGATGCAGAATTTTGCACTTTTTGCTGATAATAATTAATGTTTTGACAGTTTTTTTTTTTCCAAAAACGAGCCGAGATGAGCTGTGTATGTATTTTTTTTCTTTTCTGTAATGCTGCCTTCAACACCTGCAATCAAATTCTCTGTGCATCATTGGTACTCATCAATAAATCCTGATTATTACCCTGATCCTAGTTCTTGATGTACATTACTAAATACTGTAACGCAACACTTATATTACAATTACACGGGTTAATATTTAAATTGGCTAGAAAATATATTCTTTGATATTTTGTGAGGAGATGTTTATGCAACATTAATGGAAGGGATTTCCAGTGATGGTGCTTTGTAATTATCAGCGGTAAATTTGTAAGATTTTCAACATCCTCAAGACAAATGGGATTATTGTTTTGAGCATTTAGTTTCTGAGTGATGACATAACATTTTTTTTTTTTTTTTTTTTGTATTTTTCTCAGTTTTATAACTTAAAACTTGCTGCGGTAACACTCAGGGATGTGCTGCTGTAGGAAAATGCTCAACTAAAGCTTCATCCCCTGTCACTCATTCTTTTCCTCGAGCAGCATGGTACACACAGTGTTTATTCCTTACATAATTAGCACGACTGCCTTCACGATGTTGACTTCATCTTGGAGCATTCAGGGGAAATAATGTCCTGTCTGATAAACATCGCAATAAATCATCCAGCCTCGTATTAAATAATGTACCCTTGGATAATCAGCATGACATTCTGCGTTCACTTTCGATAAACAAAGCTACATTTCTAAAACTGCTGTGGGAGATTTCACATTAACTATTCATTTATTTAAAAAAAATCCAACAATAGAACCCCCACACACACACGCACACACACACACACACACACACACACACACACACACACACACACATACGTATATATATATATAATCCCTCACTTTCTGCAGTTAATTAGGACCGAGATCCCTACGTGACCATTGAAATCCGCGAAGTAGGATCATTCCCCATCCCCACCCTCGACTGACGAATACATACATGTATATGTGTATATAATATCAATAAATACATATTCAATGCTATTAATACTTATTATATATACTTACAGTTAAACATGAAAAAATAATGCATAAGATGTAAATAAAATATAAATACACACACATACAGAAGCGCGCACGCACATAGATGCAAAAATCTCAACAATGTATCGAGTTTTGATGGGCGATTTTGGGTTCTTTTTGTTTTTTGTTTGTTTAGGTTTTTTTTTTTTTTTTTTTTTTTTGCACAATTGGCCGTGTTTTTGTGGCATTTTCCTGAACATTTTATCCGATTCTTCCTTAATTTCCTTATTTTTTAATTCGCTGAATATTTATTTATTTATTTATTTATTTTTTTAAACGCGATGCACAGAAGCTGCATGAATTGAAGCGTCTCCAAAACCTCTTAAACGTGCTGTCCCTCTGATAGACTCATTCCTGATCCTATCCATCCTCGTTACTCCCAGAGAATCTCAACATTTTCATCTCTGCTACCTCCAGCTCTGCCTCCTGTCTTTTCCTCAGTGTCACGGTTTCGAAACCATACAACATCGCTGGCCTCAACACAGTCTTGTGCACGTTCCCTTTCATTACACACATCACACCAGACACTTTTTTCCAACCATTCCAACCTGCCTGCACACGCTTCTTTACCTCATTTCCACACTTTCCATTGCTCTGGATTGTTGAGCCTATGTATTTAAAATCCCCCACCTTCTTTATCTCTGCTTCCTGTAACCTCACCGTTCCTCTTGGGTCCTTGTAGATCACACATATGTATTCTGTCTTACTGAGGCTAACCTTCATTCCTTTCATTTCCACGGTATACCTCCACCTCTGTAGATTTTCCTCCACTTGTTCTTTGCTCTCACTACAGATCACAATATCATCTGCAAACATTATAGTCCATGGAGATTCTTGTCTAACTTCGTCTGCCAACCTGTCCATCACCATAGCAAACAAGAAGGGGCTCAGAGCTGACCCTTGATGTAGTCCCACCTCCACCTTGAACTCTTCTGTCACACCGACAGCACACCTCACCACTGGATTACATGTTCCATACATGTAATGCACCACTCTAACATACTTCTCTGCCACTCCAGACTTCCTCATGCGATACCACAGTTCCTCTCTCGGCACCCTGTCATATGTTTTTGTTCCAGATCCACAAAAGCACAATGCAACTCCCTCTGACCTTCTCTGTACTTCTCTATTAACATCCTCAAAGCAAACACTGCATTTGTGGTGCTCGTTCTTGGCATGACACCAAACTGTTGTTCACAAATGCTGTCCTCTGCCCTTAGTCTAGGTTCCACTATTCTTTCCCATAACTTCATCATATGGCTCATTAACTTTATCTCTCTGGAGTTGCCACAACTCTGCACGTCTCCCTTGTTCTTAAAAATGGGCACTAGCACACTCCTCCTCCTTTCCTCCAGCATGTGCTCACTCTCTAAGACCTTGTTGAATGTTATTATCAGAAAATCTACTGCTGCCTCATCGAGACACTTCCATACCTCTACCGGTATGTCATCAGAAACAACTGTCTTTCCACTCTTCATCCTCTTCAATGCCCTCCTCACTTCTCCTTTACGAATCTTTGCTACTTCCTGGTGCTCAATTGTCACCTCTTCTACTCTTTCTTCTCTCTCATTTTCCTCATTCATCAGCTCTTCAAAGCACTTTTTTCCATCTTCCCAGCATACTTCTGTCATTAGTCAATACATTTCCCTCTCTGTCCTTAATCACCTTAACTTGCTGCACATCTGTCCCATCTCTATTTCTCTGCTGTGCCAACCTGTATGAATCATTTTCTCCCTCCTTACTGTCCAACCTATCAGACAAGCCATCATCTGCCCTCTGTTTGGCCTTTGACACCGCTGCCTGCGCCTAATGCTGTGTCTCCCTGTACTCCTGTTTACTCTCTTCGGTGCTCTCAATGTCCCACTTCTTCTTAGCTAACCTCTTCCTTTGTACACACTCCTGCACTTCCTGATTCCACTACCAAGTCTCCTTATCTACTTTCCTTCCAAAAGAAAAAAAAAAGTACTTTCATACCTGTCTCCGTGATCACATTAGCTGTAGTTGTCCAGTCATCTGGAAGCACGTCCTGACCACACAAAGCCATTTTCAACTCCTCCTTGAAGATAGCACAACACTCTTCCTTTTTCAGCTTCCACCACTTTGTCTTCTGCTCTGCCTTTGCCTTCTTCACCTTTCTCACCATCAGCGTCATCCTGCACACCACCAGCCTATGCTGTTTGGCAACACTCTTACGCACTACTACTTTGCAGTCACTGACATCCTTCAAATTACATCGCCTACACAAGATGTAGTCTACCTGTGTGTTCTTACCTCCTCTTCAAAAAGTCACCCTATGCTCCTGTCTCTTCTGGAAGAAAGTATTCACCACAGCCATTGCCATCCTTTCCGAAAATCTATCAATATCTGTCCTTCTGTGTGCCTGTCCTGGATACCAAACCTGCCCATCACTTCCTCGTCCCATCTGTTGTCCGCACCAACATGTCCATTGAAGTCTGAAACAATGACCACTCTTTCACCTCTGGGAGTACTCTGCATCACTTCATCTCACTCACTCCAGAATCTCTCCTTCTCTTCTAGCTCACATCCTGCCTGTGGGGCATAAGCACTAACAACATTGAACATCACGCCTTCAATTTCTAACTTGAGACTCATCACTCTGTCTTACACTCTTTTCACTTCTAGAACATTCCTGACAAACTCTTCCTTCAAGATGACTCCTACGCCATTTCTCTTCCCATCCACACCAGGATAAATGAGCTTAAAGCCTGCTCCTATGCTTCTAGCCTTGCTACCTTTCCCCCTGGTCTCCTGAACACACAGTATGTCCACCATCCTCCTCTGCATCATGTCAGCCAGCTCTCTACCTTTTCCTGTCATATTTCCAGCATTCAAAGTCCCTACTCTCAGTCCTATACTCATGCCTTTCCTCTTATCTCTCCACTTACGGACACGCCTCCCGCCTCTCCTTCTTACACCAACAGCAGTCCAATTTCCACCAGCGCCCTGTTGGTTCACAGCACTGATGGCGGTTGTTGTTAACCCGGGCCTTGGCTGATCCGGTATGAAATTCGTTTTGATCATTTGCATAACATTTTTGGCAGAAGCTTTACCCCGGATGCCCTTCCTGTCGCAACCCTCTGCATTTATCTGGGCTTGGGACCGGCGTGAGGGTGAACACTCGGTTGTGCCCCATGGCTGTACTCACTGTATATATATATTATATATTAAATATATGATTGTAATCTTAACCATCTGAACTAAATGCCGAGCACCAGCTCTTATCTTAATTTTAACCTCAAAATCATCTTAAACGGAACCCTTAAACAAAAAACTTAACCGTCAAACAGCCTGAAGAACTGTAGACCAGCCAATTGTCCCGCTTTCCAAAAATGTCCTGACTCTGTTGGTTGAAACCATTTTCTTGTCTTCTTTATCTAACAATTACAGGCACACACACACACACACACACACACACACACACACACACACACACACACACACGGCTTCCATAGAGACGGAAGGTTGTCATGGCAGAACAAATTTGGATTTCTGCTCTCTGTCGACCTCAACGCAAAGGTCAAAGATCAGACAAATAAAAACATTATTTTTTAACGCTGTGTTTAGATTGAATTGAGCCATGCACGTGTGTGTGTGTGTGTGTGTGTGTGTGTGTGTGTGTGTGTGAGTGTGTAAGTGTGTGAGTGTGTGTATGTGTGTGTGTGTGTGTGTGTGTGTGTGTGTGTGTGTGTGTGTGTGTGTGTGTGTGTGATGTCTAACTTAGACAATGAGATGAAATGAGATGAAGGTATATACAGTAGACCCTTGACTATTCGCAGTTTTGCACTCGCGGCTTTGCATATTCGCGGATTGCCGAGCAACTGTCATGTGATTCAAATTCAGCCAATGGCTGTTCTTCCTCCTGTTGATTGGCTGAGATGATGTAACGCCCCTTTTTCCCTCATCCGCGCACACTTTGTGCATGTGCTTTTTTCGTGTGTGTGTGTGTTTACAGTTAAGCTCTGCACACCTCCTCGCGCTTCTGGTAAGGTGTCGAAGCGAAAGAAACAGGTAATGGCGCAGCATGAAAAAGTAGAACTGCTTGATATGATTCAGAAAGGAAAACGTTTTGCTGCAGAAGTGCTAAGAATTGAATGTTGTGTGAAACAAGGTCATCATCAGAATGGAACCTTCCTTAGTATTCTGGATACTTCTTGTTCAGGGGTCGGCAACCTTTGCCATTGAAAGAGCCATTTGAACCCGTTTTCTACATTAAAGAAAACACTGGGAGCCACAAATCCTTTTTTGACATTTAAAATCAAATAACACTGCATATAATGGTTTTCTCCCTTTTCCTTCATGTTCATATAAAACAACAATGTGGTGCATTGATTTAAACGACTGCAGAGACAATTACATTCCAATTCTGCTTGCAACAAAAACATTTTGATTAAAAATCACGCACTTGCTCACTTGAAAGATCGGAAGTCCTGATAAGCCACGCTTTGTCTCACAAGCTCCGTGTTCAGCTTGCGACAAGCGCCTACTTTCGGTTGAGCGCGTCACAAATCTCATCCACTGTCTCTTACTTCAGCTGTTATTTCTGTTCCTGGATTACAGACCCCGGTGGCGGAAAAATCTCTCTCGCTCGCTGCTCTGCTGCTGGCTGATGGTGAGAACACTTTTTGCCATGAGCACAAGAATTTGGAAATCCACCAACACTGCAGATCAAGAACACACACACACACAAAATCATCCCACCCACACCAAATAAATATTTGCCCACACCCGTGACTGTTAATTTTCATCTATGTAATTTTCAACCCTAAAAGAGCATTTTTGAAAGGATATCCACTAGGTACCTGTGGGTACCCGACCGTTGCAGAACTCTGCCTTTGGCAGATTATACCATCATTTAGGTAAAAGCTGGTTTAACTACACCTGGAAGCCCGAAGTGCTTCCAATATGAGTAAATAATCGACATTTTCTTTTTGCAGCTGAGCTGCGCGTTGCAAAAGCAATGACACTATAATAATGTTAGACGTTGTCAATCATCTGACAGATGACCAGAGCACGAGGTATCTGAGTAAAATAAAGCAGCTGGGGATTGCCGATCCATATCTAATGCCGCAGTCAATGTTTAGGAATGTGTTAGAATGCGACCGTTCTTCCCTTCCTGCTTTTGCCTACTTGGATCTTTGTACAGATCTTGTCCACGGCCCGTCTCTACTGGCAAAGAGTTAAAAGCTTACAAATCAATGGAAGCTTACAAGTATTTTGTTGCCGGATTTGTAAGGCGTATGCAACAATGGGAGCCAGGGACGTGGAGGAGAGACTACCACCTCATAACGGCTAAGGTGCGGGTTCTATCTCCAAATAGAGCTACACAAACAAGCGCTTATGCAATAATAAATTACAATTATCAGTGCTTATAATGGTTGTATAAATTCACATATTTTATTCATATGTTCTTTTCTTTTCGGCTTTTTCCCGTTCTCGAGAGTCGCCACAGCGAATCATCTGATTCGCACATTTGATTTGACATCGGTTTTTACGTCGGATGCCCTTCCTGTCACAACCATTTTTAGCAAAGGACAGAAACACGCTGACGGCTTTGCAGCCTACTCTTTACGAAAGTCAGAAATGGTTCTTTTACATACCTCTCACCATAGACAGTGAGAGACATGGCCTGCCAGTTAGCTGCACCAGGGGGGTGGGGTGGGGTGGGGGGGTGACACCCAACCTTAGGATCAGCGATACTGCACTCTATCCACTAGACCACCACTGCCCCTTCACATATTTTATTTATATATAAGCCTAATGATGTATATTTACCTGATACAAAGTGTTTGTTGCATATTCTACTGTATTCTGTAGGATTCCAGTCTTTCCTATTTACCACTGCAATCCACTTGGCTTTTCTCTTGGGTCAGATGGAAAACAATAAAATGACAGTGCAGGCTTACTCCTCTGTCTATTTGCACAGCCAACAGCGCAACACGATATAACTATACTCACTGGTTATTTTGTATCACTCCGCGGAAGTTAGTAACCGACAAACAACATCCAGTTGGGTAATGTTGAACCACGATGACTTATTTTAAAATGATTAGCAGTGTTGAATGAGCAAGCGCCGTCCAGATCATGTCATCCAATATGGCATATAAACATAAGTCAAGTGACCATGTGACCTCACGTGCAGAACTCGATAATGCACATATGTATATATATATATATATGTATGTATGTATATATATATATATATATATATATATATATATATATATATATATATATATATATATATATATATATATATTGTGTGTGTGTGTTTATATTTTATTGTCAAGAAATATCACAGTAAAAAATTAATTAATTTTTCTTAATCTTCTTCTTCTTCTTCTTCTTCTTTTCCTTTTGGCTGTTCCTTTCAGGGGTCGCTACAGCAAATGATCTGCCTCCATCTCTCCCTATCCTCTGCATCTTCTACTCTTACTCCAATGACCTTCATGTCCGCCTTCACCACATCCATAAATCTTCCTTTGGGCCTTCTGCCTGGTAGTTCTAACCTCAGAATCCTACTACCATACAACATCTCTGGCCTCATCACAGTCTTGTACACTTTTCCCTTCAAAGTTTTTTCTTAATCATTACCACATTTTACTACATTTATACTGTATTAATGAGTAAGACTGTATATAGAATGTGTTTAAGAGGAATATTTTAGCGCATGTAATAGATTACATAGTATTTTACTTCCGGTTGATCATTCGTACATGGGTTCTTACTTCCGGGGGTACAGAACTCGCGGCTTACCTTCATTCACGGGAGGGGCTGGAACCAAACCCCCGTGAATAACGAGGGCCGACTCTTATATATTTATATATATATATATATATATATATATATATATATATATATATATATTTATATATATATATATATATATATATAATAAAAATAAAAGGACAGGACAAAGACTTTCTATTGAAACTCCATTTATCACTACAGATCTGTTTCGAGGGGTGGTGAAACCATCCTCTCTCTCTTCAGGTGATTACAGAAGAATTAGAAGTATTTGCTTTAACAAAAAGTATTGAGCACTCTTCTACGGAAGGATCTACTCAGAAAATCCTCTCTCTCTCTCTCTCTCTCTCTCTCTCTCTATATATATATATATATATATATATATATATATATATATATATATATATATATATATATATATATATATATATATATATATATATATATATATATATATATATATATATATATATATATATATATATATATATATATATATACACAGTGGGTCCAATAAGTATTGGGCAGTGTAAAAACGTATAAGTTCACCCATTTAAAAAGATAAGAGAGGTTTGTAATTTTCATCATATGTACACATCAAGCTTGAGAGACAGAATGTAAAAAAAAGAATCCAGGAAATCACATTGTATGATTTTTAAACAATTCATTTGTGAAAATGGGAGGCCAATAAGTATTGGGCAGCTCGAAAACAAACATTATTTCGGCCCCCACTCGTTAACAGTATGAATTACACCTGTTTGAACTGATTAGATGCATAAGAGACACCTGCACACACCTTCAAACTGTCAGACTGCAGTCTTCACCATGACCAAGACCAGAGAGCTTCCCAAAGACACCAGAGATAAAATTGTACAACTGCACAAAGCTGGGATGAGTCAAAGTGCAATTGGTAAACAACTTTGTGAGGAAAAAAATCAACAGTTGGAAACATTATTATAAAATGGAAGAAGTATAACATCACTGACAACCTCCCTAGGAGTGGCGCTCCATCCAAGATCTCACCTCATGGGGTTCAAAGAATCCTGAGAACAGTGAGTAATCAGCCCAGAACTACACGGCAGGAACTCTCAATGATTTGAAGACGGCAGGAACCACCGTCACAAAGATGACAATAACTAACACACTACGTCATCATTAGATGAAATCCTGCATTGCCTGAAAGGTTCTCCTACTGAACAAAAAAAACATGTAAAGGTCCATCTGAAATATGTTAAAGACCATCTGGATGATCCAGAGGAGGATTGGGAGAATGTGTTGTGGTGAGATGAGACCAAAATTGAACTTTTTGGTTTAAACAGCACTCACCGTGTTTGGAGGAAGAAGAATGCTGAGTTGCATCCCAGGAACACCATACCTTCTGTGAAGCATTGGGGTGGACACATCATGCTTTGGGGATGCTTCTCTGCAAAAGGGACAAGACTGCACCATATCAATGGCAACATGAATGGGGCCATGTATTGTGACATTTTGGGTAAAAACCTCCTTCCCTCGGTCAGAGCATTAAAGATGGAACATGGCTGGGTCTTCCAGCATGAAAACGATCCAAAGCACACAGCCAAGGAGAACCAAGAACCAAGAAAACAAGAACCAAGAAACAAGAACCAAGGAGTGGCTCCGTAAAAAGCATATCAAAGTTCTGGAGTGGCCTAGCCAGTCTCCAGACATCAACCCAATCGAAAACCTGTGGAGGGAGTTAAAACTTCGAGCTGCCAAGCGATAGCCCTCAAACATCACGGCTCTAGAGAAGATCTGTGCAGAGGAGTGGGCCAAAATACCAAATAAAGTGTGTGTAGACCTGGTCAAGAACTTCAGGAACGATTTGACCTCTCTCATTGCCAACCAAGGCTACATTACAAAGAATTAAAAGTAACTTTTGCTGGCTGCCCAATACTTCTTGGCCTCCCATTTTCACAAATAAGTTGTTTAAAAATCATACAATGTGATTTCCTGGATTTTTTTTTACATTCTGTCTCTCAAGCTTGATGTATACCGATGATGAAAATTATAAACCTCTCTTATCTTTTTTAAATGGGTGAACTTGCACATTGTACATTGCCCAATACTTATTGGCCCCACTATATATATATATATATATATATATATATATATATATATATATATATATATATATATATATATATATATTTTAAAGTCAGCCCTCGATATTCACGGGGGTTTGGTTCCAGCCCATATATATAACTGCAGTACTGTGCAAAATCTTAGGCACATTGTAAGCACATGCAATGGAATATGTATATATGTATATATAAAATTAATGACATTAAATTAAAGATCTCTACAAAAAACAAAAACAAACAAACAAAAAACTATAAAGCATGTGTAGCTGAAGGTGAGGTGAAGAAGCGTGTGCAGGCAGGTTGGAATGGTTGGAGAAAAGTGTCCGGTGTGATGTGTGATAGGAAAGTTTCGGCAAGAATGAAAGGAAAAGTGTACAAGATGGTGTTGAGGCCAGCGATGTTGTATGGTTTAGAAACAGTGGCCCTGGGGAAAAGACAGGAGGCAGAGCTGGAGGTAGCAGAGATGAAAATGTTGAGGTTCTCTTTGGGAGTAACGAGGATGGATAGGATCAGGAATGAGCACATTAGAGGGACAGCACATGTTTTGGAGACAAAGTCAGAGTATGTATGTATGTATGTATAACATGGCTCGAGGAGAGTACACCCAATAAGGCGATTATACCAGCCGGCTACACGGCCTTCATCCCCTGCAATCCCAAGCGCCAGAGTCGTCGTTCGGCCCCTTCCCGCCTGGGCTTCTTTGTTAGCTGGGATGCGGCTCGCATTGAGCTTTCTACCATAGCATGTTAGCTCCGCTAATAGCATGTTAGCTCTGCTTACTTATACACGCCCGAAGATACTCTGATCTTATAACTGTAGTAGAGTTGACCAGTCGTACACGAGCATAGTGCAAAACATGAACAAACAAAACAACAAATTAAAACAAACAAAGAAACAATTTGACTCTGAGAACTCCATGACGTCACTCTCTGGGCAGCCCCATCTTGGAGACGTCACACCAAGTTCAATGTAAAAGGACATGAAGAGTACTGTAACAAAGTTTATCCTTTTAGTATCGTTTGTTAAACATGCTACAGAACATAAAATCTCATGCATAAACATGAACTTTGGTACTGTACTGGAATAATAATCTCTCTCTTCTCTCTCTCTCTCTCTCTCTCTCTCTCTCTCTCTCTCTCTCTTGCTCTCTCTCTCTCTCTCTCTCTCTCTCTCTCTCTCTCTCTCTCTCTATATATATATATATATATATATATATATATATATATATATATATATATATATATATATGTGTGTATATGGCACCTTAAACCTTTTCACAGTACTGTAAATTCTGTATATATTATCATCATTCATTATTCCCTTTGATTCTGACCAGTTACCCAATCACTGCCAATGATAAAAATGCTTGGGGTGTTTGTCCTATGGGTATAACTTGAACAGCTCACCAGTCCGACACAGGGACAACATATATTACCAGTCACATACACTAAAAAACAGGGGAAATCTGAACCAGCCAGTTAGTCCAGTGTGCATGTCTTTACACTGTGAAAGAAAGCCAGAGAACCTCATTAATGTAAAACATTCATTCATTCATTTTCTGAACCACTTAAAACTAATTAGGGTTGTGGGCAGGCTGACACCCATATCGGCCGAGTACACCTTGGACAGCTTTCCAGACCATCACAGGCCTCTCGCTACGCAGCACTCCTTGACGAAAGTGAGCAATGGTTAAAAAAAACAAAAACAAAAACAACAACAACAACAAAAAAAACCCCAGTGAAATACCATATGATGTAATGTAAGAATAGAATAGAACACTAATGTGCTTGCATGTCTGTAATTCTCCAGATGGCTACACATATTCATGTGAGTTGAAATCTTTAGTGGCGAGTTTCTGTTAAACGTTTTTTTTCAAAATATTAAACATTTGTACAGTCAACATGTCGTTGATCGGATTGGTCCGTTGGGATGTTGTTAGCAGGCAGTGAGACGGATTTGGATTAGATGGAGGTTGCATCAGTCACAACCTCTTTTGAAACAACAGCAGGAGACTGAGCTCCCGTTGAGATGGTAATCAAGATGGCCGCCACAGCAATTAAAGGCGAGTGGAATCGCTGGGGTTCCACTATAATCACACAGCCTCATCAGCTCCAGAGTGGAGTCATCCTCATGCATCTCATTCAGTCGTAATTATCAAACAGTGCTGTGTGTGTGCTGTGTTTGTGTCCAACCTCCTGAACTTTCAAATGACTTCTGTGAAAGGCACCATATAGAACCCCCTCCCTGACACCCAAAGACCTACACACACACACACACACACACACACACACACACACACACACACACACACACACACACACACACACACACACTAAAATCCCACAATCTTGGAACCGACTTTAAACAGTTTGAAAAAGAACGTTTTACAAACCGCATGTGCGTTTAGTTACCCAAAGTCTATCAATCTGGCAACCTCCAATTAACTTCATGATTATGACTGTTTGCTAAGTAGCATTTTCCCACATCACACATGTTCCCAACTTTGCTCTTCAATGAAAATAAAGCTAAATACATCAAACAACACTGCAGTCAAATCCAAATAAACATACTTAATCATTATGCTCTTGAATATTTTACCATGAGAAAGGCTCAACTTTTATCATTATTCTAATTAGTAGTAGTAATAGGAGTATTAGGGATAGGGGATAATTAGATTTTATTGCTCTATTAATTAGAATGTTTGGATTATAAGAATTGTAATTTACTTTAAAGCCTCAACGATTTATTATACCCTTAAGATTTTTGACTTGGCCTTGCACTCATTCCATGATAGGAAACCCCATGGGACTTGCCATCCACTAAGAAATTAAAGCTTGTCCCCTCTCCTTAATACAGTTGCATTTGAGCTGCATGCCTGTCAACAACTGGTAGTGTCTCCTCTGTAATGTAGGGATGGTGTGCTTGTGAAAAGTTCAGCAGTGTAAACTACTGTCAGCTCTCATATTTATTTACAATCTGATGTGAATGAAGGCAACAGTTGACTAGTTTTCTGTTTGGTCCTTATTAATGATGATTTAGTATGGATGCTGACATGGTAACGATGGTGAATGATTGGACAATAGTTTGAAATATATGCTGTACAAGCCTGGTGCCAGATGTTTGTTTTTGTTTATTATCCATGATACATTAGAATATCATTTAGTATGTTAGCATCATAGTGTTTTATAGGAATTATAGGAAATTAATTTGTAAAATTGATGAAAGTTTCAAGAACACATCAGCACTCCCTGAACCTGCACTGCTTATGGAGTAAAAATAATGAATTCATTTATTATTTTCCTTAAAATGACAAGTCCGTTAGCTCAGCATAAACAGATCTGTGGTGCAATAAAACCACTGAATGCCTCAAACAATGAAATAAAATCTTTCGTACTGTGCTTTATTTTTCAAAACTTTTTTTTTTTTTTTCAGTATTGTCCTACTGCCTTAAAGCAGGTCGCGAATGGAACACAGTGTTGTGGCTGTTGCAGGTTGTTGTAGCCTACAGGTAACCTACAGAGAGAAGCAATCGAGTGCTATTTTAGTAAATGCAAGGCTAATTATATCTAGGCTAATGCAAAAAAAACAAAAAAAAAAAACAAAAAACAAACAAAAAAAAAAACAACAAAAAAAAACCTACAGTCATATAATGTGATTAGGATGTTTAGGGTGTCTGTTTATGTATTCCCAAGTATTATTCTGCATGTTAATTATCATTAGAAGTGAGTATTATTCAATTATTCAGTGTGCTTGCTATCATTATACTACAACAAATCTAGAGAGAATTTTCTGAGTATCTAGTATATTCACTGGTCAGACTACTTCATCTTCATCTTCTTCCGCATGATTGATGTATTTCAGTGGGGCAAAGAAGCATTACCAGACCAGCCAGTCCTGGGTCGACCCCAGAGCCTCTTCCTGGTTGGATATGCCCAAAACACCAAATGGGTAGGCTTTCAGGAGGCAGATGCCAGAGCCACTTCAAATGGCTCCTCTCAACATCGGAGGAACAGTGGTTCTACTGGATCATTGAAGTTCTCACCCTAAGAGAGACCCCTGCCACCATCCAAAGGAAGCTCATTTCAGCTACTTGTATAAGCAATCTTGTTGTTTCAGTCTCTATCCAAAGCTTGTGACCATGGGTGAGGGTTAGAATGTAGATCAAATGGTGAATTGCAAGTTTTGTCTCCGAGTTCAGCTTCCTCTTCACCATGATGGACTGGTACAAGCTCCGCTTTACAGCAGAGGCTGCATTGATTTGCCTGTCAATCTCCCACTGTATCCTTCCTTCACTCTTGAACAAGTCCCCAAAACACTTGAACTCTACTTGAGGCAGGACCTCATTCCAGATTCAGTGAGTGAATTCTACATTTTTATGGATGAGAACCATGGTTTTGCTCTTGGTGGTGCTCATTCTCATCCCAACCGCTTCACACTCAGCTGTGAATTGCTACAATGAAAGGTGGAAGTCCCGGCTTGATGAAGCCTAAAGTATAGCATCATCTGTATAAAGCAGAAACGAGATCCTCTGACCACCATACCAGAACCCCACAACACTTCGGCTGTGCCTAGAAATTCTGTCCATAAAAAAATATCAACATAAACGGTGACAAAGGACAGCCTTGGTGGATTCCAACCCTCATCAGAAATGAATTCAACCTGTTGTTACCAGTGAGGACTAAGCTTTGGCTCTGATGGTAGCGAGACCTAATAGAATGTAGAAATGGGTCCGGTATACCATGTTCCCAGAGCACACGCCACACGAGGGACACGAAAGCCTTCTCTAAAACCACAAAACACACGTAGACAAACTCACATGCCCAATCCAGGATACTGTAGAGTATGCAGAGCTGGTCAAGAGTGCTGTGGACAGGATGCAAATCACACTGTTCCTCCTGAATCCAAGCTATTGGTTGGATCCTCCTGTCCAGTACTCCTGCATAGACTTCCCAGGTAGGCTGAATAGTGTGATTCTATGATAATTGGAACACCCTCCAGTCCACCCTCCTCTACCTACCACTCCGGTGGGCCAATCCAGAGGTACGGCCCCTGATGACCACACGATGTTGCAGAGATGTGTCAACCAAGACAGTCATACAACATCCAGAGCCCTGAGATATTCAGGGAAATTCTCATCCACTCCTGGAGCCTTTTGACTCCCTCAGTGACCTCAGCCCCTGTGTTGGGAAGGTCCCCACCCAAAGTCCCAGTTTATTCGCTCTCCATGGAGGTAATGCTGGTGGGAATGGAGGAGGTCATTGAAATATTCCTCCAACCTTCCGCCAGTGTTGCCAGTTGAGTTGAGCAGCTTCTCACTTCAACTGTAGACAGTCATTGTGGAGAACTACTTCTCCATTCTGAGGCTTTGAAGGTGGTCCAGAATCTTATCAAGACCTAGTCGTAGTTGCTTTCCAGACCCTCTCCCAATTCCTCCCAAACCTGAGATGTTGCATCGGCAACAGGCCAGGATGCAGCACGTTTGATCTGCCTGCAGTACTTGTCTGCTGCCTTGGGAGTCCCACATGCCAAAAAGACCTGAAAGGCCTCCTTTTTCAGCCATACAGCCCCCTCTCACTGCAGGTGTCCACCACCGGGTTTGGGGTTACAGCCATAGCAGGCACCAACATTTCAGCCACAGCTATGGGCTACTGTCTCAATAATGGACTCATTAAACATAACCTATCCAGATTTCATATCCTCTGCTGTCTCCTTTGAGATGTTATTGTAGCTCTGCCAGAGGTGTGATTTTGAGACCCTTCTGACAGGAGACTTTGCCAAACATTCCCAGGAGACCCCACCTACACTACTGGGCCTGCAAGGTCTGGAGGGCATCCTCCCCTACCATCGGAACCAGGTGGTGATTGGTTGACAGTCAGCTCCACTGTACCTACTAATCACACCCTTCCATGTAACATGGAAGCCCACATGGGCATAGAAGTTTCCCAGAACAGGAAATCCTCAGGGGGATCGTACTCTTAATTGTCATTGGGTGCATAAGCAGAAACAGCAGTGTGGACCCATACTCCGGCCTCAACATTTCAAAAATTTGGAGGACCAGTTTATGGTTCATGGGTAAATGACTCTGGTAACCCAAAGTTCATTCGGCTGAAAATGAGCTGCGTGACCCACAGGTTGTGTAAAATGGTTCCCTGAAGTAAAAGTAAATTATTAAACAAACCTGTTATTAAATCAGTTAGATTTGTGCTTTTAAGTTCTATCTTGTGTATTGTTGAATTTTCTAATATTAAAGGATTAAATTATTGACACAACTAATTATTTTAAAACATTGGATTTTAATACAAATAATCATCACTGTTCTGATAAAACTGCTGGAATACTTTTAATACACGGACATGCGACATAGGACATAGGATGCTGAGGCTGGAACTACCAGGCAAAAGGCCTAGAGGAAGACCAAAGAGACGATTCATGGATGTGGTAAAGGAGGACATGAAGGTCGTTGGTGTAAGAGAAGAAGATGCAAAGGATAGGGTGAGATGGAGGCAGATGATTCGCTGTGGCGACCCCTGAAGGGAAAAGCCGAAAGGAAAAGAAGAAGACATGCACAGTTTCATCAATCAGCATAAACGTCAAACACCAGCAACACCAGCTGGAACCTTTTACTGGCTGAACTGGATTGTTCACTAATTGCTAACATAACCTGTAACTCCATGTTGTCACCATAATATTATTTTCATAAGTCACAAGGTACTAATTAATAAATGTAGAACAACTTCTTCCCTAATTTGTACGATATACTTGTAGCAAATCTTGAATTTTATTTGGTAACATAGCCATCATCATTGATGTTTAGTACATCAAATGTTCGGTTCCGGCCCCTCCCGCGAATCAAGTTAGTAAGTAAGTAAGTAAGTAAGTAATACTTTATTGTCATATATATATATATATATATATATATATATATATATATATATATATATATATATATATATATATATATATATATACATCAGCATTCAATATATTTAATGAAATGATTATTGGTACATGCGAGCTAAAAAGTTACATTATTTATAAACAACGAAAAATAAGAAGTAATAAGTAATAATTGCGAATGTAAAGGGCTCCTAAGATATAATTACATTGTACGAATGAGGTATAATAATGTATGTTGACTGACCAGAATTAATGATGGTTCAGAAATCGAATAGCACTGGGGTAGAATGAATACAGAGTATGATTAGTATCTTCACGTATAGACCTGTATCGGTTGCCTGACCTCATGAGTTGAAATAACTCGTTTGCTGGGTGATGTTCATTTTTTATAATATTATGTGCTTTTTTTCAGAACTCATGCTCGATAAAGTTCATCTAATGTTGGCAGAGAAGTTCCAATAATAGTACTAGCGGTCTTGATGATAAGATCGAGTCACTTCCGGTCATCGGCCTTCGTGTTGTCATACCAAACAGTGAACGAGAGCGTCAAGACACTCTCTATCACTGCTCAGTAAAATTTTACTAACAGACTTTGCCCAACACGGAAGCTTCTCAATCGTCTCAGGAAGAAGAGGCGCCGGTGTGCCCTCTTTACGATGATATCAGTATTTTCTACCCACTTTAGGTCTGACGAAATAGTAGTGCCCAAAAACTTAAAACTGTCGACAATCTCAACCTCAGATCCGTTAATAGAAAGTGGCACGATCTTAGATGGTTCCTGATGAAAATCTATAATAACTTTCTGCACATTTAATAGTAAATTATTCTCAGTGCACCATTCTACAAGTGAGTTCACTTCCTCTCTATACGAACTTTCATCGTCCTTGATCAAACCACCTAGTGTGGTATCATCAGCATATTGAAATCATGAAATTATGACTGAATTTAGTAACGCAATCATATGTGAATAGAGAGTACAACAAGGGTCTTAAATTACAACTCTGAGGCGATCCAGTATTAACTATTAATGAGGAAGACAAATTAGGGCCAATCTTTACTACTTGTGAACGGAATAAGAGAAAATCAAGAATCCACTTGCACATGGACGGATCAATTTCCAATGTAATCAATTTATGGTATAATTTAAATGGACAAACTGTGTTAAAAGCTGAATTACAGTCTACAAAAAGTAATCTACAATAATTAGGAATTTTCTGATCCAAAAATTTGCAAATTTAAAACAATGTAATGATATGGCATCTTCTACTGAATGGTTAGATTTATAGGCAGATTGATACAGGTCTAAGGGTGATAAAAGTTGTGTCTGAATAAATTTCCGTACAATAATTTCAAAACTTTTTAGAATGATCAAGGTTAAGGCTACAGGACAATAATCATTTAGACAGATTACAGGTGATTGGTTAGGGATAGGAATAATCAAGATATCAATATAATCCGCGAGTTCTGTACCCGGAATAAAACCCTATGTATCATATTACATGCACGAATGATCAACCGGAAGTAAAACCCTATGTATCATATTACATGCGGTAAAATATGCCTTTCAAACACATTCTATGAAGCCTTACTCATAATACAGTATTAATGTAATAAAAAAAACTGCCCCATACAGTATTAATGTAATAAAATGTAGTAATGATTAAGTAAAAACTTAAATTTTATACTGTGATATATATATATATATATATATATATATATATATATATATATATATATATATATATATATATATATATATGAATATATGAGATGGCACAAAGTGCATTAATTATTCAAAGTGGAAGCGCTTACGAACAGAGCGAACACACTTTAACTACCGTACTGGGGACAAAGAGAAACAAACAACGTTAAGCACTGGGAACCAGGAGCCAGAGAGAACACAGTGAAGCAGGGACGTGATGTGAGGCAATCCTCTGGCACAGAGGTGAGCGTGTGGTCTGTGTTTTTTGGGAGGAAATGAGAGCAGTGAATTCAGGTGTGAGCTGCTGTCAGCAGCCCGAGCAGGTCAGCCACGCCCCTCAGCCGGAGCGGGGAGAAAATAGAGTTAGAGACCTCAGCCGCCAAAATCAAACTTCCCCCAAAACATAGACCATGACAAAAAGAACATAAAAGAACATGAAGTGTAAAAAATTGGATAAACAAAAGGGTAAACATGCTACCCCACAGTATATAAAATCTCACACACAAACATTCTAAATGTTAACTTAGGTATTGTACTGGAATAATAATTGAAAAAGACTTTAATACTACAGTGCTTTACAACAGTTCAGATGATTATTTATCTTCAGGCACTTCAGAGAAAACTGTTGTTTCTTCAGGAGAAAGTCTTATTTCTTTTGAGTTTGAGTGGCATCATAGAGCTTAACTGATAATTAAAACCCACCAAAAAAAGGCTAATTGACAACTTGTGCGCAAATGAGGAAAAGGGGGCGTATACATCATCTCAACCAATCAGCAGGAGGGAGAACAGCCATTGGCTGAATTTGAATCACGTGACAGTTACTCGGCAATCCGTGAACATGCGAGGGTGTGATTGCAAAACCGTGAAAAGTCAAAGGCCTACTGTATTTCAAAATTGTTTTTAAATTAATATTCTCTGAACGTTTTGGCATGTAGTCATGCCACATATAGTGCACGGTATCATGTACTGCTGAAAATGGGTTCGTGTTTTGTAAACAAAAACAAAAAGTGCCAACGCTGACTTTCGGAAGTGATATATGTACGTGATTGTTTTGTCGTTCATAGATTTCGAAAGACCAACTATCAGGTTGCGTGAATTGTTGAGGCTTGCATCCCTCCAACCCAAGGCAATGGGAAGCTAATAATTTGTTGAGAACCCCAACATGTGGGCACTGAGATGGGGGCAGAAATTATGCCCAAACTGACTTGCCATCTTTCTCCATAAGCAACTCCAGAATGCAATAGGATCCAGCCTTTCTTGAAATAGGTGGTGCCAGAGCCAAGGCTATGCATCAATGTGAGTTCAACTATATCTAATCGGCAGCTCTCAACCTCACACACTAGTTCAGGCTCCTTCCCCGCCAGAGAGATGACAGAACCCAACAGCAACCCAACACACAGTAACAGCGCACCTGACCCCTACAGCCCCTCCCACAGGTGGTGGGTCCATGGGAGGGTGGACCTATGTCTAATTTTAGGGCTGGTCCCTTCTGGGCTCCATGGGCAGAAGCCTGACCACCAGGTACTCGTCTTCGAACCCTAGGTCTGGCTCCAGTGGGTGATCCAAGTGACCTGTGTCCAGGCAAGGGCAAATGTGTCCATGTTTCTTCATGCATAGGAGTTTCTGAACCACACTTAGTCTGGACATTCTCCTAGGTCCTGTTTGCCTTGGTTGATCCTATCAGGAGCATGATTTACCTGGCATCATACCACCTAGGATCATTATGACATGCAAACCCCTCCACCACGGAGTGTCAAGGAGTGGTACAAGATTGACCTACATTCAAGTCATGTGACTTTAATCATTTTTTTTCTCAGAGTCTCATTTTCCGAAAGCAGCAGAGCAGCTAATGGAGTCAGAGAAGAAAAAAGTTTTGGTGTGTTTGGACCTCAGTCCTGAAATGCTACACAGCACATGTGACATCATAACTAAGATCAGGTTTAGTAGCTTAAATCATGAAGCCATTCTTTCTTTTCTCATTTATTTTATCTTTTCTTCCTTTCTTCCATATTTTCACTCTCTTTCCTGGTTGTTCTGTCTGATGTTTTCTTGTTCTTTCAAGTTAATTTTATTCTTTTTTTTCCTTCTGCCCCACCTCCCCTTCATGATTGCCTGCACTGTCCTGCTCTAAACCACTTGCTTCTCTCTTTTTTCCACATATCAGCAGTTTTAAAATTAAATTGCACCGTCAGCTAATATTAGATTTGAACGAACACCTGAGGTCGTTTGATCGCAGGCTCTTTATCTTACAGTGGAGGAATACAAACCTGTAGAAAGTCCTGTGGGATTTACTGACAGAACACAACGTTGCATTCACACATCAACTGTCCTCTCACAGTTCAGAGCTTCACCTCAAGGTTCATGAGTGGCAGCTTATTAAAAATTAATTTCTCTGACTGAATCTCTGAGTGACTTACAAACTACTTTTACGATTAGTAATATCAGAATACAGTGAACCCTCACTTTTTGTGGTTAATGGGGACCAAGACCCTCCGCGAACACCGAATTTCCGTGAAATAGGATCAACCCCCCCTGACTGACGTACAGTATATGTACATGTATATGTGTGTATCTTCTTCTTTCTCTTCTTCTTTTCCTTTCGGCTGTTCCCTTCAGGGGTCGCCACAGCAAATGATCTGCCTCCATCTCTCCTTATCCTCTGCATCTTCTACTCTTACTCCAACGACCTTCATGTCCGCCTTCACCGCATCCATAAATCTTCTCTTTGGTCTTCCTCTGGGCCTTTTGCCTGGTAGTTCCAACCTCAGCATCCTACGACCAATATACTCACTATCCCTCCTCTGTACATGTCCAAACCATCTCAATCTAGCCTCTCTGACTTTGTCTCCAAAACATCTAACATGTGCTGTCCCTCTGATGTACTCATTTCTGATCCTATCCATCCTCGTTACTCCCAAAGAGAACCTCAACATTTTCATCTCTGCTACCTCCAACTCTGACTCCTGTCTTTTCCCCAGGGCCACTGTCTCTAAACCATACAACATTGCTGGCCTCATCACCGTCTTGTACACTTTTCCCTTCATTCTTGCCGATACTCTCCTATCACACATCACACGGACACTTTTCTCCATCCATTCCAACCTGCCTGCACGCGCTTCTTCACCTCTTTTCCACACTCTCCATTGCTCTGGATTGTTGAGCCTAAGTACTTAAAATCCTCCACCTTCTTTATCTCTGCCCCTGTAACCTCAAAGTTCCTCTTGGGTCCTTGTCGTTCACACACATGTATTCTGTCTTACTAAGACTAACCTTCAATCCCCTCCTTTCCAGGGCATACCTCCACCTCTCTAGATTTTCCTCCACTCGGTCTCTGCTCTCACTACAGATCACTATGTCATCTGCAAACATCATAGTCCATGGAGATTCTTGTCTAACCTCATCTGTTAGCCTGTCCATCACCATAGCAAACAAGAAGGGGCTGAGAGCTGACCCTTGATGCAGTCCCACCTCCACCTTGAACTCTTCTGTCACACCGACAGCACACCTCACCACTGTCTTACATCTATCATACATGTCCTGCACCACTCTAACATACTTCTCTGCCACTCCAGACTTCCTCATACAATACCACAGTTCTTCTCTCGGCACCCTGTCATATGCTTTCTCCAGATCCACAAAGGCACAATGCAGCTCCTTCTGACCTTCTCTGTACTTCTCTATTAACATCCTCAAAGCAAACACTGCATCTGTGGTGCTCTTTCTGGGCATGAAACCAAACTGTTGTTCACAAATGCCGACCTCTGCCCTTAGTCTTGCTTCCACTATTCTTTCCCATAGCTTCATTGTATGGCTCATCAACTTTATCCCTCTGTAATTGCCACAACTCTGTACATCGCCCTTGTTCTTAAAAATGGGCACAAGCACACTTCTCCTCCATTCCTCTGGCATCTGCTCACTTTCTAAGACCTTGTTGAATATTCTTGTCAGAAAATCTACTGCTACCTCCCCTAGACATTTCCATACCTCAACTGGTATGTCATCAGGGCCAACTGCCTTTCCATTCTTCATCCTCTTCAATGCCCTCCTCACTTCTCCCTTACTAATTTTTGCTACTTCCTGCTCCTCAACGGTCACCCCTTCTACTCTTTTTTCTCTCTCATTTTCCTCATTCATCAGCTCTTCAAAGTACTCTTTCCATCTTCCCAGCACACTTCTGTCATCAGTCAATACATTTCCCTCTCTGTCCTTTATCACTCTAACTTGCTGCACGTCTTTCCCATCTCTATTTCTCTGCTGTGCTAACCTGTATAGATCATTTTCTCCCTCCTTACTGTTCAACCTATCATACAAGTCATCATACGCCCTCTGTTTGGCCTTTGACACCGCTACCTTCGCCTTACGCTGTGTCTCCCTGTACTCCTGTTTACTCTCTTCGGTCCTCTCAATGTCCCACTTCTTCTTGGCTAACCTCTTCTTTTGTACACACTCCTGCACTTCCTCATTCCACCACCAAGTTTCCTTATCTACTCTCCTTCCAGAGGACACACCAAGTACTCTCCTACCGGTCTCCCTGATCACATTGGCTGTGGTTGTCCAGTCCTCTGGAAGCACTTCCTGACTACCCAAAGCCTGTTTCAACTCCTCCTTGAAGATAACACGACACTCTTCCTTTTTCAGCTTCCACCACTTTGTCTTCTGCTCTGCCTTTGCCTTTTTCACCTTTCTCACCATCAGTGTCATCCTGCACACCACCATCCTATGCTGTTTGGCAACACTCTCACCCACTACGACTTTGCAGTCATTGACTTCCTTCAAATTACATCGCCTACACAAGATGTAGTCTACCTGTGTGCTCTTACCTCCGCTTTCATAAGTCACCCTATGCTTCTGTTTCTTCTTGAAGAAAGTATTCACCACAGCCATTTCCATCCTTTTTGCAAAATCGATCAACATCTGTCCTTCTGTGTTCCTGTCCTGGATACCAAACCTGCCCATCACTTCCTCGTCCCCTCTGTTGCCTGCACCAACATGTCCATTGAAGTCTGCTCCAATGACCACTCTTTCACCTCTGGGGTACTCTGCATCACTTCATCTAACTCACTCCAGAATCTCTCCTTCTCTTCTAGCTTACATCCTGCCTGTGGGGCATAAGCACTAACAACATTGACCATCACGCCTTCAATTTCTAACTTGAGACTCATGTATATACTCATGTGTATACTCACATGTATATGTGTGTATAATATCAATAAATACATATTCAACGCTATAAATGCTTATAATAACAATTAAACATTAAAAATAATGCATAAGATGTAAATAAAATATAAACACACACACACACACACACACACGTACGCACACACATAGAGACGCGCGCGCACACACAGATGCACGCGCACACATTCAGATGCACACCTCACATAAAAATGTAAGTAGTTTCGTTGGGGGGTTTTTTTTTTTTTTTGCACAATTGGCCTTGTTTTGCTGCATTTTCCTTAACTTTTTCCCCCTATTTTTCCTTAATTTCCTTATTTTTTAATTATTCGATAAATATTTTTGAAAAACCCGTGATGCACTGAAGCCACAGAAACTGAAGCGCAAACTGAAGTCTAGAGTCACTTTAAAATCTATTCACAAAAAACCCTCATATGACCCCAATATAACACTAATATAATCCCGATAAAACTTATATTACACTATTAAAACCCTCATGTAACCTGGATGTTACTCTTATATTACTATAATATAACGTTAATAATAATAAACTGCTACTCTTATATAATCCTGATATTACTGTGAAACAACCCTGATAATACTACAATAATATTGTATTATAACCAGTGCTGTAGTGGTGGGTACACGCCGGTACATGCCGTGTACCCACATTTTTTAGTGACCGAGTTACGTGTACTGACTTAATTTGGTCTACTTTTAAGTTGATCTACGTACATTTCCGCGACTGTGTAAATAAAAAGCTTATATGAAGTGATAAATAGTTTCAAAGCCAAAGGTTATTTAATAAATCTAATCATAAACATGACTCCATAAACACCACGAATGAGCCTTATAGTATTATACCTCACCTCAGCAAATTAGTGAGAGTGATGAATGATTGTTTGTTTATTTATTTATTTATTACTTTTATAGTTTAATTAAAATAAGTTTTTTTTTTTACATCTAGCATTTTTAAACTCGTAGTTAATAAAAGTTTTATAAAAAAACCCACTGAATCTTGGGATACACAGTCTCTTAATATAAAAGATAGCTGCTGCCTTGTGATCATTAGTCATGACACATTATGCAAAAATATTCCTGAATGAAAGAATTCCTCAGCACTAATGAGGAAATGGATCGATTCTTATCTGACACAACATTCTGTTATAACGACTCACCTGAAGAAATGTGAAGCAGGTCAAGATGAGAAACAAAACAGATGAAAAAGAAAAATAAAGAAAGGAGAAATGGAGAATGCTTGTTAAGGCAATGAACATTTGTGGGGTTGATCTAGTTACCAAAGAGCTATGCTGTAATGGGACTTGTTACTGAACAGACATAAACACAAAGCAGTTGAAGGCTTTCAAAATAAATCAGAACAGAATCGTAGACTCACAATATGGTGTTTATTAAAATGAAAATCTTATATTAGTTACTTTTTCTATGATCCCAGGAAGTATGCACAATTGCTTCTATTTATTTGCTTTATTCAGGTGGCATCGAGGCGTAGTGGTTAGCACAGCTTCCTCCCACAGTCCAAAGACATGCATGTTACTTTGGCTGGCTGTGCCAAATTACCCCTAGATTGAATGTGATTGTAAATGGTTGCCTGTGTTGATCATGGGATGATCTGATGAGCTGCTCAGGATGTAACCCCTCCTTTGTCTAGTGTCAGTTCCAGGCTCCACATGACCCTAATTACTACGGTTAAAGCCCCTGCCACATGTTAATGATTTTCAGGACGTATGCAACGTTGACAAATTTCTATAAAATGCTGGAATGTACTGAAGTATCGATGTCATTCTAGTTTGGAACATATACAGTGGTACCTCACCTTACGAAAATCTCACCAAGCGAAAACTTCAGGTTACGAAAAGCATTTTCCTAAAATTTTTGTCTCTGGATACGAAACAAGTTCACGTTACAAAAGCGGCATTCAAACATTCAAACAATGCTCGAGTTGCTTTCCTATTAGTTGTCTCCCAACACCCCACCCCACTGGCCTCCCATTGGCTAGGAGGAGCTGAATCTCCATAATACAGTACGTACTGTACCCATAATGCTTTTCGTATGCCATCGACCCATTGTTTGACACACACGCGTGAAGGATAGTTGTACTGTTTCTTCGCGAGTTTCGTGAGCGTTATTTTTCGTTATTTAGCATGAGTCCCAAGAAAGTGATTCCCGGTGATACTCAAAAGAAGAAACGAGTTCCGTTATCAATAACTGTAAAACAGGAAATTATTCAAAAAAATATGAAAGTGGGATGCAGTTGAGCGAAATCGCAAAGGAGTATGGCCGAAACCCCTCTACAATCGGGGCCATCTTGAAGCAGAAGGAGACCTTAAAAGGGACGACCCCTTCGAAAGGCCTCACTGTGATATCGAAATAGAGGTCATCACTGAATGATGAGATGGAGAGGCTCTTACTCCTTTAGATAAAGGAGAAAGAAATTGCCAGAGATACAGTGATGGAGGCGATTATATCTGAAAAAGCAACTGCCATATTTCAGGACCTCGTGAAGGAGGGTGGGGGTGGGGTGGGGTGGGGGTTCTTCAGACCAGCAATCCCCGGACTTTAAAGCGTCCCATGCATGGTTCAAGAGATTTAAAAAAAGGTAAATAATTTACTTTTACTTTTAACACATATTTCATACACAATTGATGTACTTTTATAATTTTTAAAGGGTTTAGGTGGTAGTATTGGGAGCCTTGGAACGAATCACGTGTTTTACATGTAAAATGCGGTTCAACTTACAAAAAAATCCGGGTTACGAAAAAGGCTCTGGAACGGATTAAGTTCGTAAGGTGAGGTACCACTGTACATAACTTATTAGTAACTTGTGCAAAATCTACCGAAACCTTATAGTTAACTTATATCACACTTATCTCCAGCGTATATTGACGTATGTAGATGTATGTGACGTGTTGTGGATGACCATAGAACTTTTACTGAACATCTTTCTAACTTAGAGTTTGTGTATTATTGGTGTATTGATGGTGTTTAGGGCAGAGGTTGGTAACCTGAGGCTCGAGAACCACATTGTGGCATTTTTCTTTCTACTGCTCTGGCTCCGCTGCCAGACAAATGACTAATTTTGACCCTAAGTGAGCAAAGTATAAATCTAAGAAGAGGAAATTTTCTGACAAACAAAGAATGTTTAATCGTTGACAGGTTCATTTGCTTTCACTGCTGACAAAGCTGGTTTACCAGCATGATTGATATATGGTGAGGAATTGACAAAAAACCAAAACAAACAAACAAACAAACAAACAAACAAACAAACAAACAAACAAACAAACAAACGCAAACGTTTTAAGATATTTTCAGAATAAAGTTCAGTTCATGATTTGATGAATTTAAGAGCACATATCATGATCTCTGGCTGCATAACAAAGCCCGGTGGCTGTCCAGAGGGCAAGAACCGAAATGCCTTGCTGTGTGTCTCAGGCATATAAAAACCTTCGTGGAAAGCAAAGGGTTCACCTTTCCTGAGAAGGATCAGCCAGCTTGGTCATAAAAATTGCACTTATTGGTGAATATGACAGCAGACCTTAACAGGCTGCACAAAACACTGCAGGAGAAAGAAGCACAACCATGCAGATGCTGGAGGAGGCTTTGGCATTTGAGCGCAGGATGACATTGTTTGCCAGAGATGTTCAAAATAATATCAGTGTGTTTAAAAAGCGAATGAAGCTCAGCATTCTTAGAATAGCTTTCCTTTCCACACACATAAATGCACCGGGAACATTTCACATTCAATTCCAAATCAAAACACGAAGAACAATACGTTATTTCTTTTCTTGTTCCTTGAAGGAAATTGAATATCAGACTGTTATAAAAATATCATTGTCTGATTTCTTCCTTACAACTCAGGCATTCAGTGTATAAACTAAAAAATGAAAGATTTTGTATCCTTTGAATCTCTGAACTAATATTTATTATTATAATCACTGTTTTTGAGAGCTGTGTAGCGTGGAGTCGACAAACTTCTGGTACCTGTGAGCAGGTTTTTCAGCCCAGGATGATTGGACCATATTCCACAGTTCTTCTGTATTTCTTGGTTTTTCCTCAGAAGCTGCATTTTTGAAGACACCCCACAAGTTTCCTATTGGATTAAGGTCCGAGGATTAGGCCGCGACTCCATAACCTCAATCTTTTTGGTCTGAAACTGAGATGTTGCCCATTTCCTGGTGTGTTTGGGGTCATTGTCTTGGGGAAGAAAAAAAAACACTTTAAGGACATTTCCTCTTCAGCATAAGGCAGCACAACCTCCTCAAGTACAGTCGGCCCTCTTCCAACGAAATCCCCAGAATATGAAAAATCCATTGTATGTAAAACATTTTCCTAAAATTTTTCCTCTGTATACGAAACAAATTATTTTACGAAAAGCGCCAAAAGCACCATTCAGACATTCAAACGTCCCATTCAAACATTAAAATGCGCCATTCAAACATTCAAACAATAGGTGGGGGAAAAAAAAAAAATAAAAAAAATTAAAAAACGTGAGCTGTAATGTTGGATGCACTTTGATCCATACTGTGTGTGAGAGAGAGTAAGGTAAAGCGATGTCTGCACCTCAACATCCCGCCTTGCTGGCCTCCCATTGGCGAGGAGGGATGACTCACCCCCCCCCCCTCACCCCCCATTGGCTATCTCTCAACATCACTCCCTGCTGGCCTCCCATTGGCTCGGAGAGATGACACTGTTATTCCAACTTTGTTCCTGTTTGTGTGAACTTTGTTCATGTTTGTGTGTCATTCCAACTGTATTTTATGGCTCAGGCTTTTAACTTTACATAAACATTTGTAAGATTATAACAGTTAAGAAGACATGGTTAACACACACACACACACACACACACACACACACACACACACACACACACACACACACACATGCGTGAAAAGTGAAAGTGATTCCGGGTGCCATGGTCATTGTAATATTAGAACTCTGCGAAGAAGACATGGTCAACATGAAGTAAATGCCTTAAATGGTATGATTTTATAATTTTTAAAGGGTAGTCTTGGGAGCCCTGGAACGAATCACATGTTTTACACGTAAAATGTGCCTCTATTTACGGAAACTCCAGATTCCGAAAAAGGCTTTAACGGATTAATTTCGTTGGAGGAGGGCCGCCTGTATTCAGTTCAGTTCATTTTCTGTAACCGCTTCATCCTAATTAGGGTCTCGGGGAGGCTGGTGCCCATCCCAGCCAACTCAGGGCGAGGGCAGAGTACACCCTGGACAGATCGCCAGGCCATCGCAGGGCGGAAACACGCTGATGGCTTTGCAGCCTACTCTTTTTACGAAAGTCAGCAATGGTTCTTTTACATGCCTCACACCATAGACAGTGAGAGACATGGCCAGCCTTTGATAACCCAGTTAGCTGCACTGGGGGCGCCTGTATTCTGATGTATTCAAATTGATTCATGATCCCTGGGATGTGATAAATAGGCCCAACACTGTAGAATGAGAAACATCTCCATACCATGATGCTTGTGCGACCATCTTTCACTATGTACAGTGTAATGCTTGATTTCAGAGTGTGCGGGTTGCCCAGGGGGACACTAAACCCAAAAAGTACAATATTACTTTCATCAGGCTACAATGTGTTGCAGTTTTTTTTTTTTTTTTTATTCCGGTCATGTGCCTTTTGGTAAAATGTAACCTCTTCAGCACATCTTTTTTCAGCAGTGAGACTTTGCGGAGGGTTCTTGCCGGTAGCTCGGTTTCACACAGGTGTCTTCTAATTGTAACAGGACTGACAGGTTACTTTAGACCTTCTTTGATTTTCCTGGAGCTGATTGTTGAGTCGGTGCCATTTCGTCAGTGTGCTTCTGCTTTGTGATGGCCTTTCTAACTGTCCAGGACTCTGCCCTTGCCCAGAGTCGGCTGAGATGGGTGCCAGCCTCCCCGCGACCCTAATTAGGATTAAGCGTTTCAGAAAATGAATGAATGAGAATGACAATCAAATAAAAGCTATGTATATTTAACGTGCCACTATCACAATGCAAACTTTCAGTAAAGATTCAGAGATTAGCAAGGAAAAAATACATGATGATTCTCCATCACTCCTCTGAATGTCAATCCAGCACTTTTGAAAATGACAGCATTTACAACTAACAAACATGTGTGGGTGCCTCAGTTCCGAAGCTTGACAGCTGATCTTGAAGATGTTGCTCGTCAGAAGGCTATTTTTGGCCAGAAACACAAATCGAGTTGAAACTGAAAACTTTTCCAAACCGGACACATTTGTGTTTGATACCTGGAGTGTGATTCCCGACACTTACTGTATATAAACATGAAAAACATTTTGAGTTATGTCGACATTTGGATCCACATACTTGTGTGAGAATATTTTTTGTTTGTTTTTTTCCTGCTCAAGAACTGCATCAAAAGTAAACATCTCTCAGCTTTCACAGAGGGGAGCTTACAATCCCATCTGAAAATGAAAGTGTTGTCTTACAACCCTGATATGGAGATGCTGTACAGTGAAGATCAGAAGCAGAAATCACATTAACCAGGTGAAAGAAATAATTTAATGAGATATTATTTTGAAAATATTTATTTTTATATCAGACCCTGAACTGGTGTAGCTGTGTTTCATATTCAAGTTGATGTTTGACTGCTGTACAGAATGTAAGGAAATTAGTGAATGATGTCATACTGAACTAGATATTAACATATAAACTGGCAATTTTTGTTTGTTCTCATTGATGAAAGTGAATATGCTTCAACTATAAGATACAGTGGGATACCTTGACTTACGAGTATCTTTTATAACAGATTTTCCATGATACGAGCTTTGATCCCACCAAAAATCCGACCCATTCAATGAGCAAATTTTGATTTATGAGCTCTGCTGGGGAAATGGCTTTTCCGGGCCGATTAGCTTTGTATTCTTCCGTGCGTATTCCTTCTCACTCTGAGAATGGCTTGTGCAGTGCTTCTCAATTATTTTCTGTGATGCCCCCGATAGGAAGGAAAAAAAAAAAACATTTCACAACCCCCAGTGACCTGCGCAGGACTTTACATAATGTTCACTGAACTTCATATCATTTGCTAGTTGCTTTTTCCCACCAGAGGGAACACATGAACGCGCCACTGCCACCTACTGTAGAGGATGTACAATTACACTTAATTCCAGTACAGTATGGCAAAAAAGCATGTTCCCCAGGGTCATACACCCCCTTCCGGGAGGGAGGGGGGGGGGTAACCACGAGCCTTTCCTTGCTGTCATTCGTAGCACAAAATTCTCCTCCTTCTCTGTTACGCACCACCTCATGACTATGGATTGAGTGACAGGCAAAAAAGCAAAGGACTAAAAAAAATATCCCTGGAATATTACTCTCTTGATGGAAATAGACTGAAGTTTTCACCTGCCCTTGAAAGTACATCTCAAGCTGAGTTGACCAGCAACTCATTCATAAGGGACAGTCATATACCTTTTTGTAATAAATCCAACACATTGAGAGGTTTCGATGATAAGTTTTTGTCTCTTCAAGAATCATTTTCTGGACCAATAATTGATCCCTGCATCCCCAACATCCCTTTCCAGCTCCTTTCTGCTCCCTGTAAATACAGTGGTACATCACTTTACGAAAGTCTCACCAAACGAAAAATTGAAGTTACGAAAAGCATTTTCCTAAAATTTGTGTCTCAGGATACGGAACAAGTTCACGTTACAAAAGCACCATCTTAAAAATTCAAACGTTCCATTCAAACATTAAAACGTACCATTTAAACATTCAAACAATGCACAAGCTGCTCTCCCATCAATGACGTTCAAATATCCCGCCCCGTTGGCCTCCCATTGGCTAACAACCGAGCTTCATGTAAAGGACAGAGTTACTGTTTTTTATGCTTTATTTCTTGATTCAGGCTTTTTAACGCTCGCGCGCGCACACACACACACACACACACACACACACACACACACACACACACACACACACACACACACACACAAGCGTGTGATTTCCGGTGTGAGTGAGAAGAAGAATCGGGCTCGAGTGATATCACAAAGGAATATGGCCAAACCCGTCTACCATCAGTACGATATTGAAGCAGAAAGCGAGCTTAAAAGGTATGCTTTTATAATTTTTAAAGGGTTTAGGGGGTAGTATTGGGAGCCTTGGAAAGAATTACGTGTTTTACATGTAAAATGCGATTCAATTTACGAAAAATGCAGATTACGAAAAAAGCTCTAAGCTCTGGAACGGATTAATTTCGCAAGGTGAGGTACCACTGTAATTTCATTGGAAGAACAGTAGAATGACACAATATTTGTCAAACACCCTGTGAAGATTTTGTACATGGTATTCAAACATGTGATAGGATGGTAATTTTTTTGGGGTCTGTCAAGTCTCCTTTCTTTGGGAGGAGTGTTGTATGACTTTTGCAGAACCATGAAGGAACATCCCCTGTGTCCATTAGCGAATTGAAAAAAGTAAGGAGATGTGGCTGGACACAAGAAAACAGTTTCCAAGCCCGGGTTTGAATGCCATCGGGCCCTGGAGCTGTATTTGATTTAGACATGTTAATTGTTTTCTTTAGGCAATCCGAGGTAATGGAATACCTCAATACCCTCATTGGATTCCATGGGAGGTCTCTTGTCATCTTTACTTGAAGGTGTATTAAATTGCCTGAAAAAAATATGTTTCATTCATTTTGAAAAGTTTGTTTTGCTTTATAAATTTAAGTTTCTTATATATATATATATATATATATATATATATATATATATATATATATATAGTATATAAAACAACATGCTGTAAGTTACCTACCCATAACTTTTTCAAGGTCTGCCAGTGAATTTGCCAAATTTCATATACGTCAGCATATTCTGGCTAAATTCTCACTGTGTGACAGAGGCTAACAGTTCAGCAAATGGATGAATAAGTGAGTGAGTAAAGGAGTGACAGAGGTTTTGACAAAGGTATACATCCCTCTTCTGCCATCCTGAATCCTTCTAGCATCCTGAAAGCTCAGCATTACAATTACAATTACACACAGTTTAGGTTTGCAGAAACAACAAAATTTATCTGAAGCTGAAATAGCATATTTTGATGAGATTCCTAAAGGTCAGATTGTTGGGCGTGGTCTCAATTGTAACTCAGAAAGTGAAATGGTAGTATGAAGCAGCCTAGGTGATCTATTTCTCAATAGTCATAAACAATGCAATATAAAAAAGAAACAGAATGCTCTGATTGGTCTGTTAGCTTAGGATGCAAGTATATTATCTTGAGTAGATAATGCTTCAATGAAAATGGCGGGTATTCCATTTTTCACTTGGTGGAGGCAGCATAATCATTATTACACTTTATAAAAACACAAATATTTTATCTTAATTTGTTAAAATAAGTAAACAAATAAATAAATAAATACACCTCACACTATATTTATTTTAATCTGTATTCAATTCTACCATTTCTTTGGAGTTACACATTTCTGCACATGTGTATAAAAATATATTTTGCACACAAGTCTCAGAAGGCATCCCACAAAGTGCGACGAATAGCCTTCTCCCCTTGGGCTCTGAGCTGGTTGACTGCACATGACACACTGAACTTGGCGGTGCTAATCGTTAGCCAGGTCACAGGGGATGTCCTGCTCTGATCGGTGGAGGAATAGACAGGTGTAGTCAGGCATGTACCCTACCCATGTTTTGAGACTTTCAGTTGTGCTAAGTGGTTGCTAGCTCAGGGAAGAAAATGGATAAAAAGCCAAAAAGAAGAATTGACAGTGAACATGATATGATCTGAGCATTATGCACGAGTATTTATAATGGCATGGCGTCAAGCTTCAAAATTATCCATTATACCACTTAGCAAATGCTATCAGTCTTTTACATTTTTTTCTTTGGAAACTGCACAATTCTTTATTTATTTATTTATTAATTTTTTTTTTTTGATGGCTTTTAAGTTCTGACTAATGAGCTAGAAAAGAAACTAGCTTGCTGGAAATAGCATTGATGGCAAAGACTGAGATGTGGCGAGTATATTATCCTTATTCATTCATTTTCCATAACTGCTTAATCCTAATTAGGGTCGCAAAGAGGTTGGCGCCCATCCCAGTCGACTCCGGGAGAGGGCAGAGTACACCCTGGACAGCTCGCCAGGCCATCGCAGGGCAAAAACACGCTGGCAGCGATGTACCTACTCTTGTCGAAAGTCAGCAATGATTCTTTTACATGAACCTCCCACCATAGACAGTGAGAAACATGGTCAGCCTTTGATAACCCAGTTATCTGCACTAGGTGCGACTATATTACCTGTAGCTAATAGGGTTTTGTGGCGGACATGGTGGTGTAGTGACTAGCATGTTGGCTTCACAGCAAGACGGTCCAGGCTCAAGATCCGGGCTCAGTCATTTCTGTGTGGAGTTAATATGTTTTGCTCGTTCTTGTGTGGGTTTCTGCTGGTACCCAGACTTTGTTTCAAAGACATGCAACTTTAATAGAGAACTAAGCGGTTTGAGTGAGTGGGAGTAATGAATTTGATTCATGAATTTGTTCTTGCACACATGCAACCTCTCACACTAACAATCCAATTCACCTAATGTGTATGTTTTTGGACGGTGGGAGGAAACTAGTGTGCGAGAAGGAAACCTACCCAAGCATGTGGACTTGAAAACTCCACAAAGAAATATCCTCACCATCCCTGGGATTCAAACCCAGGATCCTCTTGCTGAGAAGTGGATATGCTAACCACCATACTTCCATGTGGCCTCAATTTAAACAAATAACTGTATTGGTATACAGGGATCCCGTGGATAATGGGACCGAGACCCTCCCACGACTGCGGATTTCCGCGAAGTAGGATCGACCCCTGACGTACAGTATATGTACATGTATACGTGTATATAATATCAATAAATACAGTCAATGCTATATATGCTTATAATAACAATTAAACATTAAAAAAAATAATGCATAAGATGTAAATAAAATATAAACACACACACACACACTCACACACACATGTAATGTAAGTTGTTTTGTTGGAGGGGGTTGTTTGTTTGCATAATTGGCCTTGTTTTATGGCATTTTCGTTAACTTTTCCCCTATTTTTCCATGTTTTCCTTATTTATTTATTTATTTTTTTCAATGTATATTTTTGAAAAACCTGTGATGCACTGAAGTCGCAGAAACTGAAGCACGAAGTAGTGATCCCTGCATACTACGTGGGGAAATGTTCAGATCACACCATTCCTATGCAGTGTATACTAAATGTAAAGTTTTGAATGAACACTTCATTTTCCCCACCCTCTGCAATCAAGCTGTCCTCATTTCTCGATATTCATTCATACCAACTCTTTGAAAGTGGGCTTCCCCTTTTCTTGTTCCATCTTTTTTTTTTCTTTCCTATAAGAAGCTGATGGTGGCTAATAAAGCTGCAGGGCTCTCTCAGCATGGATGAACATAATGATGGTGTGAACTTCTCTCAAATTCACATTGATGCCTGATGGGCTTTCAAAAGCGACACCAGATTGTGGATTTGGCTGAGAATTCTGCCACGCTTGTTAGTGGATCAAGCCTTGATTATGTTCTAGAGAGAGGAAAAAAAAAAAAAAACACATTTCTTCATTTTTCCTACAAATGGATTTGACCTTTCATGCATACAAATTGATGACATTTTATATGTATATGGATTTTATATGGATATGGATATGGACATGTATATGGATGTGTGCTTTGTGCTTTGTGTGTGTGTGTGTGTGTGTGTGTGTGTGTGTGTGTGTGTGTGTGTGTTTGTGTATGTTTCCTGAAAAACATTACTTCATGATTTTTGTCCATGTCAAGAATGGAAACGAAAGGTCAACATGTTATTTGTGGAAATACCGCCATCGCTCCGGGACATTGAAACCTCGAACGCTGATAATCAGACATGCTGACATGATGTCAGTGAAAAGTTTACCCAGGGCTATGAAAACATCATGGAAAGTTTGATGTAATCTGCATGAGTTTATCTCCAGTGATTTCTAAATGCACTTCACTAGCTAAGACACTTACACTTAAACAGGTCATTAGTACAGAATGCACAATTGAGTGCTAAAGCCTGCATCACCATGCTTTCTCATATATATATATATATATATATATATATATATATGTGTGTGTGTGTGTGTGTGTGTGTGTGTGTGTGTGTGTGTGTGTGTGTGTGAACTTGATAATCTCCACCAGACACAAAAGAATGTTTGTTGCAAGTACATCGATTAAACTGAAAAATCTGTCTAAGACTGCAGGGCTTGGCCGAGTGGTAATGAAATAATAAAATGTGTCCTCTCAGTGGGAATGCAGCCGTGAGGGGGGGGCACAAACCAGTGTCTCTCCCTCACGCCGGTCCCAAGCCCGGATAAATGCAGAGGGTTGCGTCAGGAAGGGCATCCGGCGTAAAACAAATGCCAAATAAACTATGCGAATCACAAGAAAGAATGACATACCGGATCGGTCGAGGCCCGGGTTAACAACGACCGCCATCAGTGCCGTCAACCAACAGGGTGCTGATGGAAATTGGACTACTGTTGGTCGAAGACGTCGAAGAAGGAGAGGCGGGAGGCGTGTCCGTTGCCAGAGAGAGAAGAGGAAAGGCATGAGTCTAGGACTGAAAGTAGGGACTTTGAATATTGGAACTATGACAGGAAAAGGTAGAGAGCTGGCTGACATGATGCAGAGGAGGAAGGTGGACATACTGTGTGTTCAGGAGACCAGGTGGAAAGGTCGCAAGGCTAGAAGCATAGGAGCAGGGTTTAAGCTGTTTTATCACGGTGTGGATGGGAAGAGAAATGGAGTCGGAGTCATCTTGAAGGAGGAGTTTGCCAGGAATGTTCTAGAAGTGAAAAGAGTGTCAGACAGAGTGATGAGTCTCAAGTTAGAAATTAAAGGTGTGATGGTCAATGTTGTTAGTGCTTATGCCCCACAGACAGGATGTGAGCGAGAAGAGAAGGAGAGATTCTGGAGGGAGTTAGATGAAGTGATGCAGAGTACCCCCAGAGGTGAAAGAGTGGTCATTGGGGCAGACTTCAATGGACATGTTGGTGCAGGAAACAGAGGGGACGAGGAAGTGATGGGCAGGTTTGGTATCCAGGACAGGAACGCAGAAGGACAGATGTTGGTAGATTTTGCAAAAAGGATGGAAATGGCTGTGGTGAATACTTTCTTCCAGAAGAGAGAGGAGCATAGGGTGACTTATAAAAGTGGAGGTAGGAGCACACAGGTAGACTACATCTTGTGCAGGCGATGTAATTTAAAGGAAGCCAGTGACTGCAAAGTAGTAGCGGGTGAGAGTGTTGCCAAACAGCATAGGATGGTGGTGTGCAGGATGATGCTGATGGTGAGGAAGGTGAAGAAGGCAAAGGCAGAGCAGAAGACAAAGTGGTGGAAGTTGAAAAGGAAGAGTGTCGGGTTGTCTTCAAGGAGGAGTTGAAACAGGCTTTGGGTGGTCAGGAAGTGCTTCCAGATGACTGGACAACTACAGCGAATGTGATCAGGGAGACAGGTAGGAGAATACTTGGTGTGTCATCTGGAAGGAAAGTAGATAAGGAGACTTGGTGGTGGAATGAGGAAGTGCAGGAGTGTGTACAAAGGAAGAGATTAGCTAAGAAGAAGTGGGACATTGACAAAACCGAAGAGAGTAAACAGGAGTACAGGGAGACACAGCGTAAGGCAAAGGTAGCAGTGTCAAAGGCCAAACAGAGCGCATTTGATGACTTGTATGCTCGGTTGGAAAGTAAGGAGGGAGAAAATGATTTATACAGGTTGGCACAGCAGAGAAATAGAGATGGGAAGGACGTGCAGCAAGTTAGATTGATAAAGGACAGAGAGGGAAATGTATTGACTGATGACAGAAGTGTGCTGGGAAGATGGAAAGAGTACTTTGAAGAGCTGATGAATGAGGAAAATGAGAGAGAAAAAGAGTAGAAGAGGTGACTGTTGAGGACCAGGAAGTAGCAAAGATTAGTAAGGGTGAAGTGAGGAGGGCATTGAAGAGGATGAAGAATGGAAAGGCAGTTGGTCCTGATGACATACCGGTGGAGGTATGGAAGTGTCTAGGAGAGGTAGCAGTAGATTTTCTGACAAGAACATTTAACAAGGTCTTAGAGAGTGAGCAGATGCCAGAGGAATGGAGGAGAAGTGTGCTGGTGCCCATTTTTAAGAACAAGGGAGACGTGCAGAGTTGTGGCAACTACAGAGGGATAAAGTTGATGAGCCATACGATGAAGTTATGGGAAAGAATAGTGGAAGCTAGACTAAGGGCAGAAGTCAGCATTTGTGAACAACAGTTTGGTTTCATGCCCAGAAAGAGCACCACAGATGCAGTGTTTGCCTTGAGGATGTTAATGGAGAAGTACAGAGAAGGTCAGACGGAGCTGCATTGTGCCTTTGTGGATCTGGAGAAAGCATATGACAGGGTGCCGAGAGAAGAACTGTGGTATTGCATGAGGAAGTCTGGAGTGGCAGAGAAGTATGTTAGAGTGGTGCAGGACATGTATGAGAGATGTAAGACAGTGGTGAGGTGTGCTGTCGGTGTGACAGAAGAGTTCAAGGTGGAGGTGGGACTGCATCAAGGGTCAGCTCTCAGCCCCTTCTTGTTCGCTATGGTGATGGACAGGCTGACAGACGAGGTTAGACAAGATTCCCCATGGACTATGATGTTTGCAGATGACATTGTAATCTGTAGTGAGAGCAGAGAACAAGTGCAGGAAAATCTAGAGAGGTGGAGGTATGCCCTGGAAAGGAGGGGAATGAAGATTAGCCTCAGTAAGACAGAATACATGTGCATGAATGCCAGGGACCAAAGAGGAACGGTGAGATTACAGGGAGCAGAGATAAGAAAGGTGGAGGATTTTAAGTACTTAGGCTCAACAATCCAGAGCAATGGAGAGTGTGGAAAAGAGGTCAAGAAGCGTGTGCAGGCAGGTTGGAATGGTTGGAGAAAAGTGTCCGTGTGATGTGTGATAGGAGGGTATCGGCAAAAATGAAAGGAAAAGTGTACAAGATGGTGTTGAGGCCAACGATGCTGTATGGGTTAGAAACAGTGGCCCTGGGGAAAAGACAGGAGGCAGAGTTAGAGGTAGCAGAGATGAAAATGTTGAGGTTCTCTTTGGGAGTAACGAGGATGGATAGGATTAGGAATGAGCACGTCAGAGGGACAGCACATGTAAGACGTTTTGGAGACAAAGTCAGAGAGGCTAGATTGAGATGGTTTGGACATGTACAGAGGAGGGATAGTGAGTATATTGGTAATAGGATGCTGAGGCTGGAACTACCAGGCAAAAGGCCTAGAGGAAGACCAAAGAGACGATTCATGGATGTGGTAAAGGAGGACATGAAGGTCGTTGGTGTAAGAGAAGAAGATGCAAAGGATAGGGTGAGATGGAGGCAGATGATTCGCTGTGGCGACCCCTGAAGGGAAAAGCCGAAAGGAAAAGAAGAAGAAGTCCTCTCAGTGGGCATCATGTTAAACAATAGGAAATTTGGAGGATTTTTTAAAAACATGATCCCATGCATGAATTACCTCAATCACTCACTCATTTACTGAATCGCTTAATCCTAATTAGGCTCACGGGGAGACTGGTATCCATCTCAGCTGAGTCTGGGTGAAGGCAGAGTGCACTTTGAACAGCTCACCAGGTCATCGCAGGGCAGAAACATGCTGACTCGGCTCTGCAGCCTGGTCTTGATGACAGTCAACAATGCTTCTTTTACATCCCTCTCACTACAGACAGTGAGAGACATGGCTGGCCTTTGATAGCCCAGTTAGCTGCAATGGGGGAACAGCAGTGACAACCCCTTGATAGTGGGGCTTAAACCCTCAACATTGGGATCAGTAAATTCAGCACCTTACTACTTGGACACCACTGTGACCATTTATTGAGCCACTTAAAAAAAATAAATAAATAATAATTATTCTGTCAATGTTGGCAAGCTGTCCTGGCTCAGATGCAGCAAAACAGGCCCAAGTCATCCAGTACAGTCTCATTCAATCGTTTTCCAACTGCTTAATCCTACTACGGTATCTGGGAGACTGGCACCTCTGTCTTCACCTAGTGTTCACCCTGGTCAGCTCACCAGACCATTGCAGAGCAACACATACACACAACTTTTCATAGTAGCACTCACATTTAGGATCAATTTGGAGCTGCCAAATTAACCTAATATTCATGCTTTTGAACTATGGGAGGTAAGAAGAGTACTCGGACGTAACCCATACAAACACAAAGAAAACATGCAAACCGTCGCCAAGCCCAGAACTAATAATTATCAAATAATTATCCACTAACTTTTTGCTTTGATACGAACATGCTAACCTCTGGATTACCTCCAAAATTCAATAATTTGTTACTCATACCACACCATACTTTAGAACAACTTTCCATCCATTTCTGTTTATAACTTTTTGATTTATATTGCACAAAACAAACAAACTCCTTGTGTATGTAAAAAAAAAAAAAAAAAAAAATGTAAATAAAACAAATACACACACACACATACAGACACACGTGCACGCTCGCACTCAGATGCGCACCTCACATAAAAATGTAAGTAGTTGTGATGGGGGAGTTCATGCATTGTATTGGTTTTGTTCTTTGAACACGGATATGTTAATGCACGGTTCATTTTGGTGCCCCAATAAAAACATATACAGTGATACCTCAGCTCACGAACATAATTGGTTCCCAGAAAGTGTGTGTGAGGCGAAAAGTTCGTCTTCCGAACATTTATTTCCCATAAGAAACCATTAAAATGAGAATAATCCATTCCCAGGTCCCCATAAAACATAATTTTCTACTAAATAAGCCTTAAAACTACACAAAAATATACCTTATTTTATGTATAATAAATGTGCTCTTGTATTGTAATTAAAGAAATAAACTGTACTGTATAATAAAGTCGTTTTATTTACCTTTGTGATGGTAGTTGATGGCTTGATGGAATGGAGTGGGAGGAGGAGGGAGGGAGGGACTTACTGTTTGGAAGGAGTGTTTGGAAACGCCTACTGTTTGGAAACACCCTTAGCCACACACGCACCCTTAATAGCTTCCTTGTTCTTAAGGATGGTGGCAATGGTAGACTTAGCGTACTGGTACTGGGACGCTGAGTCACACAAACGCACACCTCGTTCGTGATTTTCAATGATCTCCGCCTGTGGTGGGTCTTTTTCGGTCCCATAATAGCAAAAGTACACTCAATATGGTCCAAAATGTCTATCAAACACAAACCACTTCCGCACTCAAAGAAAGGGGGTGACGAACTGTGACGCCGTGAGCGTGCGTCAGCTTCTCGTGGCCGCCACTGTGGCGCTGTTCGACCGCGTGGTTTGGTTCGTCCGCCGAAAACTAGTTCGTCAGCAGAGACTATATGCTCGCAAATTTAATGTTCTTGAGGCGAAAAGTTCGTGAGCTTAAGCGTTCGTCAGTGGAGGTTTTACTGTACCTGTTTTGAATTTGAAAAAAAATCATATTTTATTTTTCTTTAAAGAAGGGTTTGATGAATAAGCATATGAAACTGGTGGGGTTCAGTACCGCCAACAAGGTTAAGAACCACTGCTTTAAAGCAAGGGTTCCCAGCCAGGGGTGCTCACACCCTCTGGAGTGCGAGACATCATTCCATGGGGTGCGAGAAGCAGGGCTGTAACCTTTGAAATAATTATCTTCTGTTGATAAAATTTAGTATGATTCCACATCCTTTATCCTTGAACAAAGTATAAAATATAGGGGGTGCAGGGTCAGAGCAGAATCTTTTTAGAGATGCAGGAGTAAAAAAGGTTTGGGAAACACTGCTTTAAAGGGTGCCAATGATTCTGGTGTCAGATAGAAAAGCGTACCAGGCTACCCTTTGATGTCTGTCTGTTAATGGACCTTGATGCACAGACTCTTTTTGTTCCTTGATAACATTAGTGAGTAAGACGTAATGATGCTTGTGCTCATTACACTCTGAGTCATTAAGTCATTTTGAAACATCATGGTTGCACGGCTTCAGGCTAAACTGCTGACCTGAGACCCTATAATAACCGGACATGATGGTGTATGCTTTATCATTCTTTCTGTACGTGTTATTAAGAGCGAAAGATGACTTGAGCATCAGGATCACAGGAGAATGAGGCAGCTCTACTTTATGCTGGCTATTCCAGGTTATTTTAGCTTGGCTGCTTTCCCGGAAAAGATAAACTGAATAAAGTGCTGATCCAAGCAGTTATAAGGGTTTGTGAATTTTAATGCAAGTCCAGTGTGAGATTTGTTAGCCACAACTCTGAGAGCAGGATCTTCACAACTGTGTCATCGTACACCATCCAAAATACAGGACTGCAATATATACTGGGTAGCATTTTGTTCTGTATTTTCCAGGATTCTTATTGGTTCACTTTTGTGCATCAATCATGTAGATCACTTTGCAGATGTACAGGTGCTGATGCCATGCAAGGCACTTCAGGAAGTATTTGCACCCCTGTGCTCCATCCATCAGTGGAAACTGGTAAATACAGTAGGCCCCCGTTTTTTGAGATGGTTCTCTTCCAGTCCTTACCGCAGATCCTGAAAATCCGCAAGTTATTAGCATGGTTTTAAAACCATATGTATGATACTACATGTGCTAAAATATGCTGCTTGCACGCATTCTATAGACAGCGTTACTCATTAATACAGTAATGATGCAGTAAAATGTAGTAATGATTAAAAAAAAAAACTTTTTCATTTTGTACTGTGATAATATTTATGAATAAATAAAGCGCTTAGGCTCCTTACCAGAAGCTAGAGAAGATGCAGGGCATTTCAGTGACGTCATAGGACTTAAATAATCATTAAAAACAAACTAAAAAACCCTTAAATTTCCAATTCAAGCAATCACGTTGATGACATGTGTGTTCATCAGTTCAGTTCATTTTCTGTGACCGCTTCATCCTAATTAGGGTCGCGGGGAGGCTAGTGCCCATCCCAGCCAACTCAGGGCGAGGGCAGAGTACACCCTGGACAGCTCGTCAGGCCATCGCAGGGCGGAAACACGCTGACGGCTTTGCAGCCTACTCTTGTCGAAAGTCAGCAATGGTTCTTTTACATGCCTCACACCATAGACAGTGAGCGACATGGCCGGCCTTGGATAACCCAGTTAGCTGCACTGGGGGGGGACAGTGACAACCTTGTGGAGAGTGGGACTCGAACCCCCAACCTTTGGATCGGAGATCCAGCACCTTATACCACTAGACCACCACTGCCCCCTGACATGTGTGCAAAGGAGAAAAAAAAGAGGTGTACACATTATCTACAACCAATCAGCAGGCAGGAGAAACATAAGCTCTCAGCCATTGGCCAAATTTGAGTCACATGCCAGTTACGTCCGAGTTTGTCGCCACTCTGTGAATATGCATGAGCGCGAACGCTGAATGGCGAATGGTCAAGGGCCTACTGTATCTATCATAATGGCTGAAGCTGGTGGTATGAGTGGCTCAGGTCCTTTTAAAGTTGAATCAACTTTGCCGTATTTCTGGAGGAAAAAAAAAAAAAAAATCCCCTACGTTTTTCATTTAAATGTATTTGAGGGTTTGCAGATGGACTAAATCAGTGTTAGAACAGATTGAGTATATAGACGCTTAGTTTTATAACCCTAATACCATCCCATGTGTGTGTGTGTGTGTGTGTGTGTGTGTGTGTGTGTGGACTGATTACATAAGAACATAAAAATCAATCAAAACATCATCACTTCTCAAATGTACATTCCCCAGAATGCCCCACTGCAGTCTGAGACTCAAAATATAAAGCTTAATAAGCAGCCTCTAAGAGTTTTATCTGACAGCCAATGATACACACACACACACACACACACACACACACACACACACACACACACATCTATGCAGGCCAAGATCACAAGGCCCCAAATTAGAATTGTGGCCCACAGCCCGCCCCACACATTTACCCTTGTAGGCCAGCCCGCCCCGCACCGCAAGTGAAATTCTGACCTGGCCCACAGCCTGCCCAGCACAAAACACTTCAGCCCACAGCCTGCCCCGCCCTGCAGTGAATTTCTGATTCTAAGCCCGCACCCGCCCCGCAGCCTGCTCAACATAACTACATATTAATATTCATCCTTTAATTCACTCAAACCATAAAAAGTTACATTAAAATCAACAACTAACATTGCACAATTTCAATGATGATGCCGTTATCAATGCAGCAAGTTATATGTGTATTTAAACTTTAGATTACATGCATAAAAGCAATATGGCGATTATCCCAGTAGTGAAGTATTCATATTCAAAATTTCATTTTTAAGACTTGAGGCTGCTGTTCACAAGGAGGATGTCATTCACACTGCGAGTAGAAAGAGCTGTACGACATGGAGACACAACTAGTACATTACTTTATCAATATTCCTCAAACAATTACAGCCAGAAGGAGCCAAACGGTTTAAGTCTGGCTGCTCTATGCCTAAGTTAAGTAACAATATGTACTTGCCTGCAGAGTCACGGTGAACGGACATTTTGGCCAACGGATATTTTGGCCATGGATGTTTTGGCCAGCAGATTTTCCAGGGTAGGACATTTTGGCCAAATATGAGTTTTTACCAGAGTCACATAACATGAAGCTGAGCCGACTCACTTTACATGAAGCTTAAAACAGCCAATCAATCCGGTCATTCAAGTGTGCAAGGGTGCCATTGAACTCGTTTAGAACTCAGCCTGCACTGATGTGAATCACCAGCAGAGCGGAGACTTCTGTCGGGGAGTGTCTGTATATAGCAGTATAATTTGTTGAAGTGCTCTTTAGCCCTGCAACAGCCCACATCAATCCGTGACATAGCCTGCAGCCCGCCCCGCAAAACTTGGATCATTCTCAACCCACCCTGCCCTACATAAGTTTCAAATTGACCCACCCCGCCCAGCAAACTAAAAAGACTGACTTTAAATTTGTGCCCGCGGGGGTCCGCGGGCTGCGGGCTGAAACCCATCCCGCGCAGGGCTCTAATATATACTATATAGTGTGTTGTGTGTGTGTGTGTGTGTGTGTGTGTGTGTGTGTGTGTGTGTGTGTGTGTGTGTGTGTTACGTAACTTACAATAAAAATAAAAAAGACAAGGTAAAAATGTCATCATGTTTTATTTCAAATTCTCTGAAAACTAACAATGATCCCTGATGAGCAACTCAGGCTGTGCAGAGGAGGCTTGCTAATATTCTGACTTCAGTAAAGAACAAAAAGTGAACCCTTTAGCAGCATAATACCTGTCATGGATGTGATACCTGATTCATTAACATGACTATAAAAATACATTTTCAATCAAAAAGATGGGGTTTTTTTTTCTGAATTTTTTCCTGATTTGTTTTGGAAGAGATGGAATTATGCAATAATTGATTATTTTACATAAAGTTCCTCTCCTTCATGTATTTCTGTACTGAAAACATTTTAGGAGAGTCTGAGAAAACTGATCTCGCTGCATACCTGACTTTTCTAGAGCTACACACAATGAAAACATAATGTTAACCCCTAAAATGAATCCTAAAAATCACACAAAAGACAAAACAACATTATGGAAGTTGATGGACTGTGGATCGGCATCATTAGTGAGTCAAGGACAAGAACCCTCACACACCATTGTCTGAGAATTCATCCACCAGGGAACATGTAGGTGGCTAGATGAATGAATTCAATTGTGTTGAATTGTATTGTGAAGTTTGGGGTTTGATGGATAAGGTGCACCCTTCTTGGAACCTCTCATTTAAACACACACACACACACACACATGTGTGTGTGTGTGTGTGTGTGTGTGTGTGTGTGTGTGTGTGTGTGTGTGTGTGCGTGTGCGAGTTCTGGTCTTCACTTGACTGACAAAACTGATCGATATTTCCTTTTAAATGAATTTAAAATGTAAAACAAGCACATTTGCACCTCATTGGCGTACTGTGTGAACCTAAAAATAGCCCGTCTTCATGGGCTCTTGGTCCAAAGAGTGTGTGCAATCAAGGGTTACGAGGTAGAAACTACGCTTTGCGTTGGACATGAGTTTTATCTTTCTGCTCAAATGACAATTTCTAGAATAATCTCGGTGCTATAAACCATTGTAAACTGATTGTGATATACATCTTCTTTGGCGCATTTATTCACAACAAAATCTGGTGACTTCCATGTCACAGCGCACACGTCACTTTCGGCACCTTTTATACACTTAAATAGTCCAGAGTAAACATATTGTCATAAGTAAAAACATTAATGTTGTTGTCAGTATTTCAGAGTTCATTTCTGAGTCGATTGAACTTATATAATGAAAGGAATTAATTACTTTGTGATTTGTGCCATGTGCTGTTAAACCACCCTTTGTGTTACACAGGTTTATAGCGTGTGCTACATATTCTATCTATCTATCTATCTATCTATCTATCTATCTATCTATCTATCTATCTATCTATCTATGTATCTATTTATCTATCTGTCTGTCTGTCTGTCTGTCTGTCTGTCTGTCTGTAATATGCGTGTATGTATAATGCATGTGAAAAATTAGGACACCTAATGAAATAGTCAATTCATTATTAAGAAATGTCCAATCTTGTTTTTATTTATTCCTGGAAAATAAACTGTTTTAATTTTAAATAAACAACGTAAATTAACATATTCATAAAGATATGAACAATATGTTCAATGAAAGGAAAAATTAGGACACCCCCCATATTTTCCCACTTAAAATGACTATAATCACACACAGGTGTATCAGGTCAGGTGAACATGGTCAGAACATCGTTATCCAACATTTTGAAGAACACGCCCTATTCAAACCTCTGACATTTAGTTGGGTGCCCTGTCTGTTTTAAGTGAGACTGAGCACCATGGTGAGAGCCAAACAGCTGCCTGAGGCTCTCAGGAAGAAGACTGTGGTGCTTATGAGTCTGGTAAGGGATTTAAAAAGATATCAAAAGAATTTACATCAGCCGTTCTGCCATCCGGAAAATTGTTTACAAGATAAGGGCATTCAAAACAACTGCCACCATGCCCAGGTCTGGATGTCAAAGTAATTTCACATCCATATCAGACCACAAGATGCTAAAAGAAGGCATCCGAATTCCTAAAATATCATCACGGGAGCCACAGCAGGCATTCAGAAGAGACAACATAAGTGTTTTCTTTGTGGGAGGAGTGCAAGGAGGAAACTTTCCTCTCAAAAAGGAACATTAAGGCCAAACTAAAGTCTGCCAGAGAGAACATGAACAAAGACCAGGTCTTCTGGAATAATGCTCTTTAGACCAATGAGTCTAAAGTTTGGTTATTTGGACAGCAGAACAGAAGGCGTGTTTGGACGAAACCAAATACAGCATTCCAGGGAAAGAACCTCATACCAACTGTGAAGTATGGTGTGAAGTATGGTATGGAGGTGGAAGTGTCATGGTTTGGGGATGCTTTGCTGCAGCAGAACCTGATCAGCTCACTATCATAGAATCCAATATAAATTCTACTGTGTATCAGAGGGAGCTTGAACATGTTCAACCATCTGTAAAAATAAAATAAACCTGAAGCAGAACTGGACACTGCAGCATGACACTGACCCAAAACGTACCAGTAAATCTACCAACAATTGGCTGAAACTCGGTTGAGCATCCTGGAATGGCCCAGTTAGAGCCGGGATCTTCATCCCATTGAGATGCTGTGAGGTGACTTGAAACAGGCTGTGCATGCAATAAACCCCTGAAACATCTCACAGCTGAAAGAATTCTGCATTGAGGACTAGGGCAAACCTTCCTCAGAACGATTTGAGAGACGGGTAGATGGCTACAGGAAGTGTCTCACTGAGGTTACTTCAGCCAAAGGGGGTAACACTAGTTAATAGGGTTAGGGTGTCTTAATTTTTTCCTCCATAGAAATACTCAAAACAGTAATTCCTCACTACTTCGCGCTTCAATTCATGCTGCTTCAGTGCATTGTTTTTTTTTTTTGTTTTTTTTTTTTTTTTTTTTTTGTTTTTTTTTTAATAAGTAAATTAAGGAAGAATAGGGGGAGCAATTAAGGAAAAAGAAGGTCAATTATGCAAAAAACAAACAAACAAACAAACAAAAAACCCTAAAAAGGAGAAAAACAACCCAAACCCCCCATCAAAACTACTTACATTTTTATGTGAGGTGCACATGTGTGTGCGCTCACATGTCTGTCTGTCTGTCTTCCTTTCGGCTTTTTCCCCTTTTACTCAGGAGTCGCCACAGCGAATCATATGATTCGCATGTTTTAATTTGGCAGAGGTTTTTACGTCGGATGCCCTTCCTGTCACAACCCTTTTAGCAAGGGGCAGAAACACGCTGACGACTTTGCAGCTACTCTTTACGAAAGTCAGCAATGGTTCTTTTACATGCCTCACACCATAGACAGTGACAGACATGGCCCGCCTTTGATAACCCAGTTAGCCGCACTGGGGGGGACAGTGACAACCTTGTGGAGAGTGGTACTCGAACCCCCAACCTTTGGATCAGCGATCTAGTGCCCTATACGACTAGTGTATTTATATTTTATTTCCATCTTATGCATTATTTTTGTATGTTTAATATTAGAAGCATTTATAGTGTTGAATATGTATTTATTGATATTATATACACATATACATATACGTATACATCAGTCAGGCGGGTTGATCTTAGTACGTGAAATTTGGCGGGATCCCTGTACTGTTCATATCTTTTGTTTGTTGAGTAAAAATATGTTAATTTATGATGTTTATTTACAATTGTATCACTTTATTTCCCAGAAAAAAATTAAAAGCAACATTGGACATTGTTATGAGAACAGTTCTTAATAAATAGCTTTATTTTATGGGGTGTCCTCTGTGTGTGTGTGTGTGTGTGTGTGTGTGTGTGTGTGTGTGTGTGTGTGTGTGTGTGTGTGTGTGTGTGTGAGAGAGAGAGAGAAAGAGAGAGTATAAAAACATATTACATTTAAAAATATGATGATTTATAAGCGTTTTAATTATATATACTGCATTTGTTTTAGCTGACTTATTTCGAATGTATTTTGTTCTGTTTTTTTTTTTTTTTTTTTTTCATTTGATGGTATTTCCTCCTTAATTTATGTCCTATTGTCTTTTTTAATTCATCATTTTATTTATTTATTTTTTAGTGCTTTCTGTCATCTTGTCCTCTTCGCACTGTTATTTGTTATTAAAAAGAACTCATCCAAGTATAGATATCCAACATGCACCATTACACTTTCGCACCATCCGCTCTTGCTCAGGCTTCACTGAAGTTATCCATACTCTTTGCCCTTTAATTGGGTTTTATTCTCCATTACAGTGCATTATCAGAACCATTCCATTCCCAGCTCATCTATAACGCGGCGTTAAAGGCGAACAGGATTAGCCTGCAGCCAAATCGTTTGCCATATTGTAGCATATGTAGTGAAGTCATAAACACCGCCCAATATAATATAAAGCTATAAAACACAAATTATTCTCCCAGACTTTTTTCTTTCACTTCCTGCCCATTTTAGATAATTTTCTGTTCTTGGGCTTTGTGTTCATTAGCATAATGTTCTTTTGTTCTGACACATGAGGGTGTATCATTAAATCCACATGGAGAGCTCAAGTAAAATTCAAGGTTTACATTTTAGAAAACCAGCTGAAGTTAAACCACTCAATATTTTCCAGTTTTCAGCTAAATATTGAAAAAAAAAGAAAAGAAAATTAGTGGTTGATTAAAGGGTATTCATACCATGTTTAAGCACAACACAGTACTTTTGTATTTGATTGATTGACTTTTTTTTTTTTTCAGTTCAATTAAATGAAGGCTTTAACCATAGGATATTCATATTAACAATAATAATAATAATAATAACTACAACTTCAATAATCTGTAAATAAAGTGGGAAAAAAATGGAATTTTTCCATAAATAAAAATAAAATTTAGGTAAAAGCTTAACCACTGTTGGGGAAGGCGAGTATTTATTTATTCATTTTTGAACCATATAATCCTAATTGGGTTTGCGGGGAGGCTGGCACTCATCTCTGCCGAGGGCAGAGTACACCCTGGACAGCTTGCTAGGCCATCGCAGGGGTGAAGGCTATGCAGCTACTCTTGATGAAAGTCATCAATGGTACTTTTACAGTCTCTCACCAGAGACAATGAGAGGCATGTAAAGCTTTTGATAACCCAGTAGGGTGCACTGGGGGGCAGCAGTGCCCTGGGGGCAGCAGTGACAACCGGTGACAGTGGGGCTTGAACCCTCGACCCCGGGATTGGTAACCCGGCCATGTTCTGTCGTTGCTTCTGGTGTGAGGCATGTAAAAAACATTGCTGACTTTCGACAAGAGTAGCTGTAAAACCGTCAGCTAGTTTCCGCCCTGCGATGGCCTGGCGAGCTGTCCAGGGTGTACTCTGCCCTCCCCCAGAGTTGGCTGGGATGGGCGCCAGCCTCCCCGTGACCCTAATTAGGATTAAGAAGTTACAGAAAATTAACTGAATAATAATAATAATAATAATAATAATAATAATAATACATATTTTGGGGATTGCCTCCAGATTTCCTCCCCCCTATTTTAGTTATAGTGCATTTCCACCCATCAACTATTGCCTCCTTATGACTAATCAATACTTTCATTAAGTTGCAGCTTAACAAACTTGAAATGAAGGCAGTGTATGGCCCTTGCTTCTCCATGAGCTCACAGACACCCATGATTGGCTGGAGATTGCTTTGGGGTGACAGGGATGGCAGTGTATGCCATCCTCCCTTGAGAGCTTGGGCAATTCACTCTTATGGATTTCTATTTGTAGATGGTATGCCACATGTCTATCACTCGCTATCCATCCCCTCATACTGATGTGCTCAAAGATGCCCATTGCCTGGTGATCACTGTGAGTGACAGGGAAGAAAGTGTGCCATCCCCCCTCTTTTGAGAGATATCGGCCAATTAGCTTTAATGGATTCCCAGTGACAGGTGTCTGTGGCATCAACCTGGATTTGAACTTACTGTCTGAAGATTGATATATTAACCTTTATTAAAAACTTTTTTTTTAAACAATAAATACAGAAGGCCCTTGTTATTCGCGGGGGTTTGGTATATGTAAAAGAACACTAAAAGTACAGTCGGCCCTCTACTTACGAAATTAATCCGTTCCAGAGCCTTTTTCGTAGCCTGGAGTTTTCATAAGTAGAGGCGCATTTTACATGTCAAATGCGTGATTCGTTCCAAGGCTCCCAAGACTACCCCATAAATCCTTTAAAAATTATAGAAGTACACCAATTCTGTATGAAATATGTGTTAAAAGTAAAAGAAAATTATTTATTAAACCATTTAAACATTTTAATATATTAAACCATTTTATTAACATTTATTAATTAAACCATTATTAAACATTTTTTATTAATGCACACACACACACACACACACACACACACACACACACACACACGCACAAACAAGACACACAAACAACACACATTTGTGGTGCGCTCCGCTGAATGCGGGCTCTGCCCACACGCAGTGCGCAGCCGACGCCGGAGCTTTTGAGACGGGGTATTCAAAGCTCGCTCCCTGTTTGACAGATCGGAGGTTCGGACTCAACATTAACTTGTTTCCTTGAGGGATCGGAGGTCTGGATGAGCCACGTTTTGCTCACATTCAGCGGCGTGCACCACATTTATTAAACATTTCCTGAATTAAACAACTTGAAAAATTAAAAATGAGCTAATGTGCACTCAAGAAAGAAAGTTAAAGAACACCTGCCTCCTTTCTGACTGACTCTGTATGCAGTCCTGTGTATGTCAGGGCAAGTGCGCCACATCTCTGCTCAAATCAGTCATAAAAACTGGCTTCATTCCTGATTGTTTCACTTGGTTGTCTAGTCATGTAAACCCATAATGATTACCAATGAGCCATGTTGATAACATTATAAGATGAGCCCTCCTAAATAAACTCACGGAACTCACGAACCAACAGTACAGCTTTCCTTTACGTGTGACAAACAGGCATGGGTACACTACTATAGAGATTCAGAACATTTTTTTTATTAACCAATTTTTTTATTAACCAAAGCAAACAATATTAAACATTAAACATTTTTATTAACTGATTTTTTTGATTAACCAAACCAAACAATATTAAACCTTATTAAACATCTGTGACGTGCTCTGCCAAGTGCGGGAGGCGTCGCGACCAACACCAGAGCTTTTGGGGCGGAACGTCGCTTGTCCGGACTTCCGATATGTCAAGCAGGCAAGTGTGCTTTGAACACTTGTTTAGTACTCAACATTCACTCATTTTTTTGAGGGATCGGAGGTCCAGATTAACCTCGCCCCATCTCGGGGGCTCCGGTGTCGGTCAAGCCGCCACCCACACTCGGCGCGCTCCACCGCAGCCGACGCCAGAGCTTTTGAGACAGGGTGCGGCTTGTCCGGACTTCCGATATGTCAAGCAGGCAAGTGTGCTTTGAACACTTGTTTAGTACTCAACGTTCAACTGTTTGCTTGAGGGATCAGAGGTCCGGATGAGCCGTGTTTTGCCCACATTCAGTGGAGCGTGCCACATTTATTAAACATTTACTGAATTTAACAACTTAAAAAACAAAAAATAAGCTGCAATGAGCACTTTCGAAACTCACGAACCAACAGTGCAGCTCTCCTTTCAACGTGTGACAAACAAGCTTATGGGTGCAGTACTATAGAGATTTAGCTCCCTCCTGGCCAATGGGAGGCCAGCGGGGCGGGATGTTGGGAGACAGCCAATGAGAGAGCAAATCCCGCATTGTTTGAATTTTTGGATGGCGCGTTTGCCGTTTTTCGTAAGTAGAGGTTGTTCCGTATACAGAGGGTGAAAATTTAGGAAAACGTTTTTCGTAACCCGGATTTTTCGTATTCAGAGGTTTTCGTAAGTAGAGGGCCGACTGTATACTGTAATCAGTTCCATTAAACATACAGTACTGTAGTTTTCAAAAATGCCCACGAGGGAGAGGTATTGCATTATACAGTACAGTATTTACTTTGCATCGCATTATATCAGGTCGGCAACCCGCGGCTCAACTGCAAAAAGAAAATGTTGATTATTTACTCACATTGGAAGCACTTCAGGCTTCAAGGGGTAGTTAAGCCAGCTTTCACCTGAATGATGGAAAAATCTGCCTAAGGCAGAGTCCTGTAATGGTTGGGTACCCACAGGTACCCAGTGGGTACCCTTTCAAAAATGCTATTTTAGGGAAAATTACATAGATGAAAATTAACAGTCATGGGTATGGGTGGATATTTATTTGGTGTGGGTGGGGTGATTTTGTGGACATGCCTATCGTTATATTAATCAGCTAGATTCAGAGTCTCAGTGTTTTTGATCTGCTGTGTTGTTGAATTTCCAAATTTTTGTGCTCATGGCAAGGAGTGCTCTCACCATCAGCCAACAGCATAGCAGCGAGAGAGAGAGAGAGAGAGAGAGAGAGAGAGAGAGAGATTTTTTCCGCCGCCGAGGTTTGTAATCCAGGAATGGAAATCACAGCTGAAGTAAGAGATGGTGGATTAGATTATATAAAGCAATCTCCAAATTAAATAACTCTCCTCCCACTGACAAAATAAAATACTGAGTGTGGTTCAGTCTCCACTCTGAGAATGGGTCGATCAGTGAAGTATTAAGCATTGCTATTATTTAAAAGAATGTTGAGCAGGCTGCTTCTTAAACGAAGTCTTCATGTACTTTGCTGTGTTCCTGTCATTTTTGTAAATTAAAACTATGACAAAACAACATTAATGGAATGAATAAAGAAAAAACGATCCCACGAAGGGCATGATGGTGAGGTCGGCTACCCAACCTGTTAACACATCTGGCTGCACCCCGTCCCACATTTCGTGAGATAGATATTCTATTTCTTTTTTAAAATACAAGAAGGACTCGAACACATTCATTCATTTTCTGGACCACTTAATCCTAATTAGCGTCACGAGGAGGCTGGCATTTTTTTTTAATTCAAATGTTTTTGTTGCAAGCAGAATTGTTATTAATCGTCTCTGCAGCCGTTTAAATCAATGCAACACATTGTTATTTTATATTAACATGAAGGAAACAGATGAAAACAAAAAACATTATATGCAGTGTTATTTGATTTTAAATGTCACAAAAGGATTTGTGGCTCCCAGTGGAAATCGGGTCCAAAAGGCTCTTTGAATGGCAAAAGTTGCCGACCCCTGAACTAGAAGTATCCAGAATACTAAGGCAGGTTTCATTCTGATGATGACCTTGTTTCATACAACATTCAACTTCTTCGCACTTCTGCAGCAAAATCTTTTCCTTCCTGAATCATATCAAACAGTTTTACTTTTTCATGCAGCATCATTACCCTTTTCTGGCGCTTCGGTGCCTTACCAGAACCCTGAGAAGGTGCACAGTGTTTGGGTGGCATGATGGAGCTTAACTGTAATTAAAAACACACACACTAACAAGCTCATGCACAAAGTGTGCACGAATGAGGAAATCTCAACCAAGCAACAGGAGGGAGACCAGCCATTGGCGGAATTTGAATCACGTGACAGTTGCTCGGCAATCCGCGAACATGCAACGCCGCGGGTGCACAACCGCAAATAGTCAAGGGCCTACTGTATTATATAATTTATCACATATTTACTCTGTATTTTAATGCGCTGGTACACAATTCTCTTCTCTATATCAGATTGGTGAACGGTTTGGCTTGTATGCAGGCTAGTGGATTAAGGTTTAACGAAATAGTATATTTCCTCACCTCACGTGTGTGCACCTATATTATAAAAGGTCATTTTTATTTCACAAATCACAATTCATTCATTTGACAAACCTGATTAATCCTTCTAGGCCATCTTTGCCAATACTGGGCGACACCATGAAAAGTTTGCCAGACCATCGCAGGGCCAATATGCACACAATCATTCACACTCACATGGAGGGGGAATTTGGAAAAGTCAGATGGCCTAATGTGCATGTTTTTGGACTGTGGGAGAAAAAAAAACTTGAGCACCCAGACGAGTCTCACACAAGCATGGGAAGAAGATGCAAACTCTACACAAAAATTCCCAAGACGTTGAACAATGGACACTTTTGTGTTGTGAGGCGAATGTGCTAACCACTGAGCCACTGTGCCAACATTAAATGTAAAAAAAATGAATCAAAAGCTAAAAACTTCCATACAAGCTGCTTTAGAAAAATTAACATTCATATCCCAAAAAGCTAAATATTTAATGAATTTTATTTCCTTTGCTTTGAGAAGACACAATAGTTTATCTATCAGTGTGAAGAGTGTAATTAGATGTGAGAGTCGAGAACGTGGACATTTACACTGAACAGATGGCATAATAAAACCTTTCCTTGGTGGAAAGAGTGAGGGAGAAAGAAAACAGTGCATGATGAGAAGTGACGAAGAGAAGAAGAGGAGGAGGAGGATGCTAGCGCATGGCGAGACTGTGACCTATTTCACAACAATATTCATGTTTGATTTTGTGTGTTTGTGCTTGCAGAGGCTCAGGGGATACTTCCTTCAGGAGTTTCAATCCAAGGACGTGTTTAAGGAGGTAGGAGAAGCATTTAACACCTGCTTGGATGGATGGATGGATGGATGGATGGATGGAGTTAAAGGTACTGGAGCTGTATGTGTGCCAGTGCTCATGGCTGGGGTTGGCGGTGTAGTGGTTAGAGTGCTGGACTCATGATTGTGAGGTCGTTGGTTTTAATCCCTATTTGGACCCACACTGTGCTAAGACCCATGGGTAAGGTCTACCTAACAGTATGACTGGGTACCAGTAAACACTGGAAAGGTAACCTGTGATGTTCTAGCGTTCCATCCAGGGGGAGTTGAGCTCCTTTTTTTTGGGATAAGCTGGCTGTGACGAGCTAGTCAGATATAAAAGCCAAACATGCTAACCTTATTGCTAGCACTCTTCATATCTAGCATTACTAGAGATCCAACTCATAGAAACTAAAAGCAAGGGGTGCCCAGTCACATGTTATCAAAAACAAGTGATATGTAAACAAAGAAGAGCAAAAACCTCCACCAAGCAAGCAATTCCCATACCAAAGGATTTTTTCCTCCATTCTCACGCACACACACACACACACACACACACACACACACACACACACACACACACACACACACACACACACACATATATATATATATATATATATATACATACATATATATATATATATATATATATATATATATATATATATATATATATATATATATATATATATATATATATTTAGTTTTGTATGAAAATTGGTCAAAGCCTGAAAAATACTTAAATGTTTCATACCTTTTACATATAAACAAACTGATGATGATGATGCCAGCCATGTTGATGAAGATTTTGAGTTTGATGTTGATGAATAAGAGGCATCTGTTAATAAAAGTGTGATGACTAATGTTTGTGAAGATGTGATTTTATCTGCTGAGCAGGATATAGATGAAGATGATAATGATGAGGATAGAGTTAGACATGTTTTCTAAAAGTTTATATGGCTAAAGTGCATAAAAATGTTTGGTTGCTAAGGACTAATGATCTTGGAAGAAGGACAATCTTTGTGCTCATTTTATTATTTTACAATGTTATGTTTATAATAATTGATGTAGGGGTATTTTATGAGATATGGTAATGGTATTTATGGATGTATAGTACAGTATGAGCATCATATGTCACACATCACATGTCATACGTCACTATAACAACTTCATTTACGTTCGGCCGTCCGGAACCAATTAAAAATGTATATATATGTACAGACGCTCCCTGACATACGTATATATATATATATATATATATATATATATATATATATATATATATATATGTGTGTGTGTGTGTGTGTGTGTGTGTGTGTGTGTGTGTGTGTGTGTGTGTGTGTGTGTGTGTATATACATACACAGGGATCCCTCGCTACTTCGAGCTTCAATTTATGCGACTTCAGTACATCGCCTTTTTTTAAGGATGCTAGTAATATTTACAGTTATTCCGTCACCTCATACAGTTGTCCAGGTCCACCACTGGCTACAGGACACTGCTGTTAGTTGTTTTGCTATCTGTTCCACCCATTTAGAACTCTAGCACCATTCTAGATTTCTGTTTTCTTGGGTACTCTTCATGTAGAACCATGCTATGTATAAAAATATATCTCCTCGTATCATAATCTTTATGAGCCATCAGTCAGCGTGATCTATATTCTCCCTTCCTGTCCCCTATGGAGTGAGAGTTTCCACCTTTTCCACACCAAACACTGCAAAGCAAGTCCTTTTGCTGTTGCAGCAGTGCTCCAGCTCCGTAAAGGTGACATTTTCCTGCTCTCGTGCATTATAAATGGCCTCGATGCTGCAGAAGAACGCGTGCACACACACACTGCGTTTAAGTAGTCCTCCGGGACTTCCAGACGCTCGGACAGGTCTTTTTCCCTGACAGAGCATGTTATTTCAAATGGTGTTATCCAGCTTCACAGTTAATTACAGATTTAATGCTCTCCAACAGCTTGCACTTGCGCTGTTAGCGTCTCAAGACGCAGTGCATCATACATAAATCATTCCTGATGTACTGATTTCAAATTCTGTTCACTTTCAAGACATTCTGGCCTGTTTCTTTTTATTTTAAATTCCCCACCATCTGTCCATGCATCTCTTCTATGTTACTGATATGCTATTTATTTCATGATCTTGTAAATGTTGTTTATTGTATATGTTTAAGGAGATATAACAAAAAAAAAAAACAATAAAAACAACATAAAATTTCTAATTTTCAGTAGTCAATAAAACCAACATTTTTACTCCAGGTTTATTCCACTGTGCTGATTATTATTATGATGCCATTGTTCTATAATAAATGACTCATTATCATGATAACATTATTTTAAATGCTGTATGCACACAGAAGCTGACATGAACCCTTCATTTGTTTGCATACTAGTTAATCCTATTGAGGTTGTCTGGAGGCTAGAGCCTATCTCAGCCATCTCTGGTTGAGGTACTGTACACCCTGAACAGCTTGCAAGTTCATCACAAGGCCAACACTTGTAACCATTCACGATCATATTAACTCATTTATTTGCCGACCCATGTAACCCTAATAGATTCACAATGGGGGCTAAAGCCTATCTAAGTAGACTTTGGGGTGAAGGCAGTGCACATCCTGAACAGCTCACCAGTCCATCACAGGGCCAAGATACATAAAATCATTCATACTTACACCACATTTAAATTTAGTCACTCATTTACTGATTTGCTTCACACTATTAGGGACAGGGGAAGGCTACAGCCAATCCCAGCTAACTTTGGGAAGGCAGGGTACACCATGAGCGACTGACAAGTCCAACGCAGGGCCAAGAGACACTCTTACACCTAGGGTTAATTTGGAACAGCTAGTTAGCCTAATGCACATGTCTTTGGATTGCAGGAGGAAACCATGAGTACCCAGAAGAAACTCAGAGCTCAAAACCAGGACCTTTTTGCTGTCCGAAGCATTACAAATCAAATACAAGAAATTATAATGAGAGCAGATACTTATTTTGAATTGGTTTTCATTTTAATTGACATTGGTTTATATTTCATTAAAAACAAACAAACAAACAAACAAACAAAAATGTTTCTTTCTTCAGGATGTTCAGATCCGGAAAAAAAAAAAATAATAATAATAATGAATAAAAAAAACAAACAGACAAACAAAAAACCTCTAAATGATGAAACAATTCTGCCTGGCGTCTCTCTCTCTCTCTCTCTCTCTCTCTCTCTCTCTCTCTCTCTCTCTCTCTCTCTCTCTCTCTCTCTCTGGTTTCCTCTAGAGCTCATGAAGCCTGAGAACAGATAATGAGTTCATAAGGGTGACATATTGACAGGAGTGTTCATTAGTGCTCAAAATATGATGCAAACACTCACCCACCAGAATACAGAGCGAGAGATGAAGGAAGAAAGAGAAAGCGAGAGGTAATAAAATCACATTCTCCTTCCAGCTCACTGTATTCGGGTTGTGTGTGAAGTTATGTACTGATGTCATCACATGGTTTTTATTATCTGGAATAAAATACACCAGGAGTTTCAGATCTGATCCACCGGTTCAAAGCTGCGTTGCATTGCATCTTTCATTTCTGTGTAATCACACACGCACGCACGCACGCACGCACGCACGCACACACACACACACACACACACACACACACACGGTGTCCTGGTGCTCGGGCAATACAAAATGGCAATAAATGACTTGACTCTGGTGGACAATTTACACGCTCAGCTGTCATTACAGTAAGATTACAGATTTGGCTTGTTAACTACTTTAAAAATGAGCCTGGAAAAAAAACTATAACTTTAACTCTCAAACTCATCCATCCAGCCATCCATCTATCTATCTATCTATCTATCTATCTATCTATCTATCTATCTATCTATCTATCTATCTATGGTGGATGGAAGTAAACACTTGTGGTTTGAATTGTACAGTAAAATAAATGATGAAAGGAGATGACTTGATGATTTTCTGTTTGCGGGAATGGTGAGTTAAAGTGCAAAGGAAATGAACAGCTGTTCCAAGCGTGTTTTTGGGTAGTGTTTAATGTGTGATCTATGAATTTGATGTTGGAGCTCTGTGGAATGGGATACCATTGATTTTGCCGAGTCGAGCTGAATGTTAATGCTGCTGGAGTTCATGTTTGAGTCCAGATTTTAAACAATGCAAACCCCTGCACAAATAAAGGTCTCTCTCACACACACACACACACACACACACACACACACACACACACACACACACACACACACACACACACATACACACACACGCACACGACATGAATAGCGCAGGCATGCTTTGCTTAATAAAGTAGCATATATATTTTTTCTACTTACGAAATTAATCCATTCCAGAGCCTTTTTCATAACCTGGAGTTTTCGTAAGTACAGTAAAACCTCCGCTGACGAACACTTAAGCTCATAAACTTTTCGCCTCAAGAACATTAAATTTGCGAGCATACAGTCTCTTCTGACGAACTAGTTTTCGGCGGACGAACCAAACCACGCGGTCGAACAGCGCCACAGTGACGGCCACGAGAAGCTGACGCACGCTCACGGCGTCACAGTTCGTCACCCCCTTTCTTTGAGTGCGGAAGTGGTTTGTGTTTGATAGACATTTTGGACCATATTGAGTGTACTTTTGCTATTATGGGACCGAAAAAGACCCCACCACAGGCGGAGATCATTGAAAAACACGAACGAGGTGTGCGTTTGTGTGACTTAGCGTCCCAGTACCAGTACTTAAGAACAAGGAAGCTATTAAGGGTGCGTGTGTGGCTAAGGGTGTTTCCAAACAATAGGCGTTTCCAAACTCTCCTTCCAAACAGTAATTACCTCCCTCCCTCCTCCTCCCACTCCATTCCATCAAGCCATCAACTACCATCACAAAAGTAAATAAAACGACTTTATTATACAGTAAAGTTTATTTCTTTAATTACAATACAATAGCACATTCATTATACATAAAATAAGGTATATTTTTGTGTAGTTTTAAGGCTTATTTAGTAGAAAATTATGTTTTATGGGGACCTGGGAACGGATTATTCTCATTTTAATGGTTTCTTATGGGAAATAAATGTTCGGAAGACGAACTTTTCGCCTTACACACACTTTCTTGGAACCAATTATGTTCGTGAGCTGAGGTATCACTGTATAGGCGCATTTTACATGTAGAACGCATGATTCGTTCCAAGGCTCCCCTAGACTACCCCATAAACCCTTTAAAATTATAAAAGTACACCAATTTTGTATGAAATATGTATGAAATATGTGTTAAAAGTAAAAGTGTTAAGCCTGGAGTGTATGCGTTGGAGCCAGAGATGCAGGAGACCATAAGAAGGTTTGACGATTTATTAAACACTAAGAATTGTAAATCACGGGAATACTAAGTCAATGGAACTGGTTGAGCACGAAGCAAGATACTAGGGGTCAAAGAGAAAGCCAAGGAGTGGAATCACGGGAAAAACAATCTTCTGACATCGGAGGGAAGCGAGCCGCTCCCATTTATAGGTGGCTGCTTGCTGATTGCGGAGTGGGACCAGGTGCGCTCTTCTGGAACTCGTCTACCGGCAACAGCCACGCCCCTCGCCAGTGCCTGCAATGACTGAAGAAAGAATTAATTCCGCCAGTCAGCACAGACCATAACAGTACCCCCCCCTAAGGGCTTGGATGGGAACTGACGATAAAATTCATCTAATAAGTCCAGGTTCCGGATCAGGGAGTGGGGAATCCATGAACGCTCTTCGGGACCATACCCCTTCCATTCCACTAGGTACTGAAACCTTCGACCCCGCCTGCGTACATCAAGGATACGGTTGACTGTGTATGCGGAATGTCCATCAATCAGCCGGGGAGGAGGGGGTGGGGGTCGGTGGGGGTTTGGAGGGGACTTTCTACCACGGGCTATATCAGAAAAACATGAAATACTGGGTGTAGCTTGAGTGAGGGTGGGAGTCTCAGTCGAACGGCGCTGGGGTTTTTAATTTTCTCTATTACATAGGGCCCAATGTATCGGGGGGGGGGCAGTTTTTTGGAGTCGACTTGCAGGGGCAAGTTTCAGGAGGAGAGCCACACCTGTTGCCCGACCGTGTAGGGAGGTGCCGGGGTTCAGTGACGATTGGCAATCCTCTGATTTCAGGCCACTGTCCGTGCTCTGTGAAACTGTGCCTGGACAGATGGGACGGCCACTTCGACCTCCTGGCTGGGAAACGGGGGCAGGAACCCATTAATCACCATGAAGGGGGACATCCCAGTGGCGGCGCAGATCAGAGAATTGTGTGCGTATTCGACCCATGGGAGGTTTGTGGCCCAGGAGGCTGGGAGGCGGGAGGCGACCCAACGCAGGGAGGATCCGAGGGTTTGATTTGCGCGTTCCACCTGCCTGTTCAACTGAGGATGGTAGCCAGAGGTCAAGCTGCATGAGACTCCCAAGGTGTCGCAGAATGCCTTCCAAACTCTGGATGCAAACTGGGGCCCCGGTCTGAAACGACGTCCTGGGGGATGCCATGGAGGCAAAAGACGTGTTGGACTAGAAGACCAGCTGTTTCCATTGCCGAGTGGAGTTTGGGTCAGGCAACGAAGTGAACCGCCTTGGAGAACCAGTTCACTACTGTCAGCATAACAGTGTTGCTCTCAGACGGGGGTAAACCTGTGATAAGTTTTTATGGTTGGTCCAGACCACGAAGGGGCGGGCTACCCCATCTAGCCAGTGCCTCCACTCTTGGAGCGCCAAGACCACTGCCAGCAGCTTGCGATTGCCAACATCATAATTCTGTTCTGATGGGGACAAGCAACGGGAGAAGAAGGCGCATGGGTGTAGCTTCAGGTTTGTGGAAGACCGTTGGGAGAGGACCGCCCCCACCTCCGAGTCCGAGGTGTCGACTTCCACCACAAACTGTAGCGAGGGGTAAGGGTGGATCAGTACAGGCGCATTGACGAATTTGGCCTTCAGCCTGTCAAACGCTGCCTGGGCACTTGGGGACCACTGGAACGGTGTTTTTTGTGATGTCAACTGTGTAAGGGTGGCTTCTAGGCGGCTTGCAATAGAAGTTTGTGAACCCCAGGAACCTCTGCAGCTGTTTCTGCATCCCTGGAGTCTACCTTCACCGGATTGGGTCTTATCTGCTCCTTCGCCACGATGAACCCCACGAAGGAGACTGAGGAGACATGAAACTCACATTTTTCTGCCTTAACAAGCAATCTGTTCTCCAGGAGCCTCTTTAGTACCATTCTCATGTGGCGGAGATGTTCGTCTTGGTCTCTAGAGAAGATCAGGATGTTGTCCAGGTATACGAATACAAAGCGGTGCAGCATGTCCCTAAGCACATCGTTGACCAGAGCTTGGAAAACCGCCGGGGCATTGGTTAGTCCGAATGGCATGACCAGGTATTCGAAGTGCCCCAGGGGCATGTTGAAGGCCGTCTTCCACTCGTCCCCCTCCCGAATTCGGACTAAGTGGTAGGCGTTTCTCAGGTCTAGCTTGGAAAAAACGGTAGCATTGTGGAGAGGGGTGAAGACTGAATCGATTAGAGGGAGAGGGTACTTGTTTCTTATGGTGATATGGTTCAGGCCCATGTAATCGATGCGAGGTCCCAGGGTCTTGTCTTTCTTTTTGACGAAGAAGAATCCATGCCTACCGGGCAAGATAAGGGCCGAATGAGACCTGCAGCCAGCGACTCGTTAATGTATGCCTCCATGGCATCTTTCTCTGGCTTTGAAAGGTTGTATAGTCGCTGGGAAGGGAGCATGGAACCTGGGAGTAGGTCAATGGCGCAGTCGTATGGTTGATGAGGAGGCAATAAGCGAGCCCGGTCCGTGCTGAAGACCTCTTGCAGGTCGTGATATTCTTTGAACACGCTGGCTAAGTCCAGATCCTCCAGGTCGACCAGGGTTCATGAAGCTTGGGAGAGTACGGCCGCCATTAGGCAGTGTTGCAGACAGTTGTCACTCCAGCTGCGTATGGTGAGGGTGCACCAGTCGATGTGGGGATTGTGGGTCTGCAACCATGGCCACCCCAACACTAGGGGAGAGAGAGAGGCAGGGAGGACAAACAGTTCCAAATATTCCTGGTGGTTACCGGACAAACTGAGCTTGACTGAGCTTAACACACACAAACACACAACACTGTCTCTCTTTATCTCTCGCTCTCTGTCTCTCTCTCTCTCTCTCTCTCTCTCTCTCTCTCTCTCTCTCTCTCACACACACACACACACACACACACACACACACACACACACACACACACACACACACAAATCTCTCTCTCTCTCTCTATCTCTCTCTCTCTCTCTCTCTCTCTCTCGCTCTCTCTCTCTGTCTCTCTTTGACTGGCGCGCTCTGCCAAATGCAGGCTCCGCCACACGCAGCGCACAGCCGATGGAGCTTTAAGACGGAGTGTTGTATTTAAAGTGGAATTGCCAGTTTGAAAGATCTGAGGTCCGGATTCAATATTAACTTGCTTCCGAAAGAGATCAGGGGTCTGGATTCAATATTAATTTGCTTCCTTGTGAGATTGGGGAGCATTCTGTGCACGGAACATTTGTGGCGTCGCCCACTTCCGTGCACAAAAAAGCTTCGTGGCCGAATGCGGAGCTGTTGAGATGGGGTGCGGCTCATCCGGACCTCCTCAAATAAGCTGCAATGAGTACTGTACGAAAATCACGAACCAACAGTACATCTCTCCTTTACACGTGTGACAAACAAGCTTATGGGTACAGTACTATGGAGATTCAGCTCCCTCCTGGCCAATGGAGGCCAGTGGGGCGGGATGTTGGGAGACAGCCAATGAGAGAGCAACTCGCACATAGTTTGAAATTTTAAATGGCGCGTTTGGCGCTTTTCATAAGAAGAGGTTGTTTCGTATACAGAGGGCAAAAATTTCGGGAAATATTTTTCGTAACCTAGATTTTTCATATTAAGAGGTTTTCGTAAGTCTTCTTTTACTTTCGGCTGCTCCCTTCAGGGGTCGCCACAGCAAATCATCCGCCTCCACCTCACCCTGTCCTCCGCATCTTCTTTTCTGACTCCAACGACCTTCATGTCTTCCTTCACCACATCCATAAATCTCTTCTTCGGTCTTCCTCGAGGCCTTCTGCCTGGTAGTTCCAACCTCAGCATCCTACTGCCAATATACTCACTATCCCTCCTCTGTACATGTCCAAACCATCTCAATCTAGCCTCTCTGACTTTGTCTCCAAAACATCTTACGTGGGCTGTCCCTCTGATATACTCATTTCTGATCCTATCCATCCTCGTTACTCCCAGAGAGAACCTCAACATTTTCATCTCCGCTACCTCCAGCTCTGCCTCCTGCCTTTTCCTCAGCGCCACTGTTTCTAAGCCATACAACATCGCTGGCCTCACCACCATCTTGTACACTTTTCCCTTCATTCTTGCTGACACTCTCCTATCGCACATCACACCGGATACTTTTCTCCAACCATTCCAGCCTGCCTGCACACGCTTCTTCACCTCTTTTCCACACTCTCCATTGCTCTGGATTGTTGAGCCTAAGTACTTAAAATCCTCCACCTTCGTTATCTCTGCTCCCTGTAACATCACCGTTCCTCCTGGGTCCTTCTCATTCACACACATGTATTCTGATTTTCTGAGGCTAACCTTCATTCCTCTCCTTTCCAGGGCATACCTCCACCTCTCTAGATTTTCCTGCACTTGTTCTCTGCTCTCACTACAGATCACGATGTCATCTGCAAACATCATAGTCCATGGAGATTCTTGTCTCACCTCGTCTGTCAGCCTGTCCATCACCATAGCAAACAAGAAGGGGCTCAGAGCTGACCCTTGATGCAGTCCCACCTCCACCTTGAATTAAATCGGTCACACCGACAGCGCACCTCACCACTGTCTTACATCTCTCATACATGTCCTGCACCACTCTAACATACTTCTCTGCCACTCCAGACTTCCTCATGCAATACCACAGTTCTTCTCTTGGCACCCTGTCATATGCTTTCTCCAAATCCACAAAGGCACAATGTAGCTCCCTCTGACCTTCTCTGTACTTCTCTATTAACATCCTCAAGGCAAACATTGCATCTGTGGTGCTCTTTCTTGGCATGAAACCAAACTGTTGTTCACAAATGCTGACCTCTGCCCTTAGTCTAGCTTCCACTATTCTTTCCCATAACTTCATCGTATGGCTCATCAACTTTATCCCTCTGTAGTTGCTGCAACTCTGCACGTCTCCCTTGTTCTTAAAAATGGGCACCAGCACACTTCTCCTCCACTCCTCCGGCATCTGCTCACTCTCTAGTACCTTGTTGAATGTTCTTGTCAGAAAATCTACTGCTACCTCTCCTAGACACTTCCATACCTCCACAGGTATATCATCAGGACCAACTGCCTTTCCATTCTTCATCCTCTTCAATGCCCTTCTCACTTCACCCTTACTGATCTTTGCTACATCCTGCTCCTCAATGGTTACCTCTTCTACTCTTTTTTCTCTCTCATTTTCCTCATTCATCAGCTCTTCAAAGTACTCTTTCCATCTTCCCAGCACACTTCTGTCATCAGTCAATAGAGTTCCCTCTCTGTTTTTTATCAATCTAACTTGCTGCATGTCCTTCCCATCTCTATTTCTCTGCTGTGCCAACCTGTATAGATCATTTTCTCCCTCTTTACTACCCAACCTATCATACAAGTCATCATATGCCCTCTGTTTGGCCTTAGCCACTGCTACTTTCGCCTTACGCTGTGTCTCCCTGTACTCCTGTTTACTCTCTTCGGTCCTCTCAATGTCCCACTTCTTCTTGGCTAACCTCTTCCTTTGTACACACTCCTGCACTTCCTCATTCCACCACCAAGTCTCCTTATCTACTTTCCTTCCAGAGGACACACCAAGTACTCTCCTACCTGTGTCCCTGATCACATTTGCTGTGGTTGTCCAGTCATTTGGAAGCACTTCCTGGCCACCCAAAGCCTGTTTCAACTCCTCCTTGAAGACAACACGACACTCTTCCTTTTTCAGCTTCCACCACCTTGTCTTCTGCTCTGCCTTTGCCTTTTTCACCTTTCTCACCATCAGAGTCATCCTGCACACCACCATCCTATGCTGTTTGGCAACACTCTCACCCGCTACTACTTTGCAGTCACTGACTTCCTTCAAATTACATCGCCTACACAAGAGTATATATATATATATATATATATATATATATATATATATATATATATATATATATATATATATATATATAGGTCATGTGACCTGGAATTAATGTTCAACTCCTTCATAAAGCTAAAATGAGTTTAGCTGACAAGACAATTTCACAAAGCTGCTTGCTAAATCACATGCTGAGCCTCACCTGCATTCTTTATCAGTGATGGATCTTTGGTGTGTGTGTGTGTGTGTGTGTGTGTGTGTGTGTGTGTGTGTGTGTGTGTGTGTGTGTGTGTGTGTTTGTGTGTGTCTGTGTGTCTGTGTGTGTGTGTGTGTGTGTGTGTGTGTGTGTGTGTGTGTGTGTGTGTGTGTGTGTGTGTGTGTGTTATGCAGCTCCAGCAGGGTGTGACATGAGACAAATTCTCAATAAATCTCATTTTGTGCTGAGACGCACGTCACATTGTGCTGAGAGAGAGGAATTTCATCAGAATAGCGATCAATGTTTTGGAGATAGAGGGGGAGAGGGAGAGAGAAAGAATGGAGAGAAAATGAGTGGAATATTTAGACGTTTTTTTTTTTGTTTTTTTTTGCCTGGAGAAATTAAGTGTTTTGAGAACACATTACAGAAAAGCAGCTGCTGCCTGCTTCTGGGTGGAGTTGTAAATGGTCAGAGGGCGGGGTTAGTCTTCACCTCATTCATTACACATGTCAATACTGGCGTGTCCCAAACCACCAACATATCTACTATGCAGGCCACATACCCACCATCCAAATCCTCTGTGGTGTTATGATCATGGGCTGAGGGTCAGAGGTTTTTAGCTCTCTACACTAAAATGAATGGTTTAATCTTTGTTAGATAAATGTCACCGGTGTTAAATATCTAGGCTGAAGTACTCAAGCTGAAGTTCTTAGTTTAAAAGCCATAACGTGGATTGAAGTTCCTGGTGGAAATTCTTGGATTTTGGTGTCAAGGTCTGGCCTAAAGTCCATGATCCTGGGCATGCATGTTTAACCTGAAATTTCAGGGATAAAACTGCACTCAAAAGCCTAAGCATGAGACTCAAACCCACAGTCTTTGTGTTGTGAGGAGGACATTCAAACCATGAAAGCGCTGTACCGCCACAATCGTGAAGAGCAAGACTGGAAATGCTTTTTTTTTTATTTTTTATTTTTTTTTTATCTCTGATGGATCATAAATGGTAATGCATAGTAAAAGAGAAAAAGATAACAGAAGACAGAAAAGGTCTCTCTCTCTCTCTCTCTCTCTCTCTCTCTCTCTCTCTCTCTCTCTCTCTCTCTCTCTCTCGCGCTCTCTCTCTCACCCCCATCTTTCATCAGGTCAAAAGCGATCAGTAACCGCTGTATTACTGTAACACTGACCTCAGTACACTTAAGCTGCTTGTCTTCTGTACTTGCTCAGGCAGAACAATACTGAGTGTGTTTCTATTTTTAGAGACATGATGTGTTGAGGAACATCATGATGACTGGCTTTATCTCCTTAATACAATCCCTGAACCTTTTTATCCATTTTTAACAATTATCATAAATAAACTACAGTGACTAACAACATAGAAAGTGTGAAAGTGAGATAAAAAAAAAAAATATATATATATATATATATATATATATATTTTTATCTCACTTTCACACTTTCTATGTTGTTAGTCATATATATATATATATATATATATATATATATATATATATATATATATATATATATATATATATATATATATATATATATGATTAGCCAGTTACATCTTACGTGTATGACTTTAGACTGTAAAAGGAAACCTGAATACATGGAGAAAACCCTTGCAAGTACAGCGGTGCTCTCGACAAGCCCAAATTGAGCCATCAGGCAGAGTTCTGAGTCTTTTGTAAAGCTTTCCTTGAAGAGTGGAGGCTGTTGTAGCAAGGAAAATAAAGGTCACATGTTTGGAGTGGCGTGACACTACTTTTGGCCATATAGTGTGGTGACTAGTTTATTGTAATGGACTCAGTTGCCAGTTGGCGAGAGCAAAATTGTTGTTTAAATGTCCCAGGAGTTAAAGGCTAAGAAAAAATGATACAAAGGTTCCTGGGCATAAAGGTTTGAGTTCTTAGTCTAAGTATATAAAAGTCAATATCAGAGGATCCCGACCATGGACTTGCTGGACACACTCTGGCACATGTTGGTGCTCTAATAGACCTGTAGCAATTGGAAAAGCTCTGCTACTTACAGTGTCCGTTCAGTCAGGTACATGAGAAGGCAGTAAGTCCTCCGGGAACTCAAGATGGTGGAATATACCGTATTTTTCGGACCATAAAGCGCACTTAAAATCCTTTGATCTTCAAAAAAGCTGACGGTGTGCCTTATGTGGGGATGCAGCCTGGGATCCATCTTACTGACACTGTCAAAACCCAAGTGAAGAAAACTAATTCAGAACTTAACATCATTTTGGTGGATTAACGAAAGAATTTCAACCACTAGATCAGGGCTGTCAAATCTTATCTGCAAAGAGCCGGTGTGGGTGCAGATTTTCACTTCAATCAAGCAGTAGCCACACCTTCTATCTATTTCAATCGCTGTTCTTAAAAAAAAAAGTAATAATAATAATTTAAAAAAAAAGAAAGAAAAGTGGAAAAGCCACTAGATGGAACATTGGTGTTTCAGTTTTGAAGTCGGATGGCAGATATCTCAATGATACCACTTAACTGTTGAAAGTCAAACTCAAATAGCATCAAAATATGTGATAAAGGAAATAATTACATTTACAATGTACATTTCATTTTAAAACATTTTTTGTCAAACTTCATCTAGGCAGAGGTCTTTTTAATTCAATTAAATTGAATCATCAGTGTAATTATTGGTAAAGTTGAATGAACTGAAGGTTCATCTAAGCAAGAAAATTTTCCTGGCTTTCGAGCTGTGATGTTTTTGAGCCTTCACCGGTTCCATTTTGAGATCTTAAAGCATGGTGACCTCACCAAGATGGCCCCACTTCAGAACACAATAAATTGGTGTTCAGATCATAACTCAGAGGGATCCGGGCTTTATGTCCAAATACCGGGATGAAGTGCTGCTACAGTTGTCCTCCTGAGACCTTGGATGAAACTTGTTGAAATTAAAATTACAGTTATACGGCTCCTTTAGAGTAATGACTTCTGTTCCGTAATAACACGATACTAATGTGCTGGTCTTTAAGGAGGCGTGGTTGTGAGAAGGTCACAACCCAGGAAGACTTGTAATATCCGTTTCTATTGATCTGACTCCATGAGTGAGGGAATGCAGACACTCCCCGACTTACGTTCATCCGTTTTACGTTTTTTGCGATTTTACGTTTTTTTTTTTTTACTACTACTCCATTTCTCTTTCCATCCACACCATGAAAAAAAAGCTTAAACCCTGCTCCTAAGCTTCTAGTCTTTCTACCTTTCCATCTGGTCTCCTGAACACACAGTATGTCCACCTTCCTCCTCTTCATCATGTCAGCCAGCTCTCTACCTTTTCCTGCCATTGTTCCAACATTCAAAGTCCCTACCCTCAGTCCTAAACTGATGCTTTTCCTCTTCTCGCTCTGCTGACGGACACGCCTCCTGCCTCTCCTTCTTCGACCTCTCCTTCTTCGACCAACAGTAGTCCAATTTCCACTAGCACCCTGTTGGTTAACAGCACTGAAGGCGGTCATTGTTAACCCGCACTTCAACCGATCCGGTATGAGATTTGTCTTCATGGTTTGCATTTTGTATTTTTGGCAAAAGTTTTATGCCGGATGCCCTTCCTGTCGCAACCCTCTGCATTTCTCCGGGTTTGGGATCGGCGTGAGGAAGGGCACTTGTTTGTGCCCCCCTCACGGCTGCATTTTATATATATATATATATATATATATATATATATATATATATATATATATATATATATTTACATATATATATATAGAGAGAGAGAGAGAGAGAGAGAGAGAGAGAGAGAGAGGATTTTCTGAGTAGATCCTTCCGTAGGAGAGTGCTCAATACTTTTTGGTAGAGCAAATAACAATAAAAATAAAAGGATAGGACAAAGACTTTCTATTGAAACTCCATTTATCACTACAGATCTGTTTCGAGGGGTGATGAAACCATCCTCTCTCTTCAGGTGATTTTAGTTTGGTTCACCACCCCTCGAAACAGATCTGTAGTGATAAATGGAGTTTCAATAGAAAGTCTTTGTCCTGTCCTTTTTTTTAATTTTTATTATTATTTTTATTATATATATATATATATATATATATATATATATATATATATATATACACATATATCGGTTATATAGCGTGTTACCCTTGTGTTAAGACGTCGTCTCTGTGATCTTTGTGTTTACACTGTTTTGTGGACTTTTTAACCCTAAGCAAATATGGTTGGTCAGAAGCATAAGCCTACTAGCATGGGTGCGAGTCTCATACACAGAGATGAATTAACTATCTGCTCAGATCACCACAATCAAATCCATACTCAGTTAAGCAAAGAGAATTGTAATATGAATGAAAACCCGAATGCACAAATTACAGAACAATTACAGATATTGATTATCTTTTAACAGAATCCTAAGAGTGTATACTTATTTTTATATTAATATTCATTAGGATTTGTTCTTGTTCTTTGTATGCATCTCTTGAATAAAGTTTATTTTCTTACTTACACAAAAGAAAGAACGCTCCGCTTTGCTGGGAGACTGCATCAGTGCAGGCTGTGTTCTAAACGAGTTCAACGACACCCTTGTGCACTTGAAAGACCGGAAGTCTGTATAACCCACAGCAAGTACACTACTTATGCAAGTACACTACTTTCGGTATTGAGCGCCTCACATATTGTAAGCGTTTATTGGCTGTTTTAAGCTTCATGTAAAGTAACTCGGTATAAATAAGTGACTTATTTGAAATTAGTGTTGATATTATTTGATATATTTGATATTATTTTATAGTGTTATGTTCATAATAATTGATTTAGGGATGTTTTGTGAGATACGGTAATGGTGGATGTATAGTACAGTATGACCATCATGCGTCATACGCCATGCGTCACTGTAACAACTTACGTTCACTTTCAACTTACGTTCGGCTGTCCGGAACCAATTAAAAACGTAAGTCGGTGAGCGTCTGTAATAGGTAATAAAATCTAATAATATAATATAATATAATAATAAAAAAAATAATCCAGGGATCTAGGGTTTCTGTCCAACTCACACAACTGTTAAACTCAGACACTGAAGATGAAGAATTTGATGGGTTTGTGGAAGAGGAATGAACTGGAAAAAAAGTGAGTTTATTGTTTTATATTGTTACAAATACAGCTGAATAATGTTGAGAGTTATTATGAAGTGTATTATTTTATGTGTTATAACTGAACACTGTTGGGTTATTGTGAGGGTTGAATAAAGTTTGACTTATCTGACTTTTCTTTCGTTTAATGCGCCTTATACTCCGATGGGCCTTGTGTGTGGGCAGAGCCCGTTCATTGGTATTGCGCCTTATACCCCCGTGCACCTTATGGCCTGGAAAATTCAGTATGCTAAGATGCTCCATTAAAAAATATAAATCAGTTGTATCTAGTACGCCACCTGCTTGTGACTGGATAAGCTTATTAATAAAAGCTGCTAATAGCAATGCTAATGCTAACATCAATCCAAACCAGAATGACGCAGCCATTGGTTAATGGTTAGAGAAGCGGCTTTGTGACCAAAGGGTCCGATTCCTGAACCAGCAGGAAAAGGAAAAAAAAAAGAAAAAAAATGTGGTTATGGGAGAGTGAGCTGCACCTTCCTTTCCTCCACATAAAATGGTTGAATTGCCCTTGAACAAGACACCTCACCCCCAAATGCTCTCCAGGTGCCCCTCACAATGTGTGTATCAGACCACTGCTCCAAGTGTGTGTGTGTGTGTGTGTGTGTGTGTGTGTGTGTGTGTGTGTGTGTGTGTGTGTGTGTGCGCGCGCGCCCACATGCTCACTTTGGATGGGTTAAATGCAGAGAAAATAATTTCCCTGATCAGATCAATACATTCATTCATTCACTTTTTGAACCTCTTAATCCTGGTTAGGGTCACAGGGAGGTCACCCATCTCAATAAATAAATAAATAAATAGATAAAATAAAATCCCTCACTTTGATAAGATACTGGCAATTTTTTCGAAAAAAGGTCTTTGAACACTGTATCCATGTGCCTGGCTGACAATGTGTTCAGCATTAGACTTTGCATTTCCTACAATATCGGGATCCAGCTGAGTGGCTCATGCGTGCTGGGAAAGCATGTAGATTTCACCCCTGCGTTTCCAGTGTTCCATTTCAGGAGAGCTATTCTGCCATGCACTCATGCAGAATTACTGAGAGACTCAGCTCAGATGCCAACATGGGCTTATAAGAGACAACTTAAATGAAGAGAGAGAGAGAGAGAGAGAGAGAGAGAGAGAGCGAGAGAGATCTGAAAGTGGGCTCTCTTTCAATTTCTAACTTGCAAGTGATTTATTCAAGATTTCCATTGGTCAAAAATTTTGAAAACTTGGAATTTCAAATAATTTTTTTTACAGATGTCAGTATCAGATGCCAGAAATCATTCCGCCAAAGTTTTAAAAGATTCTGAGGTGGTCAAACAACTACCTTCAGTGAGTTGGCATAGAATTACATGCATCATCATTATTATTATTATTATTATTATTATTATTATTATTATTATTATTATTATTGTTGTTGTTGTTGTTACTTTTGTGTTTTTTCATTGCTGCAGTTATAATTTATTGATTGTCTCTATTTTGTTTATTTTTCATTATTTATTTTTTTTTTTTCTGCTCTATTTTTATTTATTTATTTATTTTTTGTAGTTTCACATACACATAAACACACACAGATACAAACACATTGATAGGTGTGTACTTTAATAACAGTTTGCCATTGCATTGTAACTGCAAATTCATGACCTGTGTGTGTGTGAAGTGTGTGTGTGTGTGTGTGTGTGTGTATGTGTGTGTGTGTGTGTGTGTGTGTGTGTGTGTGTGTGTGTGTAGGGGGTTCTCAGGCTTCATAACTTCAAGAGGAAAACAGAGAGAGAGAGAGAGAGAGAGAGAGAGAGAGAGAGAGAGAGAGAGAGAGAGAGAGCGCTTCAGTGCGATGAGTCAGACACTTGAGCAGATAAAAATGTCACTAGCTCATCCTACACTGACCTCTGTGTTATCTAACGATAGCAGGTGTGTTTGTCTGTGTACTGATGAACACCTCAGTTTGCCATGCTGGTGGGCTTGTAAAAGATCATTGAAGGAATGCTTTGTGTGTGTGTGTGTGGGGGGGTAGGGTGGGCTGGGTGGGGTGGGGTGGGGGGGGGGCTTGATGTGAAACGCTGTTTATATCGAAACGCTATTTAAGCAGTTTCTGCAAAATGAATGAATAAATAATACAATAGGATTATGTGATGAAGCTTCTACAGAAACACAGATTTCGTCAGATAAGTCAATAGACTCACTAATGCAGAGCTAAATTTAGTCCAAGTTGTTCAGTTTTTCTCCAAGCATTAGTATTCACCACATCCTGCATAAAGTCTTGAACATAAAGCTTTCCACAGTTTTTCAGTAAGCCACACAATGTGGTATAAAACCTTAATCCCAAATGTGTAATATTCTATTTTCCTGAAGCTCATCACCATATGAATTAGCTAAAAAGAATTTGAAATCAATCGCACAAGAAAAAAAGCAAAGATGAGGACGAGGCTCAGGTAGCTGCTGAGGGGATTTTATAGAACAGCCATGTTATATAACTGATCTGGATGTAAATTACTGATGCAGCTCATAGATCAGAGCCTTACCATAATCCTGTTGAGTTCTTTCCGTGTACAGCCGAGAATGTCCCAGACCTTCAGATGTGCTGCAGGGATCATAGCAAAAGTCAGTATAGGTTGTTTCTTTATATGAGAGGCAACTTTACGTTATTAAATACAGTGCTACCTCGATTTACAAAATTAATCTGTTCCAACGGTTCGCTTGTAAGTGGAAATGTTCGTTAGATGGAACAAAAATTCCCATTGGAAACAATTGAAAACCAATTAATCAGTACCAACCCCCTCCCAAATGCATATACAGTTGGCCCTCGACTTACGAAAACCTCTGTGTTATGCCTGGGGCATATGCGTCAGACCCAAAGATGCAGGAGACCATGTAAGAAGATTCAACGATTTTATTTTTGCACTGAGAAAATCTAAATTACTGGAAATAAGTATTCATGGGAAACTGAGGAGCGTTCTTTAGGGCCATACACCTCCCAGTCCACTAGGTACTGAAAACCTCGACCCCATCGGCGTACATCAAGGATGAGATTGACTGTGTACGTGGGGTGTCCATCAATCAGCCGTGGAGGAGGGGGTGGGGGGTCGGGGGGTACTTTCCCCCATGGGCTTGATCAGGGATACATGGATACCGGGTGTACTTTGAGTGAGGATGGGAGCTTGAGTCGAACGACACTGGAGTTTATAATTTTTTCTATCACATAGGGCGCAATGTACCTGAGAGACAATTTCTTTGAGTCGACTTGCATGGGCAGATCCCGGGAGGAGAGCCAAACTTGTTGCCCGACCGTGTAGAGAGATGCCGGGGACCGATGGCGATTGGCGATTCTCCAGTTTTGGACCACAGTTCGTTTCAGGGCGGCACGTGCTTCTCTCCATACCCAGCGTGCTCTGTGAAACTGTGCCTGGACGGATGGAACTGCCAGTTCGACCTCCTGGCTGGGAAACAGGGGCGGCTGGAACCCGTTGATCACCATAAAGGGGGACATCCCAGTGGTGGCACAGACCAGAGAGTTGTGTGCATATTCGATCCATGGGAAGTGTGTGGCCCAGGAGCCTGCGAGACGGGAGGCGACACAGCACAGGGAGGATCCAAGGCTTTGATTCGTTCGCTCCGGCTGCCCGTTACACTGAGCTTAACCGGCTTCGTGTTGTGCATGATGCGAGCTCCTTGGGGGTTTTGAGTTCATATACGGGTAGGTTGTGGAGCTCAACTATCCCCGGATCAATGAAGTTAGCATCAGAGCTTGAGTCAATGAATACGTCCACCGAATAGGAGTGTTGCGCTGAGTGCAGCGTACCCTGAACTTGCAGGTGCTTCCCGGGTGTCTTGGAGGGTTGGAGCCACTGCTCCACTCCTCGCTGTCGGACCATGTTGTGCGGGGCACTGGGCGAGGTAATGGCCCATTTCCGCGCAGTAGATCCATAGACCGTTGGTCAGTTTCCGATGCCTCTCCTCCGCCGTCAGCCTGGTGCGGCTCACCTGCATGGGCTCTTGACTCTCATCCTCCCTCAGAGGAGGGAATGGTAAGGAGGTTCGAGGTGGGGCCTCCCTGGGCCTCACGGAGGCGCTCGAGGACGGGTAGACAAGACTGGTCTGCTCGTCCCGGGATCTATCCCTCTCTCTCAGCTGGTTGTCCAGCCTGGTTGACAAGGCAATCAAACCATCGAGAGTAGCCGTCTCATTTCTTGCCATGAGCTCGTCTTTCAGCCTTTCATTCAGACCCCGCAGGAAAGCCCCCCCCACCCCCCCACCCCGGAGTGCGGGGTCGTGCCAGCCGCTTTGTATTACGAGAATCCGGAATCGGATTGCATACTCCACCACTGACTGCGAGCCTTGCCGGATTCATAGGAGCTGAGAGCTCACTTCCTCCCCTTTCGCCGGGCGATCGGAAACCTTTTTCATTTCTCACACGAACTGGTCAAAATGGGAGCATAATTCTGGAGTATGGGTGGCAACCGCTAGCGCCCAGGACGAGGCTTGCTCCGTGAGCAGGCTCCTAATGAAGGTGGTCTTAGCTTGATCGGTGGTGTATGTGAGCGGCTGCTGGCTGAAGACAAGTGAACACTGATGGATGAATTGTGCACAGAAGCCGATTGTGCGAGAATACCTGTCTGGCGTGGGGATGAGCGGTTCACGGCACATGGAGAGTATAGCGGGCGCTGGCGCTGCTGCTGAAGCGGAGAGTGAAGAGTGAGTGGGCGGGGTCGTGGCACCGAGTTGGGTGGTGATGGCAGGACTCACTGGTCGGATAATTCCTGCCGGAGCTTAGCGGTCTTTGCTGGGTCCATGTTTCTGGTCAGAAGATTCTGTTACACCTGGAGCATATGCGTCAGACCTAAAGATGCAGAAGACCATGTAAGAAGATTGAACGATTTTATTTTTGCACTGGGAAAATCTAAATCACTGGAAATAATTATTCATGGAAAACTGGTTGAGCATGAAGCAGGATACCAGGAATCCGAAAAGATCGCAGAGAAACGGAATCACAAGGAAAGACAATCTTCTGACGCCGGAGGGAAGCGCGCTGATTGCTGAATTGAAACAGGTGCGCTCTCTAGACCTCGCCTGCAGGTAACAGCCACGCCCATCGCCAGCGCCTGCAATGTATGAAGAGAGAGTTAACGCCGCCAGCCAGCACAGACCATAACACTCTGAATATGAAAAATCCATGTTACAAAAAACATTTTCCTAAATTTTCGCCCTCTTTATACTAAACAACCTCTTCTTAAAAAAGCGCCAAACGCACCATTCAAACAATGCACGACTTGCTCTCTCATTGGCTGTCTCCCAACATCCCACCCCACTGGCCTTCCATTGGCCAGGAGGGAGCTGAACTGTACCCATTCCTGTACCAATACTTCCTGTTTGTCACACGCGTGAAGGAGAGTTGAACAGAACTGTTGGCTCGTAAGTTTTTTTTTTTTTTTTGAGAGTGATCATTGCAGCGTTATAGTTCGTTATCCATCATGGACCCCATCCTTCCCTGAATCGCCACCGTTTCATGGTGGAGGGATTTGCGTGACTTAATGATCTTAGGAGCTATTTTGTCGGGGGCATAATGCCCCTGGTAGGGTCACCCAAGGCAAACAGGTCCTGGGTGAAGGTCCAGACGAAGTGCAATTCACCAAGACCTGGGCGGATGGGGCTCATTAACCTTGAAAGGCAACTCATCTAGGAAAAGGTAACTCTGAATCTAACACCTGGGGCAGAGGAGTCTCGTCAGTGCTGGCACATAATCCTATAGGGGAAGGCAACCCCGAAATAAAATCCCTGGCCCTCCAAGAAGGGGGTTAGGCTTGGGGCTAACAACCCCAGCCTATACAACAATGAACACTGTTATGGAAACCACGACAAAAGCAAACAACTCGGACCCCATAGTGAACTTGAGCCAACGAGTTGGCTGTATGACCACACCTGATGAAAGCCTACGGGAAGTCAGGAGTGACAGATAGTTTACTCGGATCCAAAACCAAAATCCACTTAGGAGCTTGGAATGTTCACACCATGTATAAAACATTTAGAACAGCTCAGGTTTTACAGGAAATGAGAAGATACAAAATTGACATCTTAGGAATCAGTGAATGCCGATGGACTGGCTCAGGGCAGAAAGTTTCAAATGATGGATCAGTCATACTACACTCAGGACATCAAGATCAACATATTCGTGGAGTAGCCATCATTATTTCAAAATAGAAAACAAACACCTTACTGGAATGGGAACCCACCATTGACAGAATGATTAGAGCCCGATTTAACTCAAAACACTGTAAACTTTCCATCATCCAGTGTTATTCACCAACAAAGCTGAAGATGAAGACAAAGACAATTATTTTGAATAGTTACAACTTACAGTTTCAAAAGTCCTTAAACACGATACACTTGTGATTATGCAGAGGATAGGGAGAGATGGAGGCAGATCATTTGCTGTGGCGACCCCTGAAGGGAACAGCCGAAAGGAAAAGGAGAAGAAGAAGAAGAAGAAGAAGAAGAAGACACTTGTGATTATGGGTGATATGAATGCCAAGGTTGGAGCAGACAATACCAATCACAAGAGAGCTATGGGAAAACATGGATGTGGTGTGATGAACAACAATGGCGAACGTCGAGCTGACTTCTGTCTGGAAAATGATTTCATTATCGGTGGCACAATCTTCCCATATAAAGATATACACAAGCTCACCTGGAAGTCACCTGATGGGGTCATAGTAAACCAGATTGACCATATATTGATCAATGGGAAGTGGCGAAGATCTTTACAAAACGTGCGAGTGTACCGTGGAGCTGACATTCATAGTGATCGCTACCTAGTAAAAGCTACCATAAAGCTAAGGTTGAGGAAAGTAGAAAAACAGAACAAGATAAGAAAACAACTGGACATTGCTAAGCTGAAATGTTCTAAAACCGAGAAGGAGTTTGTTTTACAACTAAGAAATCGCTTCAGTGTTCTGACCGGCATAACGGAAGAAAACGAAGATATTAACACCAGATGGAAAAACATCAGAGATACCTATGTCGAGACAGCCACCAAAGTACTTGGTTACAAAAAGAAAACTAACAAAGAATGGATTACATCTGGAACATGGCAGAAAATAAATGAGAGAAAACAACTGAAGGCAAAGATACTAAACACAAAATCACCAAGACTACAAAAGCAAGTTTTGGAATCATACAAGGCTAAGGATAAGGAAGTCAAAAGGAGTGCCAGGAATGACAAAAGAGCCTCTGTTGATGAATTAGCTAGTGATGCTAAATGAGCTGCTGAGAGAGGAGAACTAGGCGCTGTATATAAAAATCACGAAACAGCTGTGTGGCATGAACACCTGCCAGTCTGGCCCAGTGAAAGATAAGGATGGCAAGATTCTTACAACTAAAGAACAGCAAGCAATGAGATGGATGCAGCACTTTAGTGACGTTCTCAACACACCTGAACCAGAGGATGCACCCAATCCCCTACCAGCAAATGAAGTTCTTGGCATTGATGTCAGCTGCCCAAAAGAACATGAAGTCAAACGTGCCATCCTGAGATGCTAAAAGCTGACCCTGAAACCTCAAAAAAGGTATTAACTGACTTCTTCAGAACTGTGTGGGAAAAAGAAGCTATTCCAGAAGACTGGACAAAAGGACTCATTGTCAAACTTCGAAAGAAAGTTAACCTTCAGAACTGCGACAACTGGTGAGGCATCACACTGCTTTCAATACCATCAAAAGTTTTCCGTAAAATCATCTTCTGCTGTTGACACTAAATTGAGACAAGAACAGGCTGGGTTCAGAAAGCATAGAAGCTGTATTGACCAAATCTTCACCCTTAGAAACATAATTGAACAGTGTCTAGAATGGAATACCCCTCTGTACATCAATTTCATGGACTTTCAAAACGCTTTTGACAGTTTGCACCGTGAAATCCTACGGAAGGTACTGCTATCTTATGGAATTCCAGAAAACATAGTCACAGTAATCAAGATGTTCTACCAAAAGTTTTAATGCAGCACCATTTTAAATGGTAACCTAACAGAGCGGTTCCCTGTGGAATCTGGTGTAAGACAGGGGTTCATCATTTTTCTGATGCTGTTTCTGATTGCTGTTGATTGGATTATGCGCCAAACTACACTTGATAAGACCGGAGGTATTCAATGGACTTCTTTCACACAACTCGACGACCTGGACTTTGCAGATGACCTTGCTGTGCTTTCCAGTAAACATGTCCATCTACAAGAGAAAACTGATAGACTACATAAGTATGCTAAACAGACATGACTACACATTAATATCAAGAAACAGAAGTGATGTGCATCAACTCCACCACGAATGTGCCAATCACAGTGAACAACCAACCACTTGAATATGTCAAAGAGTTTACATACCTTGGAAGTCTCCTCAGTGACGACAATGCAGCCAGTAAAGACATCAAAGCAAGGCTGGCAAAAGCACACTGTGCATTTGTTAAACTCCAGCCCATTTGGGAGTCAAAAGAGTACAGTTTCAGCACCAAGATATGGATCTACAACAGCAATGTTAAATCAGTTCTGCTGTGCGGTTCGGAATGCTGGTGAATTGTGAAAGGCGACATGAACAAAGTTAGCGCATTCCACAATAGCTGTCTCAGGAAAATCTGTCGAATATTCTGGCCAAACAAGATATCAAATGAGGAACTTTACAAGAAAACCAACAGCCACAGTGTTGTGCTCGAAATAAAGCGCAGACGCATTCGATGGTTTGGACACGTTTTGAGAATTCACCCATCTCGCATCCCAAAAACAGCTCTCAAGTGGACTCCACCTGGAAGAAGGAAACGTGGCCGGCCGAAAACAACATGGAGAAGGACAATAACAACAGAGCTAGAAGAGATGCACCTTACATGGGGCAAAGCCCACCATGCAGTGCATGACAGGGCCAGATGGAGGCACATTGTTGCGGCCTTATGTCCCACTAGGGACGAAGAGGATTAAGTGAGTAAGAAAGTAATCATGGACCCCAAGAAAGTGATTCCCGGTGACACTGAAAAGAAGAAGTGGGCTCTGTTATCAATCGAAGTGAAGCAGAAGATCATAAAAAAATACGAAAGTGGGACGGATTAATTTTGTAAGTAGAGGGCCAGCTGTAATCTGACACAAACGTATATTTTTGACATAATATATTTAAGATAAACATGTAACAATAAACATTTCACAATAATAACACATGTACAGTAACATCAATGATACTGTAATTAACAATAAATATTAATTAAAAAATAAACAATAGGATAAAAACAATACAGTGAGTGCGTCTGAACTTCAGAAAAGGACTAAACATTAACTTACACTTCTAATGTTTTAATGTTTTATTTATTTATTTATTTATGTATTTATTTGTTTATTTGTTTATTTATTTATTTATCTAGTTATTTAATTAATTAATTAATTAATTTTTTGATTTTTTTTTTAACTGTTTTATTTCACTTCACTAATTTTGATCACTTGTCTTCTGCTACTTGGCCACACTCCCATTGCCTTGGTCTCTTTCAACTTGATCCACAATAGGAGAACCCTCTCCATCTCATCGCTGAGTGCTGATCTTTCCTTAGATAAAATACTAACCCCCTTTTCTGGTTTAACACACTTCAACATGGCTTTATGTCTGTGAATTGTACAGATGATTGATGTATTCTTCCCAAACGCCTTATACAGATCGGCCACGCCGATTCCTTTTTCATGTTTATCTATGATTTCAAGCTTTGATTCGATCTATTTTCTCCTTTTGAATACATCCGCCACCTTCTTACGACCCATCTTAGAAACACTGGGATATGAAAAAAAAACTTTTGTATGCGTGCACGCTACTAATGCCGGCGCGGAAAACAAAGTGGAGAAATATACGTGGCAGAATACCTGGGTGTTCACATCAACAATAAACTGGACTGGTCCCACAACACTAACAGCCTGTACAAGAAGGGCCAGAGTCGCCTCCACCTTCTGAGGAGAGTTAAGTCATTCGGAGTATGCAGACCTCTGCTCAGGACATTTTATGACTCTGTGGTAGCCTCTGCAATACTCTACACTGCTGTCTGCTGGGTCCCCCGAGCAGCACAAAGCGTGACAGAAATAAACTGAACAAGCTGGTCAGGAAGGCCAGCTCTGTCCTGGGCTGCCCACTGGACTCTGTGGAGGAGGTGGATGAGAGGAGGATGGTAGCCAACAGCTCTCACCCACTGCACCTGTCGGTGGACGACTGAGAGATCCTCAGTGCAAGACGGCGCGCTACCGCAGGTCTTTCATCCCCACCGCTGTCAGACCAGCTGATTGCCTTGGGACCATAATCAAATCTCTCTTCCTGTCACATAAACACTGCAGCGTGTGAGTACTGTCGTATTGACCATGTTTGCGCATGCAAGCAGTCCTTCTCACACCTAAAAAGCATCAACACCAACCTGCGGTCACGTGTAATAGATGGCAGCCTAAACGCCTACATGAAGCTGAACTTCAGCACGTATCAACCAGACTACAAAGCCACCTGCAAAACCATGCAGCATCAGAAGTCGCATTAATAGTAAGAAGCACTTTTCTTAATAATAAATAACTTTGTTATAACAATGTTGTTTAAAATAAATTCAGAGTCGTATTATACTCTAAAATTGTTGGTTTCAGTATGAAAAATATATATTTCGCTCTTAGAGGATTAGATCTTATTTATTTTATTTTTTTTTTTTTTTTGGCTCTCTTAGTCAAAAAGAATCCCGGCCCCTGTCATAAACCCTTTAAAAATTATAAAAGGATACCTTTTAAGGTTTCCTTCTGCTTCAATATCGTACAGATGATAGACAGGTTTGGCCATATTCATTTGCGATATCACTCAACCGCATGCCACAAGCCCGCTTCTTTTCACTCGCACCGGGAATCACATGCACACGTGTCTGTGTGTGTGTGCGCGCGCATATGTTGACCATGTCTTCTTAGCAGAGTTATACGCTTACAAATGTTTATGCAAGATTAAAGGCCTGAGCTAAAAAAAAACAAACAAACAAAAAAAACAACAAAGTTGCAATGAGCACACTTGATAAACTCATGAAACAAGCTGCTGTTCAAGGGAGCTGCATCATCCCTCCTAGCCAATGGGAGGCCAGCGGGGTGAGAAGTTGGGAGATAGTCAATGGGAGAGCATTGTTTGAATTTTTGAGATGGCGCTTTCGTAACGTGAACTTGTTCCGTATCCAAAGACAAAAAAAAAAATTGGAAAATGTTATTTGTAACCTGGATTTTTCATTTGTTGGGACTATCGTAAGGTGAGGTTCCACTGCATATATATCTTCTCCTTTCGGTTTTTCCCTTCAGGGGTCGCCACACATCTTCTCTTTTGTCTTCCTCTAGGCCTTCTGCCTGGTAGTTCCAACCTCAGCATCCTATTACCAATATACTCACTCTCCCTCCTCTGTACATGTCCAAACCATCTCAATCTAGCCTCTCTGACTTTGTCTCCAAAACCACGTACATGTGCTGTCCCTCTGATGCACTCATTCCTGATCCTCTCCATCCGCATTACTCCCAAAGAGAACCTCAACATTTTTATCTCTGCTACCTCCAACTTTGCCTCCTGTCTTTTCCACAGGGCCACTGTTTGTAAACCATACAAAATTGCTGGCCTCAACCCCGTCTTGTACATTGTTCCTTTCATTCTTGCCGATACCCTCCTATTACACATCACACCGGACACTTTTCTCCAACCATTCCAACCTGCCTGCACACACTTATTCACCTCTTTTCCACACTCTCCACTGCTCTGGATTGTTGAGCCTAAGTACTTAAAATCCTCCACCTTCCTTATCTCTGCTCCCTGTAACCTCACCATTCCTCTTGGGTCCTTGTCATTCATACACATGTATTTTGTCTTACTGAGGCTAACCTTCATTCCCCTCCTTTCCAGGGCATATCTCCACCTCTCTAGATTTTCCTGCACTTGTTCTCTGCTCTCACTACAGATCACAATGTCATCTGCACACATCATAGTCCATGGGGAATCTTGTCTAACCTGTCCATCACCATAGCAAACAAGAAGGGGCTCAGAGCTGACCCTTGATGCAGTCTACCTCCACCTTGAACTCTTCCATCACACCGACAGCACAACTCACCATTATTTATTATCACATTATATCACATTGCCATCACACATCTCTTATACATGTCTTGTATATATATATATATATATATATATATATATATATATATATATATATATATATATATATATATATATATATATATATATACAAGCGAGACATGGATGCTCACGGTTGAGCTTGGACGATGACTGGACTCCTTTGTTACGACTTCCCTTCGCCGCATCTTCGGATACCACTGGTAAGACTTTGTTACCAACCAGAAGGTGCTCGGGGATACAGGGATGGTCAGAGTAACCTGCTTGATCCGCGACCGCCAGCTGAGCTACTATGGCCATTTGGCGCGTTTCCCGCCTTCGGACCCAGCACACTGGATCCTGTCCATTCGGGATCCTAGGGGCTGGAGCTGATCGCGGGGACGACCGCGTGCGGCGTGGTTGTCGCAGCTGAGGGCTGCCCTGCCGAGGGGTATGGGCCCTGCGCAGGCCTGGTCGATTGCCAGGAGACGGCCGGATGAGTGGAGGCAGCTGGTGGACACAGCGAAATGCCGTCCCGGCGCATGCCCTCATGCCTGACCTGACCTGACCCAACTTCCGGACGGCCGAACATAAGTTGAAAGGTATATACCTTTTGTACATATTCTGACCTTCAAAGATGTGTTTTATCATGTTAGCGTGTTAATTTACAATAAATCTGGATGAGCAGAGGTGTGTGTGTGTGTGTGTGTGTGTGTGTGTGTGTGTGTGTGTGTGTGTGTGTGTGTGTGTGTGTGTGTGAGAAAGGGATGGCTGCTGCTCATGTGTGCCCATGTGTATGATGCAGCTCTTTGCAGTAACACAGTAAAGAATGTGGCTCTTGGTATCTGACTGCTTGGCCACCCCTGTCCTAAAACATAAACAGGAGCACCATATGTCCTGAGCGTTCCACCACATTTAATATACTTATAAATGGATACAATGTCATTAACAGAAAGGTGTGAGCATTGGTAAATTGCTAAATGCTGATTTATTCTGTATATAACAGCACACACACACACACACACACACACACACACACACACACACACACACACACACACACACACACACACACACACACAGTGGTTTTTGACTTCAATAAAAAGGCCGATGCTAATCAGCCAACTGCTATCACGCTGTAACTTGGATCAGTTGCGTGGATGAAGTTCTGCTCAGAATCACAAATCAGTGTTGGATTTATGGAAGACTGGATCCTGAATCAGCTCTGCTGGACGTTACGCAGGAGGAGTTATCTGAGAAGAAGCAGTGATGACAAAATCAGGAAGAAAACACCATCAACACCACGACCATGATGCCATGAACTTTAACTCAAAACAGCCCAAGATATATAAAGCAGAGGGTGCATGTCAAGAGTGACATCTTTGCACTACCGTTAATATCGGCAGAAAATCCTAATGAAGTTGGTGTACGGGCCATCAGATGTCGTGGTACATGAGTTTTATAATGTTTTTTTGTTGTTGTTGTTTTTGTTTTGCTTTTTAATGACGGAAGAAAACAACATTTTTTTCATTTAAAATCGTCTCCATCGAAGGCTTTCAGTATGTCTATTGCATGTTTCCAGTTGCGGGTTTGTTAAAGAAAATAAATAATGTATGTTCTTGATTATGATGCTCTTGTTATATTTTTGACAGTGTTTTATGTACTTCTTACTCATTTTTTTTTTTTTTTTTTAATAATAAGTGCTTATTATAAAGCCAGAAGAGGATTTTGCATTGTTATTAACAATGTCCTTTAGATACTTTATTTTAACAAGGACAAATTGCAAATTTTTAATTCATTTATTTATTTATTTATTTTTGCAACGACACATTCTCAAATAATGTGCCGTGCAGTGCAGCATTTTCAGGGTTGTTTCACTCTTTATCGTTGCTTTTGTTCTCAAAAAGACCTTATTTATCCAGGATGACCTTGATTTTCTGTGAAATCTGAATATGAAAAACTGAAACTACCAGGGAAAAACAATGGGGCGCCAACATATATATATATATATATATATATATATATATATATATATATATATATATATATATATATATATATATATATATATATATATATATATATTTATTTATTTATTATTTTTTTTTTTAACAAAACATTTTGTGTAGCCAAATTTCTAATGAACCATGTATATAGTACACTAGGTTGGGAAATTTGACTTTTACTATTACGGTATACGACACAGGTGTGGGATGATCTATCTGCAGTTAGTACATAATTATTCAATTATACAAAGCGTGATACAGATAATTATTCTTTCAATCAATTATTGTCACTCTGAGACACCCTCTGAAACCAAAGTAACTTCATGCCATACATTAACCCAAAGCAGGCAGTCATGTTGAAAGTGTCAGTCACGTAATGATATTTTGACTTATTCAGTGGCAACAATACAATAACTCAGTTATCCCATGGCAATGATGCAATGCCTAGAATTTTTTTGAAGTCTTTTCCACTGTAAGAAATGAGAAATTTCTTTGATAAACAGTAATAGGCAGTGTTTAAATTAAAATGGCTGATGAGCAATGACCGTTTGTGACAGTTGACAATTCTGAAACCGAAACTCTCCAAAATGCCATCCTAAAAACGTGAAGAAAGCTGTGCAATATGGCTCTGGTTTTTGAAGGTAAAAAGCATTTTATCTAAACTTTTCAGTGATTTTAATAGATGCCATCACAAAGGGAAATTTTACATTGTAAAGAAAAAGAAGAGGCTACCTAACTAGCTAAATGTAACCAATCGATTCCTGAATCAGCAGGAAAAAAACATGTGCTGGTGGGGAGTAAACTGCAGCTTCTCTTCCTCCACCTTCACAGCTGAAGTGCCCTTGAGCAAGGTACCTAACCCCAGCTGCTCTCTGTGTGGCCCAATGTGTGTGGCTAGTACACTGCTCCGAGTGTGTGTGTGCTCAATGTTTATAACTTTGGAAGGGTTAAAGACTGAGGCAATAATTCTCTTGTTGAATTAATACAGTATAGAAAAAAAGCTATAAAAATTATGCTTAATCCTAATTAGGGCCTCAGGGAGACTGGAGCCCATCTCAACTGACTCTGGGTGAGGGTAGGGTGCACCCTGGACAGCTTGCAAGGCCATGACATGGCCAAGACTCGCACAACTATTCACATTCACACCTAGGAGTGAGATCGAACAGCCATTTAACCTACTGTGCAAGTTTTTTGGACTGTGGGAGGAAACCCATGGGAGCAAGGGGAGAACAAACAAACTTCACACAGAAACTCTTGAGCTGGGAATTGAACCCAGGCCCTTCTTATTGTGAGGCTATATCTGCTACCACGACACGACCATTACGCCCCATTGCGAACATACTGTTACACTTTTTGGTGTATGCAGTATCAGCACATATACAGTATTTAGCTTTGCAGAATAATGTAGGTTCATATAAGTATATAGAATCACATAGGTTTTAACACATAATACAATCATATCTGTGCAAAAATATGTCTCGTGACCTTTTATGGTATCTGGGGTTCCTTGGAAAAAAAAATTTCCTGCATGACTGTGGTGAAATGTCCCTGATACTGTACTCAAATCTCATGCTGTCATATCATCACGAGCCTAGGTATCCATCCATCCTTCCAGTCAGTTTCCACCACTTATGCAGGTTGGGTTGCAGAGGTGACAGTTCTAGGAGGAAGACCCAGGTATCCTTGTCCCTGGTGACAGTCTAGAGCTCTTCCTAAGGTATCCCCAGAGGTTTCCAGGCCAGACGGGATAGATAATCTCTCCAGCAAGTTTTAAGTCTCCTCCCAGTTGGACATCCCTGAAAATCTTAAATGGATGCAACCGGAAGACATCCTAATCAGATACCAGAACTACCTTAGCGAACTCCTTTTGCTGCAGAAAAGCAGCAGCTCTACTTATGGCTTCCAGTGGTTGTCCAAAATTCTCACCCAATAACTAAGTCTGAACCCAGACACTCTCTGAAGGAAACCAATTTTAGCCATTTAGTTCCAGGTCGTTTAATAATTAATATATTATTTGCCTCAGGTGGACATTGTTGAAGTGAATAGTGTATTACCTTGTAATGTACAATTACTTAATAATAGACTATTCAGAGACATTTACCTTGCCTTTCGGGAATAGTTAGATTACATTTTAAACTGTGTAGAAGGAAAGAGTGAAGAAGTTGGAAAATGATGGATTTTAGCTTGTCTGATTCGGCTGAGATTGGCTCAGCCGTCTCCCATGGTGCAGATGATGGATGCTTGGATCGATGTTCAGAAAGAAGTATGGAAATTCTAGGAATTGTGTTTCTGTAACCTAGCAACAATAAGCCCTCGAAAGAAGTGCTTTGGATTTGCTTTTGAAAAGATGCAAAATTACGCATCTGGTGGACACCGGCACTAATTACCACAAAATTCCAAATACAAATGAGGATAGGACTCAGCTGAAGATAGGCATAAATGTAGAGTCTCTGTTTTTATTCTCCAAGTCTTAAAAAGCTTTACTGGGAATCCTGGCTGCAGATGACTATAAAGTAATCGGGATTTGAATTTGCGATCCGAGTTTCCAATGAGAAAGAGAATCCATAGACGGTGATTCTGTTTGGAAATGTTATTAGCATTCAGATAAATTTCAACTAAGATTTTGAGTGGTGTTTTGACTTAAGAAATCAAATTCTTTTTAATAAAATATAACTTCGGCAGCACAGCAAGAAGTTCTCGAAGGTGTTTTGATGCCGGACTTGAGCATTTTTCTGTGGAGTTGGAATGTTCTCCCTAGCTTTGTATGATAAATTGCCCCTAGGTGTAGATGTGACTGTACATGGTTGTGTGTGTGTGTGTGTGTGTGTGTGTGTGTGTGTGTGTGTGTGTGTGTGTGTGTGTGTGTGTGTGTGTGTGTGTGTGTGTGTGTTGTAATGCAATGATCATTGCGATCAGTCATTCAGGGTGTATACCTCGTTAATTGAGTGTAGTCTGGGAAAGGTTCCAGCCTCCTCATGACCCTAGTAGAACTTATTGGCTTGGCAAATATGTAAGTGAAAGAGAATTGCATTCAGTCTGCCATTGAGAGATCAGGAGTTTGAATACCATCAGTGCCTCAGCCACTTTTCAGAGCAACACTGGTCAAAGGCATCTTTCAGCTCATGTATGTAAAAGAAGGTAGACAGCCTTTTTCTCAGGCAATTCATACAGGTAGTGTTTAGCTTCATGTACAACAGAGAAAGCATGTAGTTGTATAAACTCTTTCCAGATTCCAGATTCTTTTACATTAAGTGTAAGAGATAACTAGCTAGATTCGACCAAACAAGGAGATACTGGGTTAAAAATCCTCCTGTTATTGTTAATATTGATTCAGTTTGCAGAGGGCAGGTGAAGACTTGATCCCGCAATCTTACGCTCAATAGGACTCTTAACTTGCTGAACTATAAATCATTTTACATTTTCAGGATCTAGCAGCGCTTTGACTTGACTTGAGTAGCATTTTGACTCCTGCGTGCAATCAGCTTCAGCGATTCTTTTTCATAATACAGTTAATTTTTCATCACATTCCACTTTGCAGTCTCTCAGGTCGGGCGGATGAAATATTGATGATGTGAAGTTATTGTCCTGACATCGAGACTGATAGCATCTCGCCATCGTTTTGTTATTGTTTTGCTGTCGCCTTATGATGTTTTCGATTAGGTTCGGTTGTAAGCGCAGCTTGAGCTCTTAAAAAAATTATGTTGCAACAAGCTTTGGAGTAATATTGTTAGCATCTCTTCTCTCTTTTTCCTTTCTTCATCTGCCTTTACTTTTCTCATCTAAAGAATTAGAGTCTAGAGTCTGGCATTTGTTCTCTGCTGCTATATGTAATACAATTAGTGCCTGCATTACAATAAGAAAGAACAAGTGCTATTAAAAAGGAGCTGCTCGATGGGGAAATGAAGAAAAATATGGAAATAAATTAAAAAAAAAAACTTCTAGAAATAGTTTTTAAATTTCAGTGGAGTTAGAGAAAGAGGCAGAGGAAGTAATAAAGGTGGCAAGGCTTGTACATTGGACTAAAGAAGAAGAAAAAAAAACTACAGGGTTTAATAATTAAGCTCCAATAAATAATACAAAACAAACTGTCCAAGGTCCAATAAGAACAAACATGGCAATAAAAAGAAGAAAAACTCCAAAAATGAACACACAGACAGTAAAAATGACTAGAATTAGGACACAGAAGAAACTAGGACAAGCTGCAAGAAAAAGGCAAGAAAATACAGGAAACCTCTTGAGAATGCTTTGTAATGCACACCCCAGGAAGTGTGTCACTGAGGCCTCATTCAGACATGTTGGTAAGGAGTTCTCACTATTACATTGCAGGGAGGCTGTAGCTATCCCAGCCAACACTGGGGTGCACCCTGAACAGGACGACAAACACAACCATTGGCACTTTTAGAACAGCCAATTGGCCGAATGTGCATGACTTTGGACTGTAGGAAGAAACCAGAGTAACCAGTGAAAACCAATATATGCACACGGAAAACATGCAAACCTCACACAGAAACAGTCAAATCCGGGACTCAAACCCAGGACCATGTTGCTGTGAGGTGGATTTGCAAACCACTACACCACCATGCTGTTCCGGTGAGGAAATATATGAATAAATGGAAATATTGGGCTGGCATTGAGCGTGAGTCCATATATGGAATTGCGGGTGTGTGCACTGATTGTAAATGTGTGGGGTGACATAAAAAATGCAGTATCTGAGGCAAAGCCAAGAAATGCAGAAGAACTATGGAATGTAGGCTAATCATCCTGGGCCGGAAAACCTGCTCACAGGTGCCAGAAGTTTGTCGACTCCACAACACAGATGTGCAGTAGTTCTCAGAAAGAGCGTTTATACAAATAAATATTAGTTGAGTGATTCACCATTTTTCAGTTTATACACTGAATAGTTGAGTTCGTAAAAAGGAAAGCAGACACTTTAAATGAATAATGCAAAATTTTAACGAATTTTATGTTTAAAAATTTATGTTTTGATTTGGAATAGAATGTTTCATGTTCCTAGTGCATTTGTGTTCATGGAAATAAAAGCTATTATCATGATTTTGAGATTTATACACTTTTTAAACACATTGCTACTATTTTGAACACAACTGTATGTAGAGAATCTACATATAAAAATATATATCTGTAAATATAAAATAAGAACTATCTAATATCTATTAACAGAAAGAAAATGAATGGTTTCAGTGAGGGATATGTACAGTATTATCAATATGATAAACAGTAGAATGTTAAGGTATAACAGTGGATGTTGTTGCCACATGGACAAGTTGTACAGTTCAATGGCCACAGGTAGGCATTATTTCCTGTATCGTTCTGTAGAGCATTTCGGTGGTATCAGTCTCTCACTGAACCTGCTCCTGTGACTGATCAGTCACTGACAGTTAGTGAAGCAGGTGGGCGGTATTGTTCAGTATTGTCTTTATGTTGGACAATATTCTTCTCGCCAACATCACCATCAGAGAGTCCAGCCCCATCCCTACAACATTACTGACCTTGTAGATCAATTTTTTCAGCCTCTTTTCATCTGCAACCATCAGCTTGCTCTCCCCAGCATGCAACAGCATAGACGATAGCGCCCATTACAACAGACTCATAGAACATCCTGAGCCGTGTCTGACAGATGTTACACAACCTTAGCCGCCTCAAAAATTAGAGCTGGCTGTGGCTCTTCTTTTAAAATGTGGTAGTGTTCTTAACTAGCTAGTTTATTGTCAATATGAACTCCAAGGTATGTCTAATCCTCCATCATTTCAACATTGTTGCCCTGGATAGAAACAAGGGTCGCTGGTATTTCGCATCTCCTAAAATCCACAGTCTGTTCCTTGGTCTTCGTCACATTAAGTTGCAGATGATTCAGCTCTCACCATGTGATGAAGAAATTAACAGCAGCGCTCAATACGCAGTCTCATCACCTCCACTGATATATCCAACTAAAGCAGAGTCATCAGAACATTTCTGAAGATGACAGGTCTCTGTGCAATAATGGAAGTCAGTGTAGAGGGTGAAGACGAAGGGGGGGGGGCAGTCCATTGTGATGCTCCAGTATTTCTGACTTCTGTATCTGGCATGCAGTGCTTCAGGCGCACATATAGTGGTCTTTTGGGCAAGTATTCCACAATTTATGCAACAAGAAAAGCATCCAACTGCCTCTCTATCAGCTTCTCACCCAGGCAGATCGGCCTAATAGTGTTGAATGCACTGAAAGAGTCAAAAAACATGACCCTTACAGTTCTTGCCAGTTGTTTGAGGAGAATGGAAACTCTGTTTATCAGGTAGATGATGATGACCTCAACTCTGAGAGAAGGCTACTCGGTGAACTCAAGAGGGTTCATATTGTCTTATTGTCTATCCATGGGTCAGAGTTGATCCAGTATGAGTCTATCGCCACAGGTTTGTAATCCTGGGGGCCACTGGGATGTTGGGTCTTAGGTACAGAAAATATCTATGACGTCTTCCATTGCACTGGGACCTTCTATAGACTCAGGCTCATATTGACCAAGATGGCAGCACGTGAACAATGTGAGGCTAAGTATCTCTTCAGATTTTGTAAGTTAGCATTGATATTCCAGCTCATTTTGGTTCTTTCCCTACAGAGCAGGTTCTCGCTCACATCCCCAATCAACAAGACCTTCTGGATATCGAATTTCAAAACTCCGACTGTTTTATCAGCAACCTCTATCAGGAACCTTTTTGACAAAGAGAACCAAAAAAAGAGACATTTTATCTAATCTTTGGAGAGCCATACTGAATACAGACACTCCCCAACTTACGTTTTAGTTCGGTTCCGGACAGCTGAACATAAGGTGAAAAAAAAAAAAAAAAAACGTAAGTTGTTACTGTATGTTCCAGTGACGTATAACGTTCATACTGTACTGTCTGTCTTTTTTTCGGCTTTTTCCCTTTTACTCGGGAGTCGCCACAGCGAATCATCTGATTCGCATGTTTGATTTGGCAGAGGTTTTTACGTCGGATGCCCTTCCTGTCACAACCCTTTTAGCAAGGGACAGAAACACGCTGACGACTTTGCAGCCTACTCTTTTTACGAATGTCAGCAATGGTTCTTTTACATGCCTCTCACCATAGACAGTGAGAGACATGGCCCGCCTTTGATAACCCAGTTAGCTGCACTGGGGGGGACAGTGACAACCCTGTGGAGAGTGGGACTCGAACCCCCAACCTTTGGATCAGCGATCCAGTGCCCTATACCACTAGACCACCACTGCCGACGGTGTATTTCATAAAACACCTCTTAATCAATTATTCTATACATAAGATTGTAAAATAATATCAAATATATCAAATAATATCAACATTAATTTCAAATAAATTCAATTCAAGCAAAATAATTTCAAATAGATAAATTTTAATCAAATTCACTCATCAAATATCAAATACAGTATCAAATATAACTTTTAACATGCTCTGTGATGCGATCTTTATGCTTGTAAATGGTTCCGATGGACGACGGAGCCATTTGGAAGAAATGTGCAACATTCATGGGTTTTTCACCAACATCAATTTTCTTAATAATAGCCATCTTCATTTCTAACGAGATGGCTTGCCGCTTTTTCTGATTACCAGTATCACTAGTAGGCTTACGCTTCTGACCAACCATATTTTCTTACGGTTACAAAAGTTTGCAAAACAGTGTAAACACAAAATCACAGAGACGATATCTTAACACAAGAGTAACACGCAGTGAACTGGGAAGAAGGAGGGGCACGTTCAGTCTGTCGTTTGTAAACAATGGACGCAGTGTCATTACGTCATTGCATCATTACGTCAGCATACTACATAGGTACGTCTCGTACTACAGAGAGCACGCTAAACTCAAAATTTGACATTTTAAAGAAAAACAGGTAAAATCGACAAATATGTAAAACGAATGAACATTAGTCGGGGAGCGTTTGTATAACTAAATTGAAAAAGAAGACCAACAATTTGAGAGTATAATAAGACTCTGAATTTATTTTAAATGACATTGTCATAATGAAGTTATTTATTAATAAGAAAAGCACTTCTTACTATTAATGCGACTTCTGGTGCTGCATGGTTTTGCTGATGGCTTTGTAGTCTGGTTGATTGATACGTGGTGAGGTTTAGCTTCATGGAAATGTTTAGGCTTCCATCTGTTAAACGTGACTGTACGTTGGTCTTGATGTTTATCAGGTGTGAGAAAGACTGCTTGCATGCATATGTGTAGAGCCAAACGTGGTCAATATGGCAAGACTCACACACTGCAGTGTTTGGTATGTGACAGGATGCGTGTTTCAAGTTTTGGCAATCAACTGCGGGTTGAAGTTTTTCCATTTGTGTTTGCTTGCCAGCTCTGCTTGGCTTCATGCAAATGAGCGGATCAAAAACGAGGGAAATTTACCTCTTTACTCATAAACGACACGTGCAGTCTGTGGCTGTTGTTATAATCCAATAAAATCAGAGTTTCAAGGTATCGGACCCGCCCGCATACTGGCATACAGAAAGGATTGGTTCTCCGCTGAGCACCACAGTGACATGTGGCATTGAAAATAGATGTATAGATTTAAATGTGTGTGCTTTATTCATCTGTTTTTGTTTTATTTGATGGCTTTTTTTGTATTTTTATTTAAATGACAGTGAAATTATGTATTCGTTATTCTGTTAAGAAAGGCCACCTGATTTATCTGACAGCCAGATACAGTCATCAAAAGAGCCATCTCTGGCTCGCGAGCCATAGGTTCCCTGGCTTAGAGGAACACCCAATGCTATGCAGGCTACTCGGCCAATCAAAAGTGCTCACAGGCAATGTAGATACTGTAAACAAAGGCGAGGGAAGTAAGGAGAGCTAAGAGCTAAACTAAAGCTAACATTGCACCAGCTTTCCTTACCCACCATTTCCCTCGCGAATATGCCATCCTTGGTGAACAAGATAGATGAGTTACAGCTTTGGATCACTGACAACAGGAAACTTATGAACTATAATGTCATGATATTCACAGAAACATGGCTACACAGAGGAAAACCCAACAATGCTATCAAGCTCGCCGAACATCACATTCTCCGGGCAGACAGAACAGCAGATAACTCCAGTAAAACAAAACAGAGGATTGTGCATTTATGTCAACGTGGCTTGGTGTGCAACCTCTGTCATTGTTGGAAGACACTTCTCAGATAACATAGAGTTCTTATAGTTAAGTGTAGACCTTTCTATCTGCCAGTGGAACTTACTTCTGTACATGTACCTCTGGATGCTAATGCTAAGCTTGCTATGACTGAACTTCATGCAGCTATTAGCAAACAACAAACTGCACACCCATGCAAACCTCAAGAGAGTGCTTCCCAAATTCAAACATGTTTCTTGCCACGCCAGAGGGGATAATACCTTGGACCATGTTTATACTAACATCACTTGAACCTACAAGGCAACCCTCCTGTCCCACTTGGGTCAGCTGATCACCTTTTTTTCTCACCCCCAAGACCATGCCACTCTTTGACCGTGTGAAGCCTTCCGTGAAGACCATCAAAATACAGCCAGTGGTGGTAGACTTTGTGATTCGGAACAGGTTTAATGACAGAAATTGTAGTATGTTTGCCTCTCAGGCCACCCGTGGCTCTAACACAGACATTGACTCATACACTCACTCAGTACTGGAATACATCACACCACAATTGACAGTGTTATCACAAAGAAACACATCATCACATACCATAATCAGAAGTCATGGATGGACAGGGAAGCGCGGCTTCTGCTGAAGGCATGCAACAAAGCTTTCAGATCAGGTGCTGCACAGGCCTACAGTACAGCCAGGGCGGACCACAACCTTAAAGTGGAGGAACACGTCATCAATTTTGAGACCCGATGCATGTAGGAAGGCATTCAGGCTATCACCAACTATAAGCACAGCATTCTCTCACAAACTGCCATGAACATGTCCTTCGTCAATGAGCTGAAATACTTTTTATAGTTGTTTTGACAAGAACAACAAGAACAAGGCTGTAAAGACCAAGCCATCAAATGACCACCAGACCCTTACACTCTCCCTTGTAGAGGTTCATAATGCACCGAGTCGTATTACCACACATAAAGCTGCCGGTCCTGACAGAATTCCTGGTTGTGTGCTCAGTGCCTGTACTGAGCAGCTCACAGGGGTCTTCACAGACTTATTCAACCTGTTATTTTCCCAAGCAACAGTACCAGCATGCTTTTAGACTGTTTCTATTGTGTGAATGCGGAAACACTCCTCCAAAACATGATGACTATCAAATCATATCAATGACTATAAAAAATGACTATCACCCTATTACCTTAACACCCATTGTGATGAAGTGCTTTAAGCAACTGGTCCTGGCACACCTCAAACAATTTCTGCCTCTAACACTACAGCCACAGCAATTTGCATATCAAAGCAACAGGAATACAGAGGAATCTGTATCTTCAGCGCTGCACTATGTTTACTCACACTTGGACAACAAGAAGACATATGCAAAAGGTCTGTTTGTTGACTTCACCTCAGCATTCAACACAGTCATTCTGTCCAAGATAACCACAAAACTTGATCTTGGAATCAATACCTTCCTCTGCAACTGGATCATGGACATTCTAGCCAACAGACCCTAGCACAGTAAGTCAGGCTACAACTGCTCCTTTACCATCATACACAACACTGGGAAACCTCAAACCTCGGGGCTGTGTGCGCCTACTCCATCATAAAGTTTTCAGATGACACCACGTTGGGTGATCTGACTCTTCATTGACAATGATGAGTCTGACTACAGGGTAGGGCTGAAGCACCTAGCTGTATGGTGCACTGAAAACAATCTGCTCCTGAACAGCAGCAAAACCAAGGAGTTCATTGTGGACCTCCGGACTTCCGGTCACTCATGACCCTATCCATATCAATAACATGGCTGTCAAATGTGTTTCTAGGTTCAAATTCCTGGGCACCCATATTCACGGAACCTGTCCTGGTCAAGCAACACCTTCAACCTTATCAAGAAGGTCCATCAGTACCGGTTCTTGTTGAGGACACTGAAGAAGAACCACCCATCTGTTGACATCCTAGATAACTTCTACCGTTGCACAATAGAAAGCATCCTTACCAAATACTTTATAGTCTGGTATGGGAATTGCTCTGCTGCAAACCACAAGGCACTGCAACGGGTGGTGAAAACCACCCAATGCTTCACAGGGTCTCCACTTCATTCTTTTGAAGATGTCCACAAGAAGTGACGTCTCTGCTGGACGCACAACATTTTCAGGGACTCCTCTCATCCTGCCATCAGATTCTTTCAGCTCATCCCTACTAGAAAGTGCTTCAGGGGCCTTCTGACAAAAAACAACGAGTTTAGGAACAGCTTCGTTCCCACAGCTATCACCTTACTATACAACCTTCTCTTCCAATCCACACAACACCATATCAGTACCATTCATACCATCCATATCATTCATGCACATACACATGCTTCCACTATTATAATTTATTCACAGTGTATATATATATATATATATATATATATATATATATATATATATATATATATATATATATATATATATATATATGCACACACACACAGACACACACAGTAGTACCTTGACTTCTGGCTGTCCCAAATACTGAATTTTCCACGATACGAGCTTCGATCCCACCAACAATCTGCCTCATACAAAAAGCAAATTTTCTACTTACGAGCTCTGCTGGGGAAATAGATTTTCTGGGTTGATTAACCTTGTAGTCTTCCGTGTGTATTCCTCTGTGCACCAAGAAGGCCTTGTGCAGTGCTTCTCAATTATTCTCTGTTATGCCCCCTATAGGAAGAAAAAAGAACAATTTAACCACCACCCCCGCACACACGCGACTATAAATAGTGTTTACAGCATTTCATATCGTTTAGTCTGGTCTGGTACCTTCCTAGTCATAGGACGACTCTTGGCAACCTGGCAAGAAGGATAAAACCTTGAGTATCATCTTCATGGAGGTTTTCTTAGCAAGGATAGTGCAGTGGTTTGCCGCTGCCTTCTGTACGATGCGAACTTACGGGCAGACTAGAACAGCCAATTAACCTACTCTGCACATTTTTGGACTGTGGGAGGAAACCAGAGTACCCGGTGGAAACCCACGCAAGCACAGGGAGAACATACAAACTCCACACAGAAACACCCAGGCCGGGAATCAAACCCAGGCCTTCTTGCTGTGGGGCGGACATGCTAACCACTCTCCATATACCACTAGACCACCACTGCCCATATATATATATATATATATATATATATATATATATATATATATATATATATATATATATATATATATATATATAGGGATCCTTCACTACTTCGCACTTTAATTCATGTGCTCTCAGTGCATCGAGGTTTTTTGTAAATATTCATCGAATTAAAAAATAAGTAAATTCAGGAAAAATAGGGAAAAAATTAAGGAAAATGCCGCAAAACAAATTATGCAAAAAAAAAACCCCAAAAAAACAACAACAAAAAAAACTCCCCTCAAAGCTATTTACATTTTTATGTGTGTATTTATATTTTATTTACATCTTATGCATTATTTTTGAATGATTAACTGTTATTATAAGCATTTATAGTGTTGAATATGTATTTCTTGATATTATATACACATATACATGTACATATACATCAGTCAGGGGTTGGTTGATCCTACTTCGAGGAATTGAACGGTCGTGGGGGCATCTCATTCCCAGTTAACCGCGGAAAGTGAGGGATCCCTGTATATATAGCACACACACATCACATCTGTGTATTTGCATATTACGTATATACATACTGTAGACTTTAACACTACATTTATTTTATTCTTTCGTATAGTAATATATAACGTGTATATTACTCCTATGCAAGTTAATGCTCATTTATTCACACTTTTACTGCCCATAGCTGTACATAACCGCTCATATAACTTATACATAATCTGTACATAATTGTTTCCTAACTGTACCTACTGCACATTAACTACTCCACAAACTGTACAATAACAACAAACTGTTGGATGCTAAACCGAATCCAATCTAATCTAAGAAAAAGATGTAATGTAAGACTTCACAGAGCTGGGGGGGGGGGGGGGGTAATGCTTTAACGACATGGGGCTAACGCCATCCGGTCCTGCTGCCTTGTCTATGTTTAGTCTTTTCAGCTGTTTCTGATCATAAGTGAAGTTGACATGTGGGGTTGGGGTGTCAGGTTTATTACAGGAGACAGAAGTGCAGTAAGGAGAAGGAGAGCGAACAATGTGGCGGGGGAGTTCAGGCTTGCTCCTGATGAGTTAGAAGTGAGCTCATCAGTATCCACATGCAGTGGATCCAGTATGTCGAATCTGTTAAAAAATGTATTCTGCTCGTGGGCTCTGTCCTCACCGCTCTCAGCTCCACTGCTGATGGATGACCTGAAATCAGTAATGGCCTTCATACCACTCCAAACCTCTCTCATGTTGTTTCCACTCCAGCTTTATTCCGGAAATGTCTTCAGTCTCCCTAACCTTGACTCTCAGTGAACTTTGGTTTGTTCTCACATCCTCTTTCCAGCACTGAATGCCCTCTTCTTGTTGAGGAGTCACCCTTCTTTGTGTAACAAAAGATAATTTGAGCCGGTTCAATGGTGTCGGTACAGAAATATATTTAATGTGAAATACACTCAGTGAGCCCAACCATATGATCGCAGTGGGGCTTACAGAGTGCTTGCCTCTTCCGACCATCTCCTCAGAACCCCTGTAGTCACAGGTTTCCGCTTCACAACAGGCACATAGCATAAAGAAAGATAAATTAAGTTGTGGACTGATGTCCTGAGTGGGGGGAGGAGTGGACTGTAGGCATCCTTTGTGTTTGCATACAGCAGGTTTAAAGTTCTCTCCTCTCTGATGGGACAGTCTGCATACTGCACAAAGTATGGCAGGGTAGTGTCCATGGTGACATGGTTGATGTCACTGGAGATCAGACTGAAAGCACCTGAGTACTGAGTCTGTGAGCGGGCTATAGTAGCATGAACAGTGTCAAAAGCAGCTGTGGAGTTGGCAGAAAGAGAAACATAAACAGCCAGTAAGATAACATGGGAAAATTCCCCAGGCAAATAATATGGTCTGATTCCAACAGCACACAGTTCAATGTCCAGTCCACAACTCCACTGTTTGTGATGGTCATGTGGGCAGGGTTATACAACCAGTTATTGACAAGAACAGCAACATTTACCACTTGCAATGAAGTCTCTGTTGGTCTGGACATTGTGGATTCAAGCTCATATATTCAAATTTGAGAGTCACTGTACATGTAAACGCGGTGCTCGTATCAAGTACAGACAAAAGTATATGGAGTCGTACGTGTGATATGAAACCCGACTCTTTCTGTGCTTGTGTAGGTTTCCTCTGGGTGCTCCAGTTTCCTCTCACTGTCATAACACAGGTTAATTGGCTGTTCTTCATTGCCCATAGGTGTGAGTGTGAATTATTGTGTGTGTATGTGTGTGTCACCCTGCAATTAACTGCCAAGCTGTTCAGGGCATAGCCTGCCATTGCCAAGAGTCAACTTTTTAATGGGATTCCCATCACTTTTTCTCCCTTGATTTAGTCATAACCCATTCAACCTGTCAAGTACTGACTTTCCTATTGGATGGCCACCACTTTTTTAAGGTGGGCGCAAATATGTATGTGCTTATTGTTCTGCCACCCGGCTCTTTGGGTGGCCTAACGCACTCAATAGAAAAGTGATATCCGTCCCCTTGTACAAATGAGCTCACAGACACTCATGATTGGCTGGTGATTGATGTGAGTGACAGCAAAGTGAGCATATGCCATTCCTCCCTCCCGTAAAAGCTTGACCAACTAATCCTTTTGCTCTTTTGGACTCCCCGTCATGGATTGGTGTTTAATGGTTGTGCACACTGTCAATGATATTCACAAATGAAAAGATACATCTGCCACTGTTTGGTGGAATATATCTTTTGAAAATCTGGATATAGTTCTTAGAATCTGGACACACCTACTGGTATGCAGACACCTGTCCTATTCAGGAAGAAATACGTTTTTTTTTTTTTTTCAAACTGAAGACAACAAATCTGGAAAGAGAAAAGACTTGATGGCATGTTACACCGTGTTGACAATGCCAGTCATTTACATTGATATCTGTCACCCTTTGTTTTTCAGGTGCCACTGATCTTACCCAGAATTCCCTTCGAGAACATATGATGAGATGAGTGACACAAGAAGAGAGTTCATCTCTGGTGAGTGTTTATGATGCCACTACTAACATTGATGCAGTGCAAGAAATCTCGAATTTAAACATTTCCGATCACATTTAAAGCTGTGTCAGGTGGTATAGCAACCGGTAATAAGGTAAAGTGGGTGTGACTAAATGGGTGATGTGCTAAATGGGTTGGATGCCTTTAAAAGTCAAGTTTATAGATACAAATGAATAGCAGGTAATCTTAGAAATCAAGGCTGAATAAGTACGGATGCGAAGCATTTAAAGGTTTAACTCTTTCCCCAATCCTTTTTCTGAACGACGGTCTTATTCGGGTCATGGGGAGGCGGGAGCTTATTTCAGCCAACTCTTGGCAAAGGCAAGGTAAACCCTGAACAGCTCATCACTATATTGCTGAGTCTAGCGAAGTCTGAACCTGGGACCTTATTGCTGTGAGCTGGACATGCTAATCAAACCTGACTTTGCCCCTTTCAACATTTAAACGTTGGTACCCTCTATGTGATACATACCTGTTTCATGCAAAAGGAGAAGTTTTGTTTCCTGGCAACAAATCATGGTGCTTGACCAGTGAACAGATTTTTATTTTTTTCAAAAATTCTGTCATTTTGTACCACAAATGTCTGGAATGCTAATTTTCTTAAATAGCCATTTTTCGACTGATGAGACTGGAACGGTTCCCGGAGCAAAACAAAGTGATTAGATGACCTTGATTTGACAGTTAGCCCAGCAATCTGGACAGAAAACACTCAGCAATAGGGAATTCCACAATGATACACCACCTGTCAAATTTGCATGTGTTTATTTATTTATTTGTTTGTCTGAAAATTTGAAATTATGAAGTTATGAAAAACAAACAAAAATAAAACCAGATTGTTTTTAAATATCTTTTGCTGAACATCCTCAATTCTGGATAATGTGACAGATGTTTTCATTCATGTTCTCATCAACAGATCTACTGTTGTATATCATCGATTTTTTTTTATTTAGTTATTCTCGTGTTAATTCACTTAAGCATGAAGTGCGCGTTGGAAAAACCTAATGATTGAAAAAAAAAAAAAATGACATAGAAATATCTGTAATATCAACATTTCCCTTAAATGGGGGCAGCCGTAACCTAAAGATAAGAGAAGCAGCTTTGAGACCAAAAGGTCGCTGCTTTGATTCTTGAATCAGCAAGAAATATTTGTGGTGGTGCGGGAATGAGCTGGGCCTTCCCTTTCTCCACGTTCATGGATGAAGTGCCCTTGAGCAAGGAACTTAACCCCCAACGGTTCTCTGGATGCCCCAGTGTGTGTGTGGCAGCCCACTGTTCTGAGTGTGATTGCTCACTTTGGATGAGTTAAATGCAGAGCAGTTAATTTCCCTTTTAATGCAGTAAAGTAAAAAATGAATTAAAAATGTGACATTAAATTAGGACAAAAATGCTGCGTATTCAAATCGTTACACTTTAAATGCACTTAGCATTAGCAAGTATTGCAAAACGTCTTGTAAACATGCTGAACCGGTGACAGGAGCGGCTGAATAATAATGCAATTTAAACCTCAGTATGTGAGGATAGAAAAAAAAAAAATTTGTTTGCGCAATAACACTATAAAACAAAGTACTTAAATGCTGTTTGTTGGCTGAAGAGTTTCCATCGGAAATCATTGCTCTATGCTCGTCACACAAAGGCACACAATATCTAGACCAGTGGGCAGCATTTCTATTTATGTTGCTAATGTTTTCTGCATTAGCATGCTCAATAGTCTGGAAATCTGTTTTTTTTTGACTGTGCTGTGGAGAGTAATGAGGCAATCGATGGATTGCTAGGCTGCATTTTTAGCATCATACTTAGCCTGTCAGCTGATACCGACTTCATGAATATGTTGGTTATTGACTGCTGTCATTTACTAATATTGGAGCATCTGTTTGGAGAAGTGTGTGTGTGTGTGTGTGTGTGTGTGTGTGTGTGTGTGTGTGTGTGTGTGTGTGTGTGTAATAGATAAGATAGGGTTTCTGATCAGGATACAAATCCTGTGGTACGTAAAGGTCCACGACTGGAATAAAACTTGCTTATACTGTCGACCTGAATTACTGATGTAGTGTCACGCCCATCCATTCTCACATCTCAGTGAAAGAAAAGAGCATCAGAGACTCTCAGATGGCGTCTGTGCCTTTCCACGCCTGATTCCATGGATAAAAAGAAGAAACTCTGCATCAGAACTTTGCTCATTATAGCAAAAGAGAAAAATGAGAATCAGTAAATGTTGTAAACACTAAGTAAGCTCCTGCTGTGTTCACATGTCATGTGAGTGATTTTAAGAGGAAGAGTCACGTGAACTCTCGATTTTATAAGAATTTCTTCTTAATTATTTTTTATTATTATTTTCTGTAACATATAAAATAAATTATCCTTTCCAAATTAAAAAAAAAAAAAAAAAAAAAACAGGGAAAGAAAGAAAAAAAAGAATATCCATTTTGCTACTTCAGGGTTTTGTCCCCCCAGTGCAGCTAACTGGGTTATCACAGGCCAGCCGTGTTTCTCACTGTCTGTAGTGAGAGGTTCATGTAAAAGAACCTGATGGAAAGCCATCAGCATGTTTCTGCCCTGCAAAGGCCTGGCGAGCTGTCCAGGATGTACTCTGACCTCGCCCAGAGTGGGCTGGAATGGGCGCCAGCCTCCCCGCGACCCTAATTAGGATTAAGCGGTTCAGAAAATGAACAAATGAAGGGTTTTGAGATCTTATTTTACTGTCACCAGCCTTGTTTGTAAAGGATTCTTGTTGTCCTGTTTCCTGGGGAGACTCCATCACCAGCTCATTAATCTAACAGAAAAATATTTAATTAGCTGTTGCTTCTTAGCCTGGTCATTTGTTGTTATGCACCAAATTTAAACATACTAGTAAAACAAAAGAGAAAAGAAAATATACATTTTTAATTTAGTTTCAGTAATTTGGATCAACATGCATACTTGCTAACTAGCTTGCTAGCAATTTAAAAAAAAAACAAACAAAAAAAAAAACGTAAAATGGAAAAAAAACATAAAACGGATAAACATAAGTCAGGGAGCATCTGTATATATGCCAAATCCTTTATCTTGCATATGTCACTTTAATTTAATAGAAGAGTACCTTGTTTGTTTGTCCATTTTTTTTTTTTTTTTTTTAGTTTTCTGCATTTTAAAATTTGATTGTTTGAGGTACCCTCAGGTTCTGTGGGTCATTACGGTCACAGATATTGCTGGCTTGCTCTGTGACTACGGTTGCTGATTTTAGCCAACAAAGTCTCAGACAGTCTCAGAGAATCTGTAACCACGTTTGCGACCATACTTGGGGATAGTTAGCGATATGGGGCCAGTTGTTCAAAACACGGTTATTTTTTAACCACTGGTTAAGTAGAGTTAACCGATCGTTAAATTTAACGCTGCCATTATCTTGTTGTTCAAAACGCGGTTAACTTTAACCGAGTGTTAACTTGACGTTAAAGTTAACACACCTAAGGACCCACGTTAAATTTTTAACAGTGTGGTTATCTTGCAAGATGGCGTTCATGGCCAACGCTGCATTCATGATGCCGCATCAGTGGGGGTGGATTCTTATAAATATTATTAATATTATAGTTCAACCAAAAACATTATTCAATTATATATCAAACTACATCTGCAAGTACATGTGCAAAATACATTTAGAAATTGAGCCAAAGTTATTTATCTATTCCAAGGCACAAACAAATATTAATACATATTTACAGCACAAAAACATACGATTCATTTTATAAAAGTCCTGAGCATTAGGCTGCAGATCCAGGCCAGATGGCTTATGATTATTTTAGCCATTCATTCTCTGTGCGTCAATATTTGTGTCCTAACACATGTGCAGGAGCCGGAGGCGGTACTAACAAACTGTGCTTTATTCTCACACTCACACTTTGTTTGATTGACAGTGTTCAGCTATTATTGCTTACTGCTAATATTATGTTTGTTGATTGGTTAGCTTGAGCTAGATTGAGATGGTTTGGACATGTACAGAGGAGGGATAGTGAGTATATTGGCAGTAGGATGCTGAGGTTGGAACTACCAGGCAGAAGGCCTCGAGGAAGACCAAAGAAGAGATTTATGGATGTGGTGAAGGAAGACATGAAGGTCGTTGGAGTCAGAAAAGAAGATGCAAAGGACAGGGTGAGATGGAGGCGGATGATTTGCTGTGGCGACCCCTGAAGGGAGCAGCGGAAAGTAAAAGAAGAAGAAGAAGAAGATTGGTTAGCTTGAGCGTGCGCATGCGCAGTGCCCGTTACATGTTAACTTTCGGTTTACTTCCTGACTCTAGTCATGCGGGACTTATCTCCGACTTTCTCTTCAATAACAGTCATTAAATTTATTTATAAGATTGTGAATACACATAATTACTTGTCCAGCGGAACTCAACTCTTGCTTGGGGGAGGGGAGGTGCACGTGCACCCTGTGCACCCCCAGCCTACGCCCTTGATCAGCTGCCTTCTGATGTTTCAGCGGCTGGGTTGGGTAGTACTGTACTGTATTCACTGCAGACTTTGCAGATATGCAACACAGCAGGTGGTTGGGGAATCGCGCAGAGTTTCAAACGTACACACACAATATATATATATATATATATATATATATATATATATATATATAATATACAAGCGCATGTATTATTGTTGATCGACATTTTTATAATATTAAAAAGTGTTAATGTTTAATGACCCCTTAGTGCTAACCAGTAATGTTAATCACACTGTTAGCTTTGACGGCAACGTTAACTAACGACGTGACTAACCATGCTTTGAACAATGCATATTTAACGGTCGGTTAGATAACGGCCAGTTAAAAATTTAACCAGCTGTTAGGGGTTAACCAGTGGCTAAAATAATCATTTTTTGAACAACCGGCCCATGGTTGCTCATTACAAAGAATGGTTACCAGCCACTGCCATCTATCGCACTGACATTCGATGGCTCAAAAAAAAATCACAGGTAGTTGCTAAAGAATGAAAATGAGACCGAGCCTGTTTACTTTTTATGTCATCTGAGAAAGTTTTACGTGGTTATTTCATACCTTAAAAAAAAAAAAAAAAAAAAAAAAAAAGACTTGGAACACTCCTAATGTTTTTCACTCAGTCTGTTGAGAAGCAATTATTGAATTCACCTTACATATGAGATGGAAAATTATTCTATTGAGACACTGTTATTCGCCGAGGCTGAAGACCAACCAAATTATTCAGCATATCACATAAAAGCCGAAAGAAAAATAAAGATCTTATTAGTCTTTCAAAATATTTTTTTAAATATGCATTCTCTGAGTAGGTGAGGTGGGATATAACAGAGAGATGCCTAAAATGGCATTTTTATAAGCAGCAATTAAGTAATAGTAAATAAATAACAATAGTTATTTGAATCATTTTGTATCTTTGCTCTATTACTGTATTCCTGAAACTGTCACAGAAAGAGCTTTAAAAAAAAAAAAAAACTTTTGATATGTTTAAAAAATGTTGTAGATACAGAATTAATGACAGGAAGCACTTCCCACTTCCCACCGAACTTCCAAAAGAGAGAAAAACATAATTTTCAATATTCTATGCTGTGTGTTCTTTTTCCACTTCTATAAGCTTCACTCAAATAGTCATTCATTTATTCATTTTCATTACCGTTTAATCCTAATTAGGCTCACATAGAGGCTGGCGCCCATCTCAGCCGATTCTGGATGGGGTACACCCTAGACAGCTTGCCAGGCCATCATAAGGCAAAAAGACACCGACGGCTATGCAGCGCCTCTTGACATAAGTTGGCAATGGTTCTTTTACGTGAACCTCTCACCATAGACAGTGAGAGACATGGCCTTTGATAACCCAGTTAGCTGCACTGGAAGGACAGCAGTGACAACCACTCACAGTGGGACTTGAACCCCCAACCTTAGGGTCAGCAACCAGCACCATACCACCGAGTCACCACTGTCTTGTATTAGGATTAAATGACTGTAAATCTGCTTTTTTGGTGAACTGCAATACCCAGGCGTTTAAAGCCCAGCTTAAATACTTTTTGTACTCATAATTCATATATTTTTAATTCCCATGGATGTTGAACATGAGTAAGAAAAAAAAAAAGAAAGAAAAAAGGACATTCAGTTCCCATTGTTTAAATACTAGATTTTCATGGAAACCTACATGAAAAACCACTCTGACTATTTTTGGTTTTCTTGAGCCATGCAGTGTGTGCTTGACACAAGCATTTTGTGTAACTCTGCTTGATAATAAAGCCGATAAATAGTTTGAGAAAAATCGAATACTGCAGCGGCTATTCAAACCTTTCGTGGAGCTTCTTTAGAAAGCTGCCATCGAGATGCTGTTGTGTTGTGAATATCACATGAAATACCCCTTACCTCTTAATGATGAGAGAAAATGTCCGTCCTATTACATTCATTCATTATATTTCTGAACCGTTTAACCTTAATTAGGGTCATGAGGAGGTGGGCGCCCGTCTCAGCCTACACTGGGTGAGGGCCAGTGGGCACACCACGCACAGCTTGTCAGTCCATTGCAGGGCGAACACTCACACAAACACCATCCCATTACATTAGATCATAAACAAGTCTTTAATGTTAAATCATATGCTTTTAATGCATACTTCAAACATATTATTAAAAAAAAAGTTCCAGAAGTCATCCTTTTATTACTGTATTATAATATGTTAATAAACTATCAAAAAAGGGTGTGTACATTATGCTGGAAATTCTGACTGTTTCAGTTCCTCAACAAAGCTGTAGACTGATTTTTTAGTCAGCCATCGATAAAGCTGTAGTTTAACAACTGGTAAATGGGGGCAATGGTGGCCTGGTGGTAAAGGGCGCTGGATTGCTGATTCTAGGGTTGGGGGTTTGAGTCCTACTCGCCACAAGGTTGTCATTGTCCCCCCCAGTGCAGCTAACTGGGTTATCAAAGGCCGGCCATGTCTCTTACTGTCTATGGTGAGGGGTTCATGTAAAGGAACCATTGCTGACTTTCGTACAGAGGAGCTCCATAGCCGTCAGCGTCTTTCTGCCTCTTGCTGAAGGGTTGTGTCAGGAAGGGCATCCAACGTTAAAAAAAAAAAAAAAAAAAAAAAACCTATGCCCAATCAAAACATGCAAATCATTAATATGACTTCCATGCAGATGGAGGCAGATGATTTGCTGTGGCAACCCCTGAAAGGGAACAGAAGAAAGGGAAACAAGAACTTTAACAGCTGGGAAATAAAGGAAATGAAAGTATCTGCATGTCCTTGTCTTCACAACATAAAAAAATAAAATAATTATGCTCCTTTGTCGCTAGCTAGCTAGTTAGCATCTGTGAGGTCTACGCGGTGAGCATACTATACAGTTAGTGATGCTTCCAATTGATCCTGAACTCATAAAGCTAAAAACAAAATATGGAAATATACAAAATATGTGATTATAGGAATCATCTTCTTTTCCTTTCGGCTTTTCCCTTCAGGGGTCGCCACAGCGAATCATCCGCCTCCATCTCACCCTATCCTTTGCATCTTCTTCTCTTACACCAACGACCTTCATGTCATCCTTCACCACATCCATGACTCGTCTCTTTGGTCTTCCTCTAGTCCTTCTGCCTGGTAGTTCCAACCTCAGCATCCTACTACCAATATACTCACTATTCCTCCTCTGTACATGTCCAAACCATCTCAATCTAGCTTTGTCTCCAAAACGTCTTACATGTGCTGTCCCTCTGATGTGCTCATTCCTAATCCTATCCATCCTCGTTACTCCCAAAGAGAACCTCAACATTTTCATCTCTGCTACCTCCAGCTCTGCCTCCTGTTTTTTTCCCAGCGCCACTGTTTCTAAACCATACAACATCACTGGCCTCATCACCGTCTTGTACACTTTTCCTTTCATTTTTGCCGATACCTTCCTATCACACATCACACCGGACACTCTTCTCCAACCATTCCAACCAGCCTGCACACTCTCTATTGTTCTGGATTGTTGAGCCTAAATACTTAAAATCCTCCACCTTCTTTATCTCTGCTCCCTGTAACCTCACCGTTCCTCCTGGGTCCTTGTCGTTCATGCACATGTATTCTGTCTTACTGAGGCTAGCCTTCATTCCCCTCCTTTCCAGGGCATACCTCCACCTCTCTAGATTTTCCTGCACTATGTGATTATAGGAATATTACTGTAAAATGAAATTTTTTTTTTTTTTAACCAAACATGATTTTACTAGCTTTTTTAAGAACTTGATTTATTGACATGAAAGACATTTTTGGAGTTAAGGAGAATAGATATCATAAAATGGACAAATAAACCCCACCCCAAATTCGTCCGCCATGTCTAAATCACTGGTTCTGAATTTTCTCAATACTCATGCTGTTGTAGACTATCTCTATTTCCACGCTTAGAACAACCTAAATATTGAGGGAATAAAATGAAGGTTACATCACAGGGCCGCAGTAATTGTGCCAAATGTCCGATAGCAACATTCAAGCAACGTTAAGCATTATCTCATGGCTTTTCAGTAATGAGAAAGAATAATTAATGTGATTTATTATACTCATATATTGTGGGGCCAGTGGCGTAGTGGTTAGGGTGCTGCGCTCATGATCAGGAGGTTGCGAGTTCGAATCCCACTGAGACCCTCACTGTGCTAAGACCCCTGGGCAAGGTCTCAACCACAAGTGTGTCTCTGTTCACCCAGCAGTATAAATGAGTACCAGTAAAAATATACTGGGAAGGTAACCTGTGATGGACTAGCGTCCCATCCAGGGGGAGTTGAACTCCTGGTCGCTTCACGCTATGGAAACCGGGGATAAGCACCGGCCTGATGAGCCACGAGGCTCGGGTGTAAAACCCTAACAGACTTATTATACTCATATATTGTCAATATATATATATATTTTTTTTTTGCTAAATTGTGCTAGGTTTACACAAAAATATGAGAGATCTGTGCTTTCTCGTTCAGTGATTAACATTATAGCACACATACAGTGTTGCTAGGCAACTGAAACATGGGTTAAACAGTTTCGCTTGCTAGCATGTAGTACTTAAATATTATATTTAGAGTTTAAGAAGGTAGAATGAAAATGACAGACAGATGTCTGGAATTTCGACTTTTTTCTCAGATCTGTCAGTAGAATATTATTAATATGCCTAGATCAGGAAAGAAATTTTTAATGTCAATTAGCTTTGGGTGCAAAAGAGCACAGAGAACGTGATATTAGTGGATATTCAATTGTGCACTTTTAGCCCTTGTGTGTGTGTGTGTGGGGGGGGTCCAGAAAGAGAGTGCTGAATTGCTGCAGTCCTTTAAGCTGTGTGTGTCACTTTCATCGAACTGCAGTATGCATAGGATATGTGCTGCTGAGTAATGCCAAATCTTCACCTTCTGTTGTGTGTGTGTGTGTGTGTGTGTGTGTGTGTGTGTGTGTGTGTGTGTGTGTGTGTGTGTCCTCTCTCCTTATCTCTCTAAATGCCAGCAGGACTTCTATCATAGTGAGCCTCTTGAAACAGACAATGACAGCCTCATATGCTGTCTACATACACACACACACACACACACACACACACACACACACACACACACACATTTCAATGTGTACTTGAATCATCAATGAATAGTCAATTTTATTACTTCATTTTCGTGATTGAGCTGCAGCAGATAATTGCGGTGCATCAATACTCATTAAGCCTAATTGTGTAATTGCAGTGTAATTAACATATAATTATCATGGATTATAATTATAATCCAATATACAGTCTTAATAAAATGTATAAAAATAAAGTGCTTTAAGGAAAAATAAACAGGATGTGAGCAAGCAATCAGGCAACACGTTGGTGTAGTGGCACCAGAAGAGCACATCTGCCTCACAGCAAGAAGGTTCTGGGTTCGATTCCAATATCGGATGTTTCAGTGGAGTTTGCATGTTCTCCCCGTGCTTGCGTCAGTTTCCTTTGGGTACTCTGGTTTCTTCCCACAGCCCAAAAACATGCACACTAGGTTAATTGGTTGTTTCAAATCACCCCTAGGTGTGAGAGTGAATGTTGGTCCTATAATGGCCTCGGGAGCTGTCCATGGTATACCTCCCAAACCTATGTAGGATTAAGTGACTTAGAAAAGCATTTTTTCCCCCATACTTACAAATGGACTTACTTGTGTGTGTGTGTGTGTGTGTGTGTGTGTGTGTGTGTGCGTGTGTGTTCATTTTGGATAGATTCATTTCAGAGGTCAAAATTTCTCTTGCAGATTTAATATAGTTAAAATAAATAAATACACAGTGACATGCATTCAGCGGAGCCAGGTAGGGCAGAGTCTCTGCTGTCAATTTTGACAAGAAAAAAAAAGTTAATCATAGAATATAATAAATGTTAATATGTTTCAGCTGGTATGTATTACAAACCCTTTTACCATTCAAATCCAACAGTACAATATATTTTTTCAATGACGAATAGAAATTCCTTCTGTCCCATTCAGATACAAGGCAGAGCTGAGTGGTGAGGTCGTGCTGTTCTTTGGTACTCAGTGAATTGTGTCCCTCACAACCTGCGCTAGTATGCGATGTCACTCTATATATCGCAAATGAAATTATTTCAAACTTTCAGATTATATGCTCTGCCTTTTTGTAATGTGGATAATGTATCCTTGTAAGTAATTGAATTCATTCATTCATTCATTCATTCATTCATTTATTTTCTGAGCTGCTTAATCCTAATTTGGGTCGCGAGGAGGCTTGCGCCCATCTCAGCTGACTCTGCGCAAGGGCAGAGTACACCTTGGACAGTATGCCAGGCCATTGCAGGGTAAAAGTCAGCAATGGTTCTTTTACATGAACCTCTCACCATAGACAGTGAGAGACATGGTTGGCCTTAGATAACCCAGTTAGCTGCATTGGGGGAATACCAGGTAATAACTAAAGGAAGACCAATGCACTTGGAATAGATTTAAACCTCAAATGAAGTATGTAACACATATCTGTGTAACAATTCTGATATTAGATGTAAAACACAGCACATTATCTGCTGTCAGTCAAATCATGAATTATACTGTATACTACTTTGAGTTCATTTGTATTTGTAAATCTGACTCTAAAAGAGTCAGTGCCTCACCAGCTGTCAACCTCCCCACACTGTGGATCAAAAAGCAGAGTTTCAGAAGCAAACCAGTGCAAGCACAGGGAGAACATCACATGATCTTTCTGCTGTGAGGTAAACATGGTAACCACTACGCCACTACACCTTTTTTCCTGTTTGGAATATGGGTGTTCTCTGAAAGGCATTTTTAGAATTGTGTGCATCACTCATGCCATACAGTCGCCCCCCCGACTTACGAAATTAATCCGTTCCAGCGCCTTTTTTGTAATGCAGGAGTTCCGTCAGTAGGGGTCGCATTTAAATGTTAAACGCCTGATTCGTTCCAAGGATCCAAAGACAACCCCATAAACCCTTTAAAAATTATTAAAGTACAAAATATGTGAAATATGTGTTCAAAGTAAAAGAAATTCATTTATTAAACCATTTAAACATTATTAACATATTAAACCATTCTATTAACATATTTATTAATTAAACCATTATTAAACATATTTATTAACACACACACACACACTCACACACACACACACACACACACACACACACACACACACAAACACTCACACACACATTAAATGTTTATTGTAGCACTGCGGGCCACGCCCACAAGACATGGAATTCAAATTCCCTGCCTGACAGATCGGAGGTCCAAACTCAACTTTAACTTGATTCCTTGAGGGATCGGAATTCCAGATGAGCTCAAATGCACCACATTTATTAAACATTTACTGAATTAAACAATTTAAAAACCAAACTAAAAACTAAAAGAGTTAAGCTTCCTTCTCTCTCTCTCTCTCTCTCTCTCTCTCTCTCTCTCTCTCTCTCTCTCTCACACACACACACACACACACACACACACACACATATAGACGGGATGTTTTATTTAAAGTCGGATTACAGTACCTGTTTGAAAGATCAGCGGTCCTCACTGTATTTCCACTTTAAGGTCTCCTTCTGGTTCTGTCATTCCTCCTAGCCAATGGGAGGCCAACGGGGCGGGATGTTGAGAGACAGCCAATGAGAGAGCAACTCGCGCACCGTGTGAAATTTTGATTGGCGCGTTTGAATTTTGAATTTCTTTTCATAAGAGGGGGTTGTTTACGTATCCCAAGGACGAAAACTTAGGAAAATGTTTTTCGTAACCCGGGATTTTCGTACCCATGGGGTTTCGTAAGTCGGGGGCTGACTGTAATAGGGCAGGCCTGTAGTGAGGGTGGGAGGGGAGGGAGTTCAGAGATTTCAAATGAACCACCCATATTCTGCCCAAAGGTTTTCCTACATAACAGTATAATTTTTTTTTTCAGTGATTGTCCAATTTCATTGAAAACATCAATCACCTACGGAAATCCTCAGTGTCTCACTCAGTGACTGGCTGACATTATATCGGCAGCCAGCCAGGCTCACGAGACGGAATAAAGGCACTAGTTAGCGGTGGACTCAAGGACGAGATTAGCTTCGTCCGGCAAATGTGTTGGCTAATGACATCATTACATCAGTCGTTATTGATATTCCGGGGCGCTCATGTCGGATGCAGCACAACAGAATGTTCAAATAGTTGTTCACGCATTTTCATCATTTCCAACAATTTTATTGATAATACCACGGTATATTATGAATCATATCACTAGTTATAAACACAATATATTGAAGGTGGTGTTGTGTACAGTTTGTGGGTGTGTTTTGTTGTGTTGTGTGGGTTGTTGTGCTCATTTGAATCAGTTTTTTACATGTAAGCTGACCTTAAGTCAAGAAGGATCAAGGAAGTACAAAGCTTCGTAAAGGCTTTAGAAGTGATTTTACAGTGAATATGGTTTACTGTGATGTATGTCATGTCAAAGGTTATGACCTATTTGCTCATTTCAATTTAATTAAGGCTTGCTATTTATAGACCCATTTAGGCATCTTTTGGAGACTTTAAGTGTTACTTATCATTTCAATTTGAAGTTTTATGATGTGTTTTTGAAAGTTTTATACATCTATTCATCCATCATTATTCATTGTTTGTAACCGCTTAATTCTAATTAGGGTTGTGGGGAGGCTGATGCCCATCCCAGCTGACTCCGGGTGAGAGCAGTGTACACCCTGGACAGCTCGCCAGGCCATCATAGGGAAGAAACACGCTGACGGCTTTGCAGCTACTCTTGACGAAAGTCAGCAATGGTTCTTTTACATGAACCGCTCACCATAGACAGTGAGAGACATGGCCAGCCTTTGATAACCCAGTTAGCTGTACTGGGGGGACAGTAACAACCTCTTGAGAGTGGGACTTGAACCCTCAACCTTAATATCCATGAGCCATCACCTTTACCACCAGGCCACCACTGCCCTCAAGAGAAAACAAGTACAATCAATATTTCTCAAAGAGTAATTAATCTTCAAGTCAGAGGGCTTTGCACCAGCAAGAAGATTTCTTTACCACCAGTGTACACCCGTGGGTCTATCCCAACTAATATAGCTCACATACCAACACATGAGACTGCAAAGGCTTGTGCCGAGAAGAAATTTCACCTTTTGCAGGACTGTAAACTAGGTTTCCTTATTGGGTACCAGGCTCACAAGCTTTGTTTCCAAGCGAAGTTATGTCTGGTGGAGGAAATTAACCTCATGCCCGATGTACAGACCTCCTATGGCACATCGTTCGCTGTGGAAATCCCTGCTTAGACTATAGTGATTCATTGGAATCAGCCATCAATTAATGGTGTGAAATGTAACACCGTGTATGAAGCTTTCTGTCAATCTCAGAACTGAAGGTCACTATGTGTATCAAACCAAGATAAAAAAAAAAAAAAAATCTAACTTTAAGCACCATGAAGTTTCTTGAATCAGAAAAGGTCTCGAGAAGATGTTTGCATCTTTCAGTAAGACGTGAGATTTCTATTGAAGCTGAGAAATGTAAACAAGCAGAGAACAAATGCTGGAAAATCTAGAGAGATGGAGGTATGCCCTGGAAAGGAGAGGGATGAAGGTTAGCCTCAGTAAAACAGAATACATGTGTTTGAACGACAAGGACCCAAGAGGAACGGTGAGGTTACAGGGAGCAGAGACAAAGAAGGTGGAGTATTTCAAGTACTTAGGCTCAACAATCCAGAGCAATGGAGAGTGTGGAAAAGAGGTGAAGAAGCGTGTGCGGGCAGGTTGGAATGGTTGGAGAAAAGTGTCCGGTGTGATGTGTGATAGGAGGGTATCGGCAAGAATGAAAGGAAAAGTATACAAGACGGTGATGAGGCCAGCAATGTTGTATGGTTATAAACCGTTTCGCTGAGGAAAAGACAGGAGGCAGAGCTGGAGGTAGCAGAGATGAAAATGTTGAGGTTCTCTTTGGGAGTAACGAGGATGGATAGAATCAGGAATAAGTACATCAGAGGGAGAGCACATGTAAAATATTTTGGAGACAAAGTCAGAGAGGCTAGATTGAGATGGTTTGGACATGTACAGAGGAGGAATAGTGAATATACTGGTAGTAGGATGCTGAGGTTGGAACTACCAGGCAGAAGGCCGAGAGGAAGAGCAAAGAGAACATTTATGGATTTGTTGAAGGAGGACATGAAGGTAGTTGGAGTAAGAGTAGAAGATACAGAGGATAGGGTGAGATGGAGGCGGATGGTTTGCTGTGGCGTCCCCTGAAGGGAAAAGCCGAAAGGAAAAGAAGAAGAAAGGTACTACAGAGACTATGTACACTTTAAAGATGATATTGTCTCACATGATGATGCAGGAAAGGTTCCTGTAGATGAACTTGATACAATCTTGTTTGGTATATACCACATCATGGAATTTATCTCACAGAAACCAAGAAAAATACATTAGCATTTGACTGTTCTGCCAAGTTTCAAGAAATATCTATCAATGACCATCTACTCACTGGGCCTGACTTGACATAGACATTGGTGGGTGTCTTGTACGGCTTCACAAAAGGTTCTGTTGCAGTCATTTCCAACTCTGTATGAATTTTCCACCAGTTTCATGTGAAAAAAACATTCACGATTTTTTTTTATTCCTATGTTGCTAGAATGGTGACTTGAAAACAACACCATCAGTTTACAGAATGAAGATCCATTTGTTTAGAGCAGCCTCATCTCCTGACTGTGCTAAATTCACTTTCAAACATCTGGCAGCATATGGCCAGGGTCACTTTCATGAGATACCATACATTTCATTAAAAAAAAAAAAAAGTATTTATTTATTTTTTAAGATGATGGTCTGATGAGTGTCCAAACTGAGAAAGAAGTAGTAAAAGCAGTTGCCAGATTGAAATGACACATTGACGGATTTAGGAGTAAGAAGAAAAGCACTAATGAAAGCTCCAGCCTTGTAGAAAGGAAAGGAAGCAGAACTTGCTATCATTACGCTGATTCAAGAAGAAGCATTCTCAGATGAGATAAGGTACTTGAACAAAAATAAAATACTTGCGAAAGAAAGCTGTACAGCTTAAGTCCATTCTTGGATGAAAAGGGTAGCCGGGGTCAGATGGTGGAGTAAGAAAACTAAGATTGCTGGTTCGTGACACCATAATTGATGAAAAGGGGAAAAAAAAAACCCTAAGTAAGGCAGTGGTCCCTGAAAGACCTACACACAAGGAAGTTACTCTGCTCGAGGAAGACTAAGATGTTACCATTTACCTAAAATTATATCTGGACTTGTTAATAATATGAAATGTTTATTGAAAAGTTAAAGTTTACAGCACTGTCATATTTAGAGAGATCTCACATTGAGGATTGTGAGATTTGGTGGGAGGGTAATTGAAGTACAGTATACAGTAATCCCCCTTATCTCGCGCCCCCCGCGATATGCGAAAAACCACGAAATGACTTTTGCCACTTCTTAAGGGCACCCACCTATATCTTCTTTTCTTTTTGGCTTTTTCCCATTCTCGAGAGTCGCCACAACAAATCATTTGATTCGCACATTTGATTTGGCATGGGTTTTAAACCTTTTAGCAAGGGACAGAAACACGCTGACGGCTTTGCAGGTACTCTTTACGAAAGTCAGCAATGGTTCTTTTACATGCCTCTCACCATAGACCGTGAGAGACATGGCAAGCCTTTGATAACCCAGTTAGCTGCACTGGGGGGACAGTGATAACCCTGTGGGGACTCGAACCCCCACAGGGTTATCACTGTCCCCCCAGTGCAGCTAACTGGGGGGACAGTGATAACCCTGTGGGGACTCGAACCCCCAACCTTAGGATCAGTGATCCTGCACCCTATCCACTAGACCATCACTGCCCCACCCACCCACCCATATATTATATAAAATTTATATTGAAGTTAATTTGGGTTATCGAAGGTCGGCCATGTCTCTCACTGTCTATGGTGTGAGGTTCATGTAAAAGAAACATTGCTGACTTTCGTAAAGAGGAGCTGCAAAGCCATCAGCGTGTTTCTGTCCCTTGCTAAAGGGTTGTGTCAGGGAGGGTATCCGACGTAAAAACCTATGCCAAATCAAACGTGCAATTTATTCGCTGTGGCGACCCCTTCATAAAGGGATAAAGCAAGAAAGGAAATCTCTCTTCTATGCATGTTAATCTCATACAGGCAATGTGTATTAATATATAAATAAATTATACACCTTATAATGACAATAAATACATATAAATACTGTATAACAAACCTTATAAATACCAAATCCATGGCCACGTCGAGAATGAAAATTACTGGCGGCACCGGTGCTTGGTTTGGGCTCCTTAGCACCTCCAGAGCCTTTGCTTTAGTGTGCATCTTGTTAGTGTCCAAACTCACAGGCTTACTCTCTCTCTCCCTCTCTCCAACTGCATGCGTTGGTGAGGGGAGTGGCTGTTATCCGCAGGCGAAATCCAGAGTGCGCACCTGAAGCCAGTCTGCCATCAGCGTGCTATAAATAGCTCTGTGCTCGACCAGTTTCCGTGTTATACTGTCTGTCTTCCTTTCGGCTTTTTCCCTTTTACTCAGGAGTCGCCACAGCGAATCATCTGATTCGCACGTTTGATTTGGCAGAGGTTTTTATGTCGGATGCCCTTCCTGTCACAACCCTTTTTAGCAAGGGACAGAAACACGCTGACGACTTTGCAGCCTACTCTTTACGAAAGTCAGCAATGGTTCTTTTACATGCCTCTCACCAGAGACAGTGAGAGACATGGCCCACCTTTGATAACCCAGTTAGCTGCACTGGGGGGACAGTGACAACCTTGCGGATTGTGGGACTTGAACCCCCAACCTTTGGATCAGCGATCCAGCGCCCTTTACCACTAGACCACCACTGCCCCGCAGTTTCCGTGTTATAGTCTCCCAGTGAATATCATACAATACATATTATATATATATATATATATATATATATTTTTTTTTTTTTTTTTTTTTTTTTTTTTTTTTTTGGGATTTTTTCCCTCACTACTCTGGTGAACATGATTTTTCCCGCACCCCAGTGCTTCCCCTGAGCTCAATAAAAGTTATGATCCTCCTCATGAGGGAGGAAAGGTGTGTTGGATGCTGGGAAATATAATCTCAACCAATCAGCTTGCTGGATTCACAGCCAGTCAGAGAACACTCAAGTCAAGCAGGAGAACAGAGCATGTTGGGTAGGGTAGTTGAATGTAGTGCGCATGAATTTTGAATGATCTCTCTCTCTCTCTCTCTCTCTCTCTCTCTCTCTCTCTCTCTCTCTCTCTCTCTCTCTCTCTCCGTCTCTCTCCCTCTCTCCTCAAAATTTCCAAGTCTTTGTTTTGACTACAATTTGACTGCAAAATTAAAAATTTCCTTTTCTTGCCCAGAAGATTTCCAGTTTCTCCCCTTGGTTGCATGACTTTGACCAGTCCGGCACGGCCACAGCAGATACATCTTCTGTAGGATGTTGTTGCCTGTTGGTAGTACTGTACCCCATTAAGAAAGTCAGCCTTTTGTGCATAATCTAAGTAATGTCTTTCTAGTCTGCGGTCTTTTTGATATATTGGCCGACAACACTCACTGAAATACAGAAAAGGACTATTTTGACACAAAACAATGAAAATTGATTGTTCTCCCTTATTCTATTTCAATAAGTATAGCTTTTCTACGATTCTGTGCTGTGCATGAAATCATAGTGATAGCATCGTAGTTGAAATACCCTGCAAAGAAAGACATGAGTTGTACAAAATAGCAGGATTTTGCTGTGTTTTATGGGTGTAAATATTCAGGGGGTCTATACAGGAGGGTTAGAACCGCTCAACATTTTTCCTCCAGATGGACCTTGTTTTGTGTTTCTAATTGTTAATTCTCCTTAAAGAACACCTTTGAAAAATAATACCACGCCCTGATTATATTTCGAAGCATGAGCCTGGAATTGAGTATGATTGATGAGGTATGAATTGGTCAGCATGTGCATATATGGAAATGTGGGCATGTCACTGAGTACATACCAGTATAGGGATCCCTCACTTTCTGCAGTGAATTAGGACCGAGATTCCCCTGCAACTGCCAAATTCCACAAGGTAGGATCAACCCCCTTCCGCCCCAACTGACACATACGTACATGTATATGTGTATATAACATCAATAAATACATATTCAACACTATAAATGCTTATAACAACAATTAAACATTAAAAATGCATAAGATGTAAATAAATTATGAATACACACACATACAGACGCACGCATACATGCAGATTTGCACCTCACATGAGAATGTAAGTAGTTTTGATGGGAGGTTTTGGAGGTTTTTTTTTTTTTTTTGGGTTTTTTTTTTTTTTTTTTTTTTTTTTTTGCATGATTGGCCTTGCTTTGCGGCACTTTCTTTACATTTCCCCCTTATTCTTCCTTAATTTCCTTATTTTTAAATTCGATGAATATTAAAAAAAAAAAAAAAAGGCATGCACTGAAGCCCTGTGAATTAAAGCGAGAAGTAGAGAGGGATCCCTATACATGGAAATATCCTTAAAGGCATTTGTGAGGAAAATGTAGTCAATTTTTATAATTTTATCACATTATAGAGAAATATGGGTGTGGCATAAAAGGCATGCAGGTAGTAAGGGTCTAAATCACTTACACACACACACACACACACACACACACACACACACACACACACACACACACGTGTGCATACAAACACTGTTTTCCTGAATACAAAATGTTTTCCAGCAGCCTCTAATTACCAGCCGATTGCCAATATGTATAATTACAGCGATCATGCCACTTGGTATTGTGTATCTCTGGATCAACATCAAGTTTAACTAGGCTATGCTCATAATTATATAGTGAGTATAGTGTCCAGATAATTAGGTCAGATGTCTCACACACACACACACACACACACACACACACACACACACACACACACACACACAGCGTAAAGATGATGAAAGATCTTTTTCTCCACCACGTTTCCTCTTCTCTCCTTTTGCGCACTAAGATATTTTTCTTTTTTGCCGAAGGTATTATGCTTGATGGATGGTGAAACCGTAGAGGGGAAATTAGATCCATTTAGGATCCGTCTGATTTACCGCATTCACACTTCTCCTACTCTTTTGTCTCTGTCTGAGAGTCCCCGACCCTTCCTCTTTCTTCAGCCTAGAAAATGCAGCAAAAAAAAAAAAACCCACTCCCATTTATTTTTTATTTATTTCTTTTTTTTAATCTCTTTACATTCAGTTCTTCATTCTGAAGTACTCTGGCTGAACATTTGTCATCACAAACATGGTTTATAAATAAACTTGATGTTTACTGCAGCGTCCGTGAACTGATGATCCCTTTCTGTTTGTCCCAGAAATGTGTACTCGAGTTGAGTTGTCTGTTTGTTTGTCTATTAGCTTGAACAAAATTTTAAGTTGTAACTTTTCAGGGCAGTGGTGGCCTAGTAGTATAGGGTGCTGGATCGCTGCTCCAAAGGTTGGGGGTTCGAGGCCCACTCTCCACAAGGTTGCAACTGTCCCCCCAGTGCAGCTAACTGGGTTATCAAAGGCCGGCCATGTCTCTCACTGTCTATGGTGGGAGGTTTGGTGTAAAAGAACCATTGCTGACTTTCGACAAGAGTAGCTTTAAAGCAGTCAACATGTTTCCGCACTGCAATGGCCTGGTGAGCTGTCCAGGGTGTACTCTGTCCTCTCCCAAAGTCAGCTGGGATGGGCGCCAGCCTCCCTGCAACCCTAATTAGGATTAAGCAGTTACAGAAAATGAACTGAACTTGCTTTTCATTCACAATATAAAATAACATCTCACTTATAATCGGTCGCATTTCAGTGTGTATGGTCCACGGTGGTTGTACAAAGTTCAGATAGATTGTAGCTAGAATTCCATTTTTTTTAAAAAATACAATCCAGACAATGAACAGTATTTATTCTGAGTGCCAGTACTCAGGGTGGGGGCAGAGCAGGAGACATAATTAGATTCTCTCAATCAGTAACTTGTTTGCTGAACTATTTAGGCCATGGAGATGATGGAACCTATCCCAGCCAACACTTGGAAAGTGCAAGGTACATCGTAAACAGCTTGCCAGACCATCTTAGGCCCAACATGCACATAGCCGTTCACTCTCACGCCTGAGGGAAATTTTGGAACAACCAATTAGCCTGCTGTGCATCTCTTATAACTGTGGGAGGAAACTAGGGAACCCAGAGGAAGCCCACGCAAGCAGGGGAAGAACATGCAGACGTCACACAGAAACACCCGAACCCAGGACCTTCTCGCTGTGAGGGAGAGGCACTTACCACTATGCCACCGTGTTGCCTGGCTAAGTTAGACATTCAAGTAAAAATCATTCTTGCTTGTTCCAGTTCCAATGAGTTCCTCACACTCCTCCATTTATCTAAAATCTATTGCATATTTTTATATTGTTTTGTGTTTCCTGACTGTCCTTCCCTGAAGCTCTTAATCTGTACTGTCTGAAGATTCAAAACCCTAACGACCTGTTAATTACTATCTACATGGTCAAAGGCTTCAAAGATATCTAGCATAACTACAAATTATTTGCGATTGAGCTTTCATGCACTGACTCTGTCATGATTGGTTAATTACTGTAACTATTATCTGATTGGTTATATGAGTAATTGGAATCTTAGTCAGTGTTACAGTGAGCTTTGCCATTAAATCGGTCTGCAGAGATTCCAGAGTCACTGAGCTGTTTTCACGGTCTTTCTGTCTTGTCATTGTCCCTTATTTCCTCATGTTGCTATGGGATTACATCATGCTAATGCCATTCCTTTCCTTGTGTGCAATTGAAGTGTTGCGTATTAACAGGGACGTAAAAAAATAACAAATGTTGTAAATTAGCTGTTTTTAATATCTTCCTGGAAGTGGAAAAAAAAACATTCTTTTTTCAGAAGAGAGAAAATGAGTACAAATTACTTTTATATCGTGCCTGCTAGATGCCGTCGTGGGAGAAAGGCATAGTGGTTAGCACGTGTACCTCACAGTAAAAAAAGGTCTGGGTTTGATTCCCATATCGGGCGTTTCTGTGTGGAATTTGCATGTCCTCGTCATGCTTGCGTGGGTTTAGGCCAGATACTTAGGTTTCTTCCACAGTTCAAAAACATGTACATCAAGATAGACTGTTCCAAATCACTCCAGGTGTGAATGTGTATTGGCTCTGCAATGGCTAAATTAGGATTAAGAATGGAATGGCGGATGCCAGAATGGGTTGCCAAGTCCCCGGATACTACCAAGTCTCTGATGACTGGGATTTAATATGTTTAACATAACATGTTAAGTACACACACATCTCTATATATATATATATATATATATATATATCTGTCTGTCTTACTTTCAGCTTTTTCCCTTTTACTCGGGAGTCGTCACAGCAAATCATCTGATTCGCACGTTTGATTTGGCAGAGGTTTTTACGTCAGATGCCCTTCCTGTCACAGACCTTTTAGCAAGGGACAGAAACACACTGACGACTTTGCAGCTACTCTTTACGAAAGTCAGCAATGGTTCTTTTACATGCCTCTCACATTAGACAGTGAGAGACATGGCCCACCTTTGATAACCCAGTTAGCTGCACTGGGGGGTGGGGGTGGGGGGATGGGGGGCAGTGACAACCTTGTGAGTGGGACTCGAACCCCCAACCTTTGGATCAGTGATCCAGCGCCCTATACCACTAGACCACCACTGCCCCCTATATATATATATATATATATATATATATATATATATATATATATATATATATATATATATATATATATATAGAGAGAGAGAGAGAGAGAGAGAGATATAGATATTATTATTTTTTTATTTATTAATTCTAAAATATTACTTACCGTACTGGTTAGCATGTCCGCCTCACATCATTAATGTACTGCGTTCATGTACTGGGATCAGGTGTTTCTGTGTTCAGTTTGCATGGTCTCCAGATACCTCCAAGAATTGTCTAGTTTTTTCCCACAGTCTATAAAAAAACATGCACAGTATGCTAATTAACCGTTCCAAATCATCCCTACATATGTGTGTGTGTGTGTGTGTGTGTGTGTGTGTGTGTATGTGTATGTGTGTGTGTGTGTGTGTGTGTGTGTGTGTGTGTGTTGCTCCTGTAGTCCCCATGGAACTAATTATGATTAACGACTTAGGAAATGAATGAATTAATGAATTGTTATTGGCAGTGTTGACCCAGTGGTAAGTTGCTAAATGGTAAAGTTTTAAAAAATTGATAAAGTTCAAGCCTCACTGCCAATAGTTGTCATTGCTGTCACGCCAGTGAAGCTAACTGGGTTATCAAAGGCCGGTCATGTCTCCCACTGTCTGTGGTGGGATGTTCATGTGATAGAACCGTTGCTGATCTTCATCAAGAGGAGTTGCATAGCCAGCAGTGTATTTCTTACCTGCAATGGCCTGGTGAGCTGTCCAGGGTTCTTTCCTTGCCCAGAGTCAGCTGAGATGGGCCCCAGCCTCCCTGTGACCCTAATTAGGATTAAGCGGTTCATAAAATGCATTATTGTTATTATTATTATTATTATTATTATTATTATTATTATTATTATTATTATCGTCATCATCTAATTCATAGCAAACAGTTAAAGGGAATACAGGGATCCCTCGCTGCTTTGCGCTTCAATTAATGCGGCTTCGGTGCATTGTGTTTTTTTTTTTTTTAATAATTAAGTATTCAACTAATTACAAAAATAAGGAAATTAAGGAAGAATAGGGGAAAAGTTATGGAAAAAAAAAACCTTAAACAAACACAAAACAATAAACAACCCAAAATCTCCCACCAAAACTGGATACATTGTTGCATCTGGCGTTTGTGCGTGCTTGTGCGTGCTCGTGCGTGCGCATATGTATGCATGTGTGTCATGCAATACCATCTGTATGTGTGTGTACAGACGCTCCCCAGCTTACGAACGAGTTAGGTTCAGGACAACCGTTCTTAGATGAATTTGTTTGTAAGTCGTTACAGGGCATTCTTTAGAAGGGAACGTATGTTTAAACCTTGTATAAGTAACCTATACGAGTTTTACTGTATACGCTCTCTCTCTCTCTCTCTCTCTCTCTCTCTCTCCCTCTCTCTCTCACTCACTCTCTCTCTCTCTATCTCTCTCGCTTTCTCTCTCTGTCCCTCATAATAATCTGTACATTATGTCCCGTGTTTAAACTCCTGGTTCCTCTCAAGCACAGCACAGCGGATCTGATCAGATTTACAGAGAGTTTCATTCTTATCCAGTTCATTATAATACTAGAGTCAAAAAACTTTTGGCACGAGTTCAGAAATGCATCGTTCTGCTTCTCTTCCTGGACCGCTGTAAAGCACGTATCAGCCACGCCCTCTCTGCTGGAGCCTTGTATTAAGTGCACCTCAGGATAATGTTTAATCATATTTCATACTTTTATTTATGATATACCTTTCTGTAGATTTTATTCCATTTCTAGTTCTACTTGTTCTTCAATTTCATTTCACTTTCACTTTCATTTTCGACTTTGGACAGACCTGTTCGTATCCTCAGATGTTTGCGAAATAAATGTTGGTAAGTTGGGGAGCATATGTATTTATATTTTATGTACATCTTATGTTATTTGTTTCATGTTTAATTGTTATTATAAGCATTTATAGCATTGAATATGTATTTATTGATATTACATACACATATACATGTATGCATATGTCAGTCAGGGTGTGGGGGTGGGGGGTGGGAGGTGATCCTACTTCGCGGATTTTAATGGTCCCATGGCTATCTCAGTCCCAATTGATAAATTAATTCTGAAATTTTAATAAATACTATCATTCATTGATCATATTTTAATATGAAACTTTGTTATGAAGGCCTACCTACATAGGCCCTTACCTAGACTGCCTGATGATAGAAATTGGTTGCTATGACAATACTAATAATAACTGAATCTTTTGGAGATTTGTCTTTTATTCTCTTTGATATTTTATAATTATTAGCCCTCACACCACTTGACTAATGATTGTGGGAGGAAAGAAAACTAATACCATTAAAGTCACATTTTGAGTGTGTTATTTTTTTTTTTTTAATTACTGAATTTATTTTTTGATTCAGAAGCATAACAGATGCTCAGATTGTCCTCAGTCGGTGTGTTCGTGTCCAGTGAGTTACGAGGTTCAATTTATCGCTGCTGGCATTGTATGGGTATTATGTCACATCATCAATAAAGAGATGGAATGCAGGTCTGTTGGCAGCCGTACAGACCCAAAGCACCGTGTCACATCAGAGAGAATAATGTGGAAAACTATGAAGTTAATGCTGTATACAGTATAAACTGTTATGGATAGAGAAATCACTGCTGTTTCCACTGTCTACCTTTACAGCACCCTCCACAATTACTGGCACCCCTGACTAACCCCCCCCCCAAACAATATAGGATCAAGGGCAGTGGTAGCCTGGTTGTATGTTGCTGGAATACTGATCCTAAGTTTGTGGGTACAAGCCCCACCATCAACTGTCACTGAAGCAGCTAACTGGGTTATCAAAGGCCAGCCATGTCTCTCACTGTCTGTCATGGGAGATTCGGCTGCATAGCATCGCCCTGTGATGGCTTGGCGAGCTGTCTAGGGAGCACTCTGTCCTCACGCAGGGTCGGCTGAGATGGAGAATCCCCGCAACCCTAATTAGTATTAAGTGATTCATAAACTGAATGAATAAATGTACGATCACAAGGAAAAAATTAAAAGAAAAATCAAACCTTTTTTAAGCCCATTTAATTATGATGCGGGGGGGCCGGGGGGTGGGGGTGGGGGGTCTTGAAATCATGTGTGCCACAGTTATTGGCACTTGTCCAACTTTGTTTGTTACTCTTCTAGTTGGTTTTGCCTTCTTAATTATTCCTCAGACTGTGGATGTGGGGAAAGTTTAGCTATTTTCTTGTAGCTATTACATGACTCCGCCTAACTGGGTTAGCTGGCCATGTCTCTCACTGTCTATGGTGAGAGGTTCATGTAAAAGACCCATTGCTGACTTTTCAACAAGAGGAGCTGCATAGCCGTCAGTGTGCTTCTGCCCCGTGATGGCCCGGCGAGTCATCCGGTGTGTACCCTGCCCTCGCGCGGAGCCGGCTGGGATGGGCTCCAGCCTTCCTGCGACCCTAATTAGGATTAAGCGGTTACAGAAAATTAATGACTGTATTACGTGACTTCTGAAGACCAGCACACATCTCTGCCTGACTTGAATTAGACCCTGCCCAAAAGGAAGCTGTTGGCTTTATGATTGGCCAATACCTTTTTGTGTAAACATGCACCGGTTTTTAGGGAAGACAGTCAGTCAGTGTGTAATCCATCCATCGGTGTGAGTATGAAGCTGCTCACCATGACAAATGTTGGTAAGTCATTAAGAAGTGCTTTGGGATTCTTTTAATTAACATATGCAAATTTGAAATAGCTCTATGTGTGTGTCACTAACACTACAGTTGTAGTTTTATGTGCACCTTTGTCAATATTTTTCTTGTTGGCTTATTTGTATATGAGTCACAATTTTGGTTGAATTGTTCATGAAATTAAAACCATTTGGTTTTTTTTTTTGTTTGTTTGTTTGTTTGTTTTTTACTGATTTTTATTTAGATTTTTTTTAAGTATTGTGACTGGTTATGCATACTTTTGGACTTTTCCTACAGAAATACTGTACACTCAATGCCCTGTAAAATGAATGATGCAATCCTCTGTAGTTTAAACTGTCCACAACAAACATTAGTCTTGAAATCTCTCACAGAAATGTTTAAGAGAAATAAACCTCTGTGTTACAGGGTTGACTTCCCTGTGGAAGCAGGGAGTCATTAATTACCAATTAACATATCCTAGTTACTCTGATCGGTGTTAAAAACTAAAGTAAATTATATAAAATGCTTCAATTACATTTGTTTTAAAAAATGATTAAAGTTGTTTTTATGAAAAATACTTATTTCATAGTGATGAATTTGGTTAAAAATATTTATTTTTAAGCTTTTGACACATTTTTAGCAGGGGTGCCAATAATTGTGGAGGGTGCTGTATATGGGGCAGAACTGTCCATAGGCAAGTGTGATAGATTATTGCCTCAAAAGAATCCCGCAAAAATAAATTTAAATATAATCATGTTTCATTTCGTAATTTGTTCATTGTTATTTAACAAGGTGTCTTTATAAGTTGATTTATTATTTGTTTATGTATTCATAAATTTATTACAAAGTGCCTATTTATTTATTTATTTGTTTGTTTGTTTATTTAATACAATTTGCTTGTATGTATGCATGTATGTTTTATTTCATTTTCTTAATCGTAATTAGGGACATGGGGAGGCTGGCGCCCATCCCAGCTGGATCTGGGAGAGGGCAGAGTGCAGGGACTGGCCATCGCAGGGCAGAAACACGCTGACTGCTATGCAGCTATTCTTGTTGAAAGTCAGCAATGGTTCTTTTACATGAACCTCACACCATAGACAGTGTGGGACACGGCCGGCCTTTGATAACCCAGTTAGCTGTACTGGGTGGACAGTGACAACCTTGTGGAGAGTGGGACTCAAACCTCCAACCTTAGGATCAGCGATCCAACACCTTTTACCACAAGGCCACCACTGCCCCCTTAACAGTAATAATAGTATATATCTATAATTTATGGTGCCGTGGTTTGCTTGTCCGCTTCACACCAAGAAGGCTCTCAGTTTGGTGTGGACATATCTGTGTGGAGTTTGCATGTTCAATGCTTACAGGGTTTTTCTCCAGATACTCCAGTTTCCTCTCGCAGTCCAAAACCATGCACATAATGCACACAAGCTATAATTGGCTGTTACAGATCACTTCAGGTGTGACTGTGATGGTAGTCTATTGGTTTGGTGAACTAGCTGTTTAGGGTACACCTCTTGTTTGTCCTGAGTTGGCCAAGTATAAAAAATGCATTATCATTTGTGCCAATTTTTTTTTAAATTTGTTTGTTTTTATATTATTTTTAAATATTAAGTTATCGTCCATTAATTAATAATTTAATATTAAACCTCTTGTTTGTTTTTCAGAATATGTTTAGGCCTCGAAGCACTTAGTTGTTCCATCTAATATACTGTACAGTAGGCCCTTGACATTCACGGGGGTTCGGTTCCGGGCCCTCCCGCGAATCGAGATAATCAGCGAGTTCTGTACTCAGAAGTAAAACCCCATGTATGACGTCACATGCGCGAATGAGCAGCTGTAAGTAAAATACTGTGCATCTATTACATGCGCTAAAATATGCTTCTTAAACACGTTCTATAGACAGTCTTACTCATTAATACAGTATTAATGTAGTAAAATGTAGTAATGATTAAGAAAAACTATTCAATTTTTACTGTTATATTTATTGATGCTAAAATATAAACATTATACAGCATACACATAAAACACATTTCAGTGCATTCTCTTTATAAACATACAGCACTGTAGTTTTCAAAATTGCCCAGTAGAGGAATGTACTGTTTTGCATTAGGTATGACACGACTGAATTCAGGTATTAACTGCATTAAGTCCGAGCAGCTCAGCCACCCCCCCCCCCCCAGCCGGAACACAAAACAGAATTTTAGAGTGATAGAGACGATTCATGGACGTGGTGAAGGAGGACATGAAAGCAGTTGGTGTAAGAGAAAAAGATGCAGAGGATAGGGTGAGATGGAGGCAGATGATTCGCTGTGGCGGCCCCTAAAGGGAAAATCTGAAAGGAAAAGAAGAAGAAGAAGAGTAAGAGGCGTTACAAACCAAAGAAGCGGTGATGTTGATGTGAGTTTAATCCTCTGGCACAGAGTTGAGCGTGCTTTTGTTTATTGGGAGTAAATGAGAATAGTGAATTCAGGTGTGTGTGCTCCGAGCAGCTCAGCCACGCCCCTCAGAAAGTAAACAGTTAGTGAAAGGCATAGCGCCAAAATCAAAGTTCCCAAAACACAGACCATAACAAAAAGGACATGAAAGAACAAGAAATGTAATAAATTGGATAAACAAAACAAAATGAAAAACATGCTACACCACAGTAAATTAAATATAACACGCAAACATTTTAAACATTACCTTAGGTCACATACTGGAATAATAATTAAAAAAGACTTTAATAGTGGAGTGTTTTACAACAGTTCAAACTCAGCAATGACGTGACTTCAGAGGAAATTGTCATTTCTTCCGGAGAAAGTCTTATTTCTTCAGAAGAGACATCCAACCTCATTATCTTTTTCTGGTGCTTAAGCAGGCGTTTGAGTGACATCATAGAACTTAAATGGTAATTAAAACACTAAAAAAGGCTCATTGCCAACTTGTGCACGAATGAGGAAAAAGGGATGTTACATCACCTCAACCAACCAGCAGGAAGGAGGACAGCCATTGGCTGAATTTGAATCACGTGTGAGCTGCTCGGCAGTCCGTGAATACTCAAACCGCGAGTGCAAAACCATGAATAGTCAAGGGCCTACTGTAATGCTATTGATAAAACTGTTCATAAGCTTAAACACCATTGTTCAGATTAATTTTTATGAGCCTCCGTTTGTGTGTGCATGTGAATGAGATTTATTATTTATTAATTCATTTTCTGAACCATTTAATTCTAATTAGGGTCACAGGGAGGCTGGAGCCCATCTCAGGTGACTCCATGCAAGGACTGAGTACACCCTCGACAGCTCCCCAGGCCATCGGAGGGCATAAACATGCTGAACGTTATGCACCTACTCCTGTCGAAAGTCAGCGATGTTCTTTTCTTTCGTGCTTTTGTGCAGTTCTTTTACATGAACCCTTCAGCACAGACAGCCGGCCTTTAAGACCCCAGTTAGCTGCACTGGGGGGGGGGGGGGGGCCACTGTGACAACCATTGACAGTGGGGCTTGAACCCTCAACCTTGGGATCACTGATCCAGCACCTTACCAGCAGACCACCACTGTGCGAGAATTATTATGACTGATTTAATTATTTAATTCAATTAATTTATTTATTTTAGGCTGAGACCTATTTGAAATTATGAGTGTTTTGTCTGTACTCATTTTCTCTCAACAAACAATACATTTTAAACTCTGTCAGTGTTGCTGGATTTGCCTCGAGGTTCATATAGTGGGTTTTTGTTGGAAGTTCTTTGTTAAAATTTTCTATATTTCAGATGTCGACATTGCCGCCTCTATGATGTCACGTTTTGCACATTCATTTCAAAGCCATGAGCATGCCAAGCCTCCAAAATTTTGTGATCCTACTTTGACCTTCACCTTCGACTATGACATTTTGAATTAAAGTTAGCTTCACGACTAGGGGAGGGTAGTGGTTTCACCAAGTTTGGTGAAAATCCAGACAAGTGTGTAGGCAAGATTTTGTTCACAAACAAGCTGACAAACAAATGCCATTGATTACAATCCAGCAACCAAAAATCTCAAATATTTGTGGTGGTAAAGTTTTGCACTGCTGCCTCATATGTAAAAGGTTGAAGATTTGAATGTTGTGACTGAGAAGAAGACGTGGCGGCGTCTGCATGTTCTCTAGTTGCTTATGTAAGTTTTATCCAGGTACTATGGTTTCCTCCTACAGTCCAAAGACATGCACATTAGATCAACTGGCTACTCTAAACTCTTTTTTTTTTTTGGTGAATGATAGTGTTTTCTTTCATTTAACTTAACTTTTTCTCTTTTTTAACCAAACAGTTCACTTTAAACTCTGTCGGTATTGTATAATTCATGTGGCCGCATTCAGTTTTATGTTTTTTGCTGAATATCTCTCCATTCCAAGATGAAAACTGTGCAGCATTTATGACGTAAAATTGTCTCCGTCAACGTTGTTCCCCATTTTGTGTTATTGTTATGGTCAGTACTCATGAATGCAGCCGTCTCGGTTATAAAATTGAGGAAAAAAGGGGATAGGAAACCATTCCAGCTTGTTCACGATTCAATCATAGTGAGTTGGGCTGTGCGAGAAACCAGCATACAAAGGAACAAGAAAGAAGATAAATGCATTAATGGTGCCGAAAATAGTCGCATTAAACTGGAATCGTGTTAACGTGTTATTAATGCGTCCGGTTCTTTTCTGCAAGATGTCAGGAGTATTTTTTCCTTCGTTTTTAGGCTCAATGCTGCTTTACATCTTGTGCCAAGCTCTGTGTCCCTTATGCATTTACTATTTATGCTCCGTTTTATATATATATATATATATATATATATATATATATATATATATATATATATATATATATATATATATATATATATATCCTTCTTGTTTTTAATATTCTACCATTTCCCCCCCATCTCCAATCCTGAATTTATTTCAGCGGGTTATTTTTTTCTCCGAACCTGCTTTCTTGAGATGTTGTGCCTATTGTGCCTCTATGCCAAATGGATAGTTTCTCATTCTGCTTAAGAGCAAAACTTCATGGAAAAAAAAAAAACACCTTCATAGACATTTTGACACAGGTACGTTATTTCCATTTTCTCTTGTCTCGGTGTGATTTCTGCAGCGCAGCTCAAGCTCCAGAGTTTGCTCCATTAGCAACATCAGCGTGACTCGCACGCTGGCGGCCATCTTAGTCATCCTCCAAGCTGCGAGTTTCTGATATGCTTCATCTGGCACGGTGGGCTGTTCCCTGAAATATGAGCTTCATATTTTTCTAAGATGTTTGAGGGGAATGTAAGTAAAACAGAGCTCAAGCTCTTGTCATCCAAATGTTATTTCAGAAAAAAACATAAATGGAAAAAAAATGGTTGCTTGACACTTCAGGTTAGCTTGGCTACGTGGAAAAATGTTCGCTTAAATGGAAAAATTGAAACCATTTTGGGAAAAATCAGCCATTCTGACAGTACACCAGGCTATTATAAAACATTCTGATGATTTCAGGTACTAATTAAGTCAAAAACAATTTTTGAAAATTTGAAGCAATGAGTATGCAAGTAAATACAGTAGGCCCCCGTTTTTCTTGAGGGTTTGGTTCCGGCCCTTCCCGCGGATCAAGAAATACCACAAGTTATTTACCCGAAAGTAAAACCATATGTATCATATTACATGCATGAATTATTAACGCGGAAGTAAAACCTTATGTATGATTTTACATGACCTGAAATATCCTTGTTAACACATTCTATAGCCAGTCTTATTCATTCATACAATAATAATGTAGTAATAATAAGAAATAAAATAATAAAAAACTGTAGTAATAATGAAGTAAAAACTTTTTAAATTTGTACTGTGATAATATTTAACAGTAATCAAATATAAACAGTATACAGTGTGCGTGTATGTATATATATATATATATATATATATATATATATATATATATATATATATATATATATATATATATATATGTATGCACAGACACTCCGCGACTTACGTTCATCTGTTTTACGTTTTTTTGATTTTTTTTCCCAAAAAAAAAAGTGAAATTTTGAGTTTAGACGTACCTACGTAGTACACTGACATAATGAAATAATGACGCTGCATTCATTGGTTACAAATTACAGACTCCGTGTGTGTGTGTGTGTGTGTGTGTGTGTGTGTGTGTATATGTGTATATATATATATATATATATATATATATATATATATATATATATATATATATATATATATATATATATATATATATATATATGTGTATATATATATATATATATATATATATATATATATATATATATATCAGTTGTATAGCATGTTACCCTTGTGTTAAGACGTCATCTCTGTGATCTTTGTGTTTACACTGTTTTGCGGACTTTTGTAACCTGAAGCAAATATGGTTGTTCAGAAGTGTAAGCCTACTAGCATGGGTGCAAGTCTCATACACAAAAGATGAATTAACTATCTGCTCAGATCGGCACAATCGAATGCATCCTCAGTTAAGCAAAGAGAGTTGTAAAGTGAAAACCCCAATCCACAAATTAGAAAACAATTACAGATATTTATTATCTTTTAGCAGAATCCTAAGAGTGTATACTTATTTTGTATTAATATTCATTCGGATTTGTACTTGTTCTTTGTATGTATCTCATGAATAAAGTTTACTTACTTACTTACACAAAAGAAAGAACTCTCCGCTTTGCTGGGATTTACATCAGTGCAGGCTGTGTTCTAAATGAGTTCAACGGCACCCTTGTGCACTCGAAAGACTGGAAGTCTGTATAACCCACAGCAAGTACGCTACTTTCACAAGTACACTACTTTCGGTATTGAGCGCCTCACATATTGTAAGCGTTGATTGACTGTTTTAAGCTTCATGTAAAGTGACTCGGTATAAATAAGTGACTTATTTGAAATTAATATTGATATTATTTTACAATGTTATGTTTATAATAATTGATTTAGGGGTGTTTTATGAGGTATGGTACTGGTATTTATGGATGTATATAACAGTATGAGCATCATACGTCACTGTAACAACTTATGTTCGGCCATCCGAAACCAATTAAAAACGTAAGTCGAGGAGCGTCTGTATATATATATATATATATATATATACACACACAGGGAGGTCGTTGGAGTCAGAAAAGAAGATGCAGAGGACAGGGTGAGATGGAGGCGGATGATTTGCTGTGGCGACCCCTGAAGGGAGCAGCCGAAAGTAAAAGAAGAAGAATATATATATATACACAGGGATCCCTCACTTTACGCAGTTATTTGGGACCGAGATCGCCACGCGACCATCAGAATCCACAAAGTACGATCAACCCCCCAACTCTTTTTTACAGAACTTACAAAATTTACACAATGGGTGGTGTTTGACCTTTACAGGTCACTCAAGGTCATAGGCAAATGTCTCATTTGAAAGTCCAGGTATGATTTCCTATTAGTGTTCTATAGTAACGGCATATCTATCAGCACTCATTTCAAAGTTATATGTGCTCGAGCTTCCAATACTTCCAATACTTTGCGTCCTTGCCATGACTGTCACCATTGACCTTGATATTCTAAATTTAAAGCCTCTCTGGTGCTCAGGGAAAGTAGTGGTTTCACCAGATTTGTTAAAAATCTGTGCGAGGGTGTAGTCGGGATTTTGCTCACCGACAAACTGACAAACATACAAACATACAAACAAACAAATACTGGTATTTACAATAGCAGCATCAAAGCTCCATTTTGTGGTGGTCAGATGAAGCACTTTTTGCTAAAAAGAAGTGGAGTTTGCATGTTCCACCAGTGCTCCTTGGGTTTCCTCCTATCAGCCCATAGACATGTGCATTAGACCAACTGGCTCCACTAAATTCCACATGAGTGAGTGTGTGTGTGTGTGTGTGTGTGTGTGTGCGTGAGCCCGAAGACAACTGGGATTGGTTCCGGTGACCCTGGTAGTTAAGCTTTAATGTTAATGGATGAATAGTTGAAAGCACAAATAATTCCTGCTTTCCTTTCCCCCAGTGAAAGGAACTTTGTCAAAAGATACAGCTGAACCTTAACCTATTTTTAAGAACTACTCTCATTTTCAAAGGGAAGTAGAATCGAGGTTTCCTGGGCTGCATCAGTCCTGTGACAAGTCTTGAAAGCCATTCTACTTTGCAGCTGAGCGGAAACATCAATGCAAGTCCATACACAAGAGGTACTTCAATGTTCTTTTGCTTGTTACTGGAGGTACCCTGGAGAGAAAGGTTCAATATTTGTTGTGTGTTTAGTTTGTATTTATGTAGACTTTTCAGGCTTTAAAAGGAGCCTATCGTCTTAATTCTGTATCTTAAACCACTGGTAAAGGAGCTCTCGATCCCCATTTCCAGCCTGAAGTTAGATCCAGAAGGTAGAAAAGCTACAGTTTAGTAAGTCCTTGTGAAGTTGAAATTACTACGGATACTGTATTCTCTGTGCGTCTGGTATCAACATTCTCTGTGAATACAGAACAAAGTCTACTGCGGTTACATTTACAGCATTTGGCAGATGCTCTTATCCAGAGCGACTTATAATTGTCATTTTTTATACAACTGAGAAATTAAGGGTTCAGGGCCTTGGTCAAGGGCCCAACAGTGTTAACAGTAAGGATTACGCCGCCGACCTGCAAATTAGTAACACCTTGCATTAACCACTAAGCCAGCACTTCCCAGAGTGAAAGATTGATGCTGAGAAGATGCTAGTATAATTCTGAATACAGGGATCCCCCACTTTCCACGGTTAATTGGGACCGAGATCCCCCCAGCGACCACCGAATTCCATGAAGTAGGATCAATCCCCCCGACTGACGTATACGTGCATGTATATGTGTATGTGATATTAATAAATACATATTGAACGGTATAAATGCTTATATAACAACAATTAAACATTCAAAAATAATGCATAAGATGTAAATAAAATATAAATTTACACACATACAGACGTGTGCGTGCACGCACGCCAATGCACACCTCACATAAAGATGTAAGTAGTTTTGATGGGGGGTTTTGGGGTTGTTGTTTTTTTTGTTTGTTTTTTTTTTTTTGTTTTTTTGCATAATTGGCCTTGTTTTGTGGCATTTTCCTTAACTTTTTCCCCTATTCTTCCTTAATTACCTTTTTTTTTTTTAAATTCGATGAATATTAAAAAATAAATAAATAAATAAAAATAAATAAATAAATAAATAAAACACTGAAGCCGCATGCATTGAAGTGTGAAGTAGCGAGGGTGTAGCGTCATGTTGAACACTAAATATATTCAAATTTTCTCACTCTGCCATTTTCTGAATGGCTCACACCTATTGGGTTTGCAGGGTGGCTGGAGTGTCAGTCGACACTGTGGGTGAAGGTGGGTTACACCATGAACTGCTCATTAGTCCATCCAGGGACCTGTACACATGCAACCATTCTCACTCATGCCCAATTTGGATCAGACAATTAGCCTGTTGCATGTGCATCTCTTTAGATTGTGGGAGGAAACTGGAGAATTCAGAGGAAATGCATGTAAGCATGGGGAGAAAAATGCAAATTCCACAAAAAAAACACCCTCGCTGAGCCCAGGACTCAAACCCAGCACCTTCTTGCTTGTCTTGATGGACAAGCTAACCATTACGCCAGTTTTATCATTCACTATTCATATCATACATTTCTCAAAATCTGGAGCATGGAGGCTCTTACCACCCCCCCCTCTCAAACTCCATCCAATGTTTAATAGATCAGGTTTTCACCCTGCAGACCTGTAATACTTAGCTCTAATTCAAAATATTTCAGATGTTAAAATATTGACATTACCGTAAAAAATTACGTTGTAAACCCCCCCGGTTTCTGAACGGTCTCATTCTTGTACATTTCGTACAGTTAAAGTAACAAGTCTAATTCTCAATATTTTCCTGACTGTCTCGTTCTCTACGCCTTCCTGTCACTCACTCAAATCACTCCTGTCTCTGGCTAATGGCTGGGTGTCTGGGTAGCTGTAGCGCTTCAGCATGTCTCCTGTCTGTTACTCTGTCTCAGACATGTTCCTGCTGAACAACACTATTTGTGTCTTCCCCTTGATGATTGGTTATAACAAGTAAAAACTGTTTTTTGCAGGGTATGAAATAACTATTGAAATAACTATTGTTTGTTATATCTTATGCAACAGCTGGGTGTAACCCTCAGTTTGCTTCTAAGTGGGATTACATGAAATGCTAAATGTGGATTTTATACCAGAGGACAGAATTTGAACAATAAAGGCTCAGTTAGATAATAGAGGTAATCCCTATCAAAGTTTAAATCCAAGAGTTTTTAAAGGTTTCATTAACATTGTGTGACAGAACAGTTTATATTTTAACTTATATGAGGAATTGCTGGGGCTGGTGAAGTTTGCGCTCTTTTAATGATTTTATTTTATTTTTTCACTAAATCAATGTTTTATTGTGTTGTTCTTACTTTAAAATATAATTTTATATGGCTTAAATTTTAAAATTGCTTTTTTCAGTTCATTTTTAATTTTTTACTTCCATTCTAAATTAAGTAATAATTTTCATTTATTCACTTTTTCACATTGAATTCTTACTAATTAATGGATTTAAAATTAATTAAAATATTTGTATTGGTTTTGTATTTCTTCAGTTATATCTAAATTATTGAATGAATAAAATTATTATTATTATTTTCATGTTTTGTAACTGCTTAATCCTAATTTCGGTCAAGTGGTGGCTGGCGCCCATCCCAGCCGACTCCGGGCGAGGGCAGAATACACCCTGGACAGCTCACCAGGAACACGCTGACTGCTATGTAGCTACTGTTGCCGAAAGTCAGCAATGGTTCATTTACATGAACCTCTCATCATAGACAGTGAGCGACATGGCCGGCCTTTAATAGTCCAGTTAGCTGCACTGGGGGGTCAGTGGCAACCCGTGGAGAGTGGGGCTTGAACCCCCAACCTTGGGATCAGTGATCCAGCACCTTAACCACCAGGCCACCACTGCCCTATTATTATTATTATTATTATTATTATTATTATTATTATTATTATCAACATCATCATCATCATCATCATCATCATCATTATTATTATTATTATTATTAATCATATATTCACTCACTTTCTAAAAGGTTTGATCCTACTTAAGGTCACGTGGAGCCCGGCTCTCGTCTCCTTTGACTAACAGAGGGCAAAGTACAAACTGGACAGCTCGCCAGGCCATATACATACATACATACATATACTGTACATACATATAAAGTGTTTTTTTTATTATGACAAATATTAATATATGTATTTTTTTTATATATTGCAACCAGTATTTTATTGTTCTTGTTGTTTGCTGTTACTATTATTATTATTATTATTATTATTATTATTATTATTATTATTATTACTTTTCTTCCTTTATTCCCCATTTTTAAACTAAAATCCGAGTGAAAACTGCACCCTCGCCCCTTTACCCTTTGGTATAGCACATTACCTGGCTGATTGCATTTTGGTCAAGATTCAATGTTTATCAGAATTTCTGTAATTAATTGAACTATAATGAATGTTATGCACATAAAACATCTCTTTAACTACCTCATGTCTATTATTCACTGTGAACGAACATCCGAACTCATTAGACATGAGTGAAGAACATCTCCACAAAGCTTTATGATGATCGCAGCACTGAGGTGTGTAATATGAGATTGTGGCTGAGAGTGGGTGAAAATAAAATTTTATCTTTTTATTTATTTATTTATTTATTTATTTTTATTGTAACTAGCAGGACTTGAAGCATTTCCTGAACGTTCTTCAGCCTTCATAAAAAGCCAAAAATATAGGTCCGGTATCATGGAATTATTTCAGAACCCACTTTAATAAGTGTATTGAAAGTGAATTCTGTTAAAGTGGTTATATTTTATAGTTATACCTCAGTACAGTGATCCCTCGCTACTTTGTGCTTTAGTTTCTTCAGTGCATCACAGGTTTGTAAAAAATATTCATCAACAAATTTAAAAATATGTAAAATGAAGGAAAAATAGGGGAAAGGTTAAGGTAAATGCTGCAAAGCAAGGCCAATTATGCAAAAAAAATGTATATATATATATATATATATATATATATATATATATATATATATATATATATATATATATATATATATATATATATATAGAGAGAGAGAGAGAGAGAGAGAGAGAGGATTTTCTGAGTAGATCCTTCCGTAGGAGAGTGCTCAATACTTTTTGGTAGAGCAAATAACAATAAAAATAATAAAAATCAAAGGACAGGACAAAGACTTTCTATTGAAACTCCATTTATCACTACATTCTTCTATAATCCTCCGCATTGAGAGGGGCCAGTTGAGGTGGCTCGGGCATCTGGTCAGAATGCCCCCCGGACGCCTCCCTGGTGTGGTGTTTCGGGCATGTCCAACCGGGAAGAGACCCCGAGGTCGACCTAGAACACGCTGGAGGGACTATGTCTCTCGGCTTGTCTGGGACCGCCTCGGTGTCCCCCCCGGGAGAGTTGGAGGAAGTGGCTTGGGAGAGGGACGTCTGGACCTCTTTGCTTAGGTTGCTGCCCCCGCGACCCGACCCTGGACTAAGCGGAAGATGATGATGATTATATATATATATATATATATATATATATATATATATATATATATATATATATATATATATATATATATATCTGAGTATTTGTTTAACTTAATTTGTACTATGGTGTTTTACCAGTGCATAGAATAATTCACCGAGGTTGGGGGTACAAACCCTACTCTCAGCGGGTTGTCATTGTCCCGCCAGTGCAGCTCACTGGGTTATCAAAGGCCGGCCATGTCTCTCACTGTCTATGGTGGGAGGTTCATGTAAAAGAACCATTGCTGACTTTTGTCAAGAGGAGCTGCAAAGCCATCAGCGTGTTTCTGCCCTGCAATGGCCTGGCGAGCTGTCCAGGGTGTACCTTGCCCTGTCCCTTGCCCAGAGTCAGCGGAGATGGGCGCCAGCTTCCTGGCGACCCTAATTAGGATTAAGTGGTTCAGAAAATGAGCGAATGAATGATATTAATAATGACATAATAATACATTTTGTTAATTGTTGCAGAAAAATTCTTAGGCATTGGCAGTGTTTGTTTTTTTTTATTATTATTTTTCTATGTTTTTTGATTTTTTTTTTTTTTTTTGCACCCAAAACAGAGTTATGTTTGTTTCCCATTTGACAAAACCCAGGTCACAAGCATGCTTGGATTTTGACTAGACATGGTGGAAACCCTGTCCTATCTGAGTCCCCAAGATGATTTGAATTTGCAAAGGTTAAAAGTGAAGGTAAGATCAAGGTCACAGATATATTTTAGGTTTTGAACATGGACACCTTTAAAATAAATGCTGATGGACATGATGTTTCCATGGAACACAAATAGGAAACCATATATGGACTTTCATATGAGACAGTTAGGTTTAACCTTGAGTGACCTTGACAGGTCAAATCCCAGTCATCTTCTAAATCTTTAAGCGAGAGAGGTTTTTTCCCATTTATTTTGTCATGTCTATATACCAGGGGTCGGGAACCTATGGCTCGCGAGCCAGATGTGGCTCTTTTGATGACTGCATCTGGCTTGCAGATAAATCAGGTGGCCTTTCTTAACAGAATAACGAATACATAATTATGCTGTCATTTAAATAAAAATACAGAAAAAAAATCCATCAAATTAAACAAAAACAGATAAACGAATCTCACACATTTAAATCTCTATATCTATTTTCAATGCCACTTGTCACTGTGGCGTGCAGCGGAGAGCCAATCCTTTCTGTACTCCAGTATATGGACGGGCCAAAACTTGGGACTTGGGACATGCACACTAGGACATGTGAGTCCTGTTGTATTGATCATGTTTGGCTCTACATGTGCATGCGAGCAGTCCTTCTCACCTGAAAAACATCAAGATCAACCTGCGGTCATGTTTAACATATGGAAGCCTAAACGCCTGCATGAAGCTGAACCTCAGCACATATCAACCAGACTATAAAGCCATCAGCCAAACCATGCAGCAGCAGAAGTCGCATTACTAGTAAGAAGTACTTTTCTTATTAATTCTTAACTTCATTATGACAATGCCGTTTAAAATAAATTCAGTCTTATTATACTCTCAAATTGTTTGTCTTCTTTTTTCATTTAGTTGTATTCAGTATAAAAAACTATATATGACTCTCAGAGGATTAGATTTTAAAATATGTTTTTTTTTTTGTTGTTTTGGGTTTTTTTGGCTCTCTCAGTCAAAAAGGTTCCCGACCCCTGCTATATACAATATAAAATATATTAAATAAACGCTTCACAATTAAAACCATTACTATACAGAGTCTATTTATACCAAAATGATTGCTGAATTTCCATTGTGATCATTTCTAACACTGATTTGGCATAAGGTTTGCCTTATGAGCTCGCTGTCTTCTGAGCTCAGTAATACCGCATGTAGATTCCGCATATAGTCGGCAGCCAGTGTAGCAGCTCAGGGTTTATTGGATGTAGGGTGTGATTTGTAGGCTTAATAGTATGTTACGACTTTGTGTGTGAACACCAGTATTAGCATAGCATGTTGTACGGCGCTAGTCCCCGGAGGCCACGCTCTACATTAAACATTACCACATGTGAAACCCATCTTAGTCATCAACGTATTTTTTGTTCATAGCTACATTTTTTGTATTATTATTATTATTATTATTATTATTATTATTATTATTATTATTATTATTATTTTAATTAAGACAGCATGAGAGGAGTTTAGTTTTGACACATATAACATAACTATCTGAAATACTGTGTGATATTAATGTATCAAACTGGTTTAATTAGGATAGCAGTACATAGGCTTTGAAACTATTTTCATTTTTTCACTGGATTCATAAGTGTCATGTAATTGACTGATACAATGAAATGTTCATGTTTTGCTATAGTAAGGCCGTATAGGAACAGCACCCCTGATAACCCACAGTGCTATTGGCATAAATCCTGGACATGAATCAGATATTTGCTCAGAAATTATTTATGAGACATGCTTGTTGGCGCTGAAATGGATGCAAGGGCTGAGAATTCTGTTGAAAACATCTCCAGACTTTCGTGCCCCGCAGTGTCAGGCACAAGCCCAGTCCTCACATTAGATGTAGTGAATGCAGAAGTGTCTGGAGTTCAGTTAGGATCATTGGACAAAACTCCTCGTTTTGTGCTTGTTGGATGCAAGGAGCTAAACTATTATCAGAAGTGAGTATAGCTTCTGGTGTAAATTTTATGTGTTAGATTTTAACATATTTTCAGTCAAACTCAACCATCTCTGTCTGTTCCCCTCTCCATCACGCTGTTGTTCTTTGCTGTCTTATAATTTCCTGTGAGTTGTGTGTTGACTATATGCAGATATTCATGAAATGCTTATCAGAGGTGGAGCTTTTCAGAAGGCAGGCTCAATTCAATTCAGGACCTAGAGGTTTCTTTCAAGAATTCTTTAACAGTGTGAGATATGACTATTTGTACCAGCAGAGGTGCATTTTTTTTTCTCAGTAAAAGTTGTAATTTAAATTCTACTACAGTGGTAGTTTACGGAACTTTACGGAAGTCTCACCAAATGAAAAATTCAGGCTATAAAACGCATTTTCCTAAAATTTTTGTCTCTGGATACGAAAAAAGTTCACATTACGAAAGCAATACAGTCAGCCCTCTACTTGCGAAAACCTCTGAATACGAAAAATCCAGGTTATGAAATTCATTTTCCTAAATTTTCATCCTCTGTATACGAAACAACCTCTTCTTACGAAAAGTGCCAAACGTGCCATTGAAAAATTCAAACGCGCCATTCTAACATTCAAAAGCGCCATTCAAAAATTAAAACGTGTCATTCAAACATTCAAACAATGCCCGAGTTGCTCTCTCATTGGCTGTCTCCCAAATCCCGCCCCGCTGGCCTCCCATTGGCCTGAAGGGAGTTGAACTGTACCCATTCCTGTACCCATACTTCCTTTTGTCACACACGTGAAGGAGAGTTGAACAAGACTGTTGACTCGTGAGTTTTTTTGAGAGTGATCATTGCAGCGTTATATTTCGTTATCATGGACCGTATTCATGGACTCCAAGAAAGTGATTCCCGGTCACACCAAAAGAAGAAGTGGGCTCCGTTATCAATCGAAGTGAAGCAGGAGATAATAAAAAAATAGGAACGTGGAATGCGGTTGAGTGAAATCGCAAAGGAGTATGGCAGAAACCCCTCTACAATCGGGACGATATTGAAGCAGAAGGAGGCATTAAAAGCAAAGACACAGTGATGGAGGTGATTATTTCGGAAAAAGCAACCACCATATTTAAGGACCTCATGAAGGAGGGTGAGGGTGAGGGTTCTTCAGTCCAGCAACCCCCAGGCTTTAAAGCATCATATGGGTGGTTCGAGAGATTTAACAAAAAAGGTAAATAATTTTCTTTACTTTTAACACATATTTCATACATATTTCATACAAAATTGGTGAACTTTTATCATTTTAAAATCGTTCATGGGGTATTCTTAGGAGCCTTGGAATGAATCACGCGTTTTACATGTAAAATGCACCTCTACTTACGAAAACTCCAGGTGACGAAAAAGGCTCTGGAACGGATTAATTTTGTAAGTAGAGGGAAAACTGTATCTCAAAAATTCAAATGAGCCATTCAAACATTCAAACAATGCACTAGTTGCTTTCCCATTGTTTGTCTCCCAACACCCCGCTCCGCTGGCCTCCCATTGGCTAGGAGGAAGCTGAATCTCCACAATACAGGACTGTACCCATAATGCTTTCTGTGTGCCTTCGACCCATTGTCCATCACATGCTTGAAGGAGAGTTGTACTGTAGGTTCGTGAGTTTCGTGAGTTGTAGCATTCTTTTTCGTTATTAATTATGAGCCCTAAGAAAGGAATTCCCAGTGAGACTGAAAAGAAGAAGCGGGCTCCGTATCAATAAAAGTAAAACAGGAGATAATAAAAAAATATGAATGTGGGATGCGGTTGAGTGAAATCGCAAAGGAGTATGGCCAAAACCCCTCCACAATCGGGATGATATTGAAGCAGAAGGAGGCCTTAAAAGTGACAACCCCTTCGAAAGGCCCTCGCTGTGATATCGAAAAAGAGGTCGCCACTGAACGACGAGATGGAGAGACTGTTACTCCTTTGGATAAAGGAGAAAGAAATGCCAGAGATACAGTGACGGAGGTGATTATTTCGGAAAAATCAACCACCATACAGATGCTTCACGACTTACGTTCATCCGTTTTACGTTTTTTTAATTTTACATTTTTGTTTATCAAAAAAAAAAAAAAAAAGTCAAATTTTGAGTTTAGAAGTCCCTACGTAGTACTGATGTAATGACGCAGTGACGGTGCAAACAGACTGAATGTGCCCCTCCTTCTTCCAAGTTGAGTTTTATATATATATATATATATATATATATATATATATATATATATATATATAGAGAGAGAGAGAGAGAGGGAGAGAGAGAGAGAGAGAGAGAGAGAGAGAGTTTTCTGAGTAGATCCTTCCGTAAGACAGTGCTCAATACTTTTTCGTAGAGCAAATATAAGTAAAAATAAAAGGACAGGACAAAGACTTTCTATTGAAACTTCATTTTTCACTACAGATCTGTTTCAAGGGGTGGTGAAACCATCCTCTCTCTTCAGGTGATTACAGAGAATGATTACAAGTCAATAAACGTGGCGTCCACTAGATGGCGTGATGTACATTATGCATTTGGGGCGGGTTCTCCTAAATATTGGTATTTATACATGCATATATGTACATACATTTTTACATACATATATACACACATATACACCCATACACACACACACACACCACATACACATGCATATATATAATATATAGTTACAGATTGATACATTCATATAATTAGTATACTTAAGGGGGTGTGTTGCATAATAATGTTTTTTTCCTGTGTCTGCATGAAGTTAATAGTTCGTTTCTTTTATTTAATAAAGACAGTTCGGGTCTGTATATAATGAGGAACTTCTCTCTGAGGCATAAATTGCATCTTTTGTTTGAGCTGTTGTATGTCGGGTGTGATGATAGAATTCTCCATGAGATATGGTGATCAATGTTCATGTCTTTCAGTGTCCAGATTTGGTTGATAGCTTGCTTTACCTGATTTGGAAGCATGCCTTATTTACGTAGGAAATAACATACTGATGAAGATGGGAAACCTCTACATCCGACCTCCACAGGGACCTCCACTTTTTAACTGTGCCTTATCGATCAAATCCTGGTATTTTTCTTTCTTTAGTTGGTGGGCAAGATCAAGTCTGTCTTCCCAGGGAACTGTGAGCTCAATTATGAAGATAGACTTGGAGCTTTTTGACAGAAGAATGGCATCTGGTCGCAGTGATGTTGTTGCCACCTCATCTGGGAAAAGCAACCTTCTCCCAAGGTCGACCTGCATCTCCCAGTCTCGTGCGCCTTGAAGTATTGAGTGGATCTGAGGAAGCTTTGCAGACCCTTTGGGTACAGGGTTTCCTTCTTTAAGAAAACTCACAAGTTGTGATGGTAATGTCACTCTCTTGTTTGCCTTCTTTCTTTCCAGGTCTATCAACTTGGCTATCTCTGTCAGAACTTTGTAGTGTCTCCATCTGTACCTTCCATCCGTAAGGGCCTTTGGGCATGCAGATAGGATGTGGTTCAATGTGCAAAATGTCATACTGCCTTGCTTTGCATGTTGCACTGTCTTCTATTCCCCAGATCTTAAGGTTGCTTGGAGTTGGCAAGAGATCAGCGAAAGTTCTGAGAAGGACGCTTAGTTTCCCCTGGTCGGTTCCCCAGAGTTCTTTCCATGATAGGGGTCTATCTAATGCAGCATCCCATTGAACCCAAAGGCCCTGATTTGCGAGCCCTACTGCTTTGACTCTATGATCCACTTCTTCTGCTTCCCATACATGTTGTACAACTAGCTCCCTCTTCTGTTTATTATTGGCTCTGCTCCAATGGTGGGAATGATAGTTTCCCAGACCAAGGCGTCCCTTGCTCACTGTACCAATATCTTGTAATCTCTTGATGCTTTAGTTGTTCTTCCGCATCTGTAACCCCTCTCTGAGGCTTCCACTTCCTTCTGCTCTTGATGGTTTCTCCTGATAGGTTGACCTTCTTGTCCTTGGATGTGCATAGCATGGTGATGGTTTTTGCGACCTTGAATTCCTCTACTAGAGAGGTCACTGGTAATGTTAGTTTGGCAGACTTGCTGTAAATGTTGCTTGCACTGAAACTAATATATATATATATATATATATATATATATATATATATATATATATATATATATATATATATATGTGTGTGTATGTATATACAGACACACAGACACTCCCCGACTTACGTTCATCCATTTTACGTTTTTTCGACTTGACATTTTGTTTTGTTTTTTTCCAGAAAAAAAGTCACATTTTGAGTTTAGACGAGCCTACATAGTATGCTGACGTCATGACGCTGCATTCATTGTTTACAAACTACAGACTGAGTGTGTGTGTATATATAGTTAGAGTTATATATATAGTTATATATAGTTATATAGTGTTACCCTTGTGTTAAGACGTCATCTTTGTGTTTACACTGTTTTGTGGACTTTTGTAGCACTAAGCAAATCTGGTTGGTCAGAAGTATAAGCCTACTAGCATGGGTGCAAGTCTCATACACACAGCTGAATGAACTATCTGCTCAGATCGGCACAATCTTTATATTTATTATCTTTTAGCAGAATCCTAAGAGTATAATTATTTTTATATTAATATTCATTAGGATTTGTACTTGTTCTTTGTATGCATCTCTTGAATAAAGTTTACTGACTTACTTACACAAAAGAAAGAGCTCTCAGCTTTGCTGTGAGACTGCAACAGTGCAGGCTGTGTTCTAAACGAGTTCAACTGCACCCTTGTGCACTTGAAAGACCGGAAGTCCGTATAACCCACAGCAAAGAACACTACTATTGCAAGTACACTACTTTCGGTATTGAGCGCTTCACATATTGGAAGCGTTGATTGACTGTTTTAAGCTTCGTGTAAAGTGACTCGGTATAAATAAGTGACTCATTTGAAATTAACGTTGATATTATTTGATATATATGATATTATTTTACAATGTTATGTTTATAATAATTGATTTATAAGATACCGTAATGGCATTTATGGATGTATAGTACAGTATGAGTGTCATACGTCACTGTAACAACTTACCTTCATTTTCAACTTACGTTGGGCAGTCCGGAACCAATTAAAAACGTAAGTCGGATAGCGTCTATATATATATATATATATATATATATATATATATATATATATATATATATATATATATATATATATATATATAGCGTGTTACCCTTGTGTTAAGATGCCGTCTGTGTGATCTTTGTGTTTAGACTGTTTTGCGGACTTTTGTAACCCAAACAAATATGGTTGGTCAGAAGTGTAAGCCGACTAGCATGGGTGCAAGTCTCATAGACAGAGATGAATTAACTATCTGCTCTGATCAGCGAAATCTGCCATACATACTCAGTGAAGCAAAGAGAGTTGTAAAATGAATGAAAAACTGAATCCAGAAAAGATAGAGAGCCCACGCTCTGCTGGTGAGTCACATCAGTGCAGGCTGAGTACTAAATGAGTTCAACGGCACCCTTGCTCACTTGAAAGATCAGAAGTTCGAATAACCCACAGCAAGTACACTACTTTCGGTTTTGAGCGCCTCACATATTGTAAGTGTTGATTGGCTGTTTTAAGCTTCATGTAAAGTGAGTCAGCTCAGCTTCATGTAATGTGACTCGACTCAACTTGTAATTGGTTCCAAGCAGAAAGATCACATCATAGAGAATGTTCAAGGTTATATTTGATACTGTATTTGATGTTTGATGAGTGAATTTGATTAAAATTTATCTATTTGAAATTATTTTGCTTGAATTCAATTTATTTGAAATTAATGTTGATATTATTTGATATAATTCTACAATGTTATGTTTATAATATTTGATTTAGGGGTGTTTTATGAGATACGGTAATGGTATTTATGGATGTATAGTCCAGTATGAGCGTCATAGGTCACACGTCATACGTCACTGTAACAACTTACGTTCACTTTCAACTTACGTTTGGCCGTCCGGAACCAATTAAAAACGTAAGTCGGGGAGCATCTGTATTTAAGGACCTTGTGAAGGAGGGTAACTTTATTTTACTTTTAACACATTTCATACATTTTTCATACAAAATTGGTGTACTTTTATATATTTTAAAATGGTTTATGGGAGCCTTGGAATGAATCATGTGGTTTACATGTAAAATGTGGTTCAATTTACGAAAAATCTAGGTTACGAAAAAGGCGCTGGAATAGATTAATTTTGTAAGATGAGGTACCACTGTAGTTTGAAATTGTGATATTACAGCAAGCCCAGAAAGGGTGCTGTGTACCTTCAGTATCCATTTATTTTTCTTGGTAGAGGTTTTCACTCTCAAAGTGTTCATAGTTCAGAAATGTGATATTAAATTAGGCCCAGCAGGTGGTGATGTGTAATTTCTGTATTTTTTTCTGTGTGTGGGGTTTGGTAGAGGTGTGCACTCTTTTGATGTTTCTAGTTTAAAAGTCTGATATTAGAAGTCTGATATTACAGCAGACCCATCAAGGGTACAAGGGTATTAATTAATTAATATGTTTTGCTTGGTAAAGGAAAATCTCTAAATACTTCTAAATTTGAACTGGGGTAGTACAGCAGATCCAACAGGGGTGTGCTCTGTGATATTCCAGAGCCATTTCCGTATTGCGGGGATTTCGTAAGTAGGGGTCACATCTTACATGTTAAACGCCTAATTTGTTCCAAGTCTCCAGTCCTTGGACTAGATAAACCCCATAAACCCTTTAAAAATGATAAAATTACACCAATTTTGTATGAAATGTGTGATAAAAGTAAAAGAAAATTGTTTATTAAACCATTAAACCATTTTATTAACATATTAAACCCTTTTATGAACATATTTATTAATTAAACCATTATTAAACATTTTTTTATTAACACACACACACACACACACACACACACACACACACACACCTCTCTCTCTCTCTCTCTCTCTCTCTCTTTCTCTCACGGGTGCTGCGGGCCACGCCCACAAGACGTGGAATTCAAAGCGCAATCCCTGCTTGACAAACTCAACTTTAATTTGATTCCTTGAGGGACCAGGATGCCTAATGCAGCCATGAGGCGGGGGCGGGGGGCGCACTAACCAGTGTCTCTCCCCCTTATGCCGGTCCCAAGCCTGGAAAAATGCAGAGGGTTGCGACAGGAAGGGTATCCGGCGTAAAACTTTTGCCAAAATACATAATGCAAACCAGAAAGACTAAACTCATACCGGATCGGTCGTGGCCCGGGTTAACAACGACCGCCATCAGTGCTGTCAACCAACAGGGTGCTGATGGAAATTGGACTACTGTCGGTCGAAGAAGGAGAGGTGGGAGGCGTGTCCATAGGCAGAGTAGGGATTTTGAATGTTGGAACTATACAAGGTAAAGATAGAGAGCTGGCTGACATGATGCAGAGGAGGAAGGTGGACATACTGTGTGTTCAGGAGACCAGGTGGAAAGGTAGCAAAGCTTAGGAGCAGGGTTCAAACTGTTTTATCACGGTGTGGATGGGACGAGAAATGGAGTAGGCGTCATCTTGAAGGAGGGGTTTGTAAGGAATGTTCTAGAAGTGAAAAGAGTGTCAGACAGAGTGATGAGTCTCAAGTTAGAAATTGAAGGTGTGATGTTCAATGTTGTTAGTGCTTATGCCCCACAGACAGGATGTGAGCTAAAAGAGAAGGAGAGATTCTGGAGTGACTTAAATGAAGTGATGCAGAGTACCCCCAGAGCTGAAAGAATGGTCATTGGTGCAGACTTCAATGGACATGTTGGTGCAGGCAACAGAGGGGAGGAGGAAGTGATGGGCAGGTTTTGTGTTCCTGTCCTGGAAGAAACAGGAGCATAGGGTGACTTATGGAAGCGGGGGTAGGAGCAGACAGGTAGACTAAATCTTGTGTTGGCGATGTAATTTGAAGGAAGTCAGTGACTGCAAAGTAGTAGTGGGTGAGAGTGTTGCCAAACAGCATAGGATGGTGGTATGCAGGATGACACTGATGGTGAGGAAGGTGAAGAAGGCAAAGGCAGAGCAGAAAACAAAGTGGTGGAAGTTGAAAAAGGAAGAGGGTCGTATTGTCTTCAAGGAGGAGTTAAAACAGGCTTTGGGTAGTCAGAAAGTGCTTCCAGATGACTGGACAACCGCAAATGTGATCAGGGAGACCGGTAGGAGAGTACTTGGTGTGTCCTCTGGAAGGAAAGTAGATAAGGAGACTTGGTGGTGGAATGAGGAAGTGCAGGAGTGTGTACAAAGGAAGAGGTTAGCTAAGAAGAAGTGGGACATTGAGAGGACCGAAGAGAGTAAATAGGAGTACAGGGAGACACAGCGTAAGGCGAAAGTAGCAGTGGCTAAGGCCAAACAGAGGACGTATGATGACTTGTATGATAGGTTGGACAGTAAGGAGGGAGAAAATTATCTGTACAGGTTGGCACAGCAGAGAGCTAGAGATGGGAAGGACATGCAGCAAGTTAGATTGATAAAGGACAGAGAGGGAAATGTATTGACTGATGACAGAAGTGTGCTGGGAAGATGGAAAGAGTACTTTGAAGAGCTGATGAATGAGAAAAATGAGAGAGAAAAAATAGTAGAAGCGGTGACTGTTGAGGGCCAGCAAAGACTAGTAAGGGTGATGTGAGGAGGGCATTGGAGAGGATGACGAGTGGAAAGACAGTTGGTCCTGATGACATACCGGTGGAGGTATGGAAGTGTCTAGGAGAGGAAGCAGTAGATTTTCTGACAAGAACATTCAACAAGGTCTCAGAGAGTGAGAAGATGCCGGAGGAATGGAGAGTGTGCTTGTGCCCATTTTTAAGAACAAGGGAGACGTGCAGAGTTGTGGCAACTACAGAGGGATAAAATTGATGAGCCATATGATGAAGTCATGGGAAAGAATAGTGGAAGCTAGACTAAGGGCAGAGGTCAGCATTTGTGAACAACAGTTTGGTTTCAAGCCAAGAAAGAGCACCACAGATGCAATGTTTGCTTTGAGGATGTTAATAGAGAAGTACAGAGAAGGTCAAAAGGAGCTGCATTGTGTCTTTGTGGATCTGGAGAAAGCATATGACAGGGTGCCAAGATAGGAACTATGGTATTGCATGAGGAAGTCTGGAGTGACAGAGAAGTATGTTAGAGTGGTGCAGAACATGTATGAGAGATGTAAGAGAGTGGTGAGGTGTGCTGTCGGTGTGACAGAAGAGTTCAAGGTGGAGGTTGGACTGCATCAAGGGTCAGCTCTGAGCCCCTTCTTGTTTGCTATGGTGATGGACAGACTGACAGACAAGGTTAGACAAGAATCTCCATGGACTATGATGTTTGCAGATGACATTGTGATCTGTAGTGAGAGCAGAGAACAAGTGGAGGAAAATCTAAAGAGGTGGAGGTATGCCCTGGAATGGAGAGGAATGAAGGTTAGCCTCAGTAAAACAGAATACATGTGTGTGAACAACAAGGACCCAAGAAGAATGGTGATGTTACAGGGTGCAGAGATAAACAAGGTGGAGGATTTTAAGTACTTAGGCTCAACAAGCCAGAGCAATGGAGAGTGTGGAAAAGAGGTGAAGAAGTGTATGCAGGCAGGTTGGAATGGTTGGAGAAAAGTCTCCGGTGTAATGTGTGATAGGAAAGTATCGGCAAGAATGATAGGAAAAGTGTACAAGACGGTGTTGAGGCCAGCGATGTTGTATGGTTTAGAAACAGTGGCACTGAGGAAAAAGCAGGAGAAATGTTGAGTTTCTCTTTGGGAGTAACGATGATGGATAGGATCAGGATGAGTACATCAGAGGGACAGCATATGTAAGAGGTTTTTGGAGACAGTCAGAGAGGCTAGATTGAGATGATTTGGACATGTACGGAGGAGGGATAGTGTGTATATTGGTAGTAGGATGCTGAGTTTGGAACTACCAGACAGAAGGCCGAGAGGAAGACCAAAGAGAAGATTTATGGATGTGGTGAAGAAAGACATGAAGATAGTTGGTGTAAGAGAAGAAGATGCAGAGGATCGGGTGAGATGGAGGCGGATGGTTTGCTGTGGCGACCCCTGAAGGGAAAAGCCAAAAGGAAAAGAAGAAGAAGGTCGAGGAGGGAGCCTTTTTTCTCATGTTTTTTTTGTTTTGTTTTGTTTTGTTTTGTTTTTCTTCTGTGTCCCTTATGGGGCTTCATGAATGCATCATCATTCATTCATTCATTTGCTAAACAGTTGAACCCTAATTGAATTTTGGGGGAGTCTGGAGCCTGCCTCAGCTGACTCTGAGTGAGGACGGGGCACATCCTGAATGGCTTGTTCGCCCATTGCAGAGTATTTTCACAACCATCCATATTCAGTCTTCAGGGACAACTTTAAAGAACCAATTGTCATGATATACATGTCTTTGGCCTGTGGATGGAAACCAGAATACCCAGAGGAAAAGCAAGCATGAGAACATGCAAACCCCACTCAGAAACAGTCTCACTGAGGCTGGGACTCACACCCAGGATATTCTTGCTGGGAGGTGCACGTACTAATCACTATGTGACCATGCTTCTCATCAGTTGCTTTGTCTTTTTTATGCTGAAGTACTGGGGCTTAACTGCTCAGGATGACAGATTATTATTGATTTATTAAAATGAACATCATAAGGATGTAACGTCAATGTGATTGCAGAGAAGCAAGTACCCATGTATACAAATGCTTTAAAAAAAGTGAGAACTGTAGAGACACAGAGAAGGAATAAATGGGATTAAAATTGTTTAAAATGGCCTAAAATGGCTGGAGTACAGGTGATATTACATTACCTCTGTATCAGTCAGACATCTGAAAGTCAATTTCCTATTTCACTGGTGAGAAAAGAGAAAGAAGGGAAGCAGTTACGTTGAAAAGTTTTTTTTTTTTTGTTGACGAGTCATCTTTTGCACTTTCACACTGGCCTTAGTGACCGTATATTTCCTGAAATTCAAGCCAAACTCTGTCATATCCTTGCATAACTAATTGGCCTGAATGTGAGAAAAAGTTATTTACCATGGTTGTTAATATTTAGCAAAACCCACCCCCGCACTGTAGTTGAGATTTACGAGGCATGATCTCTGCTGCCATTTCAGGGCAAGTAACTTTTTTCACATGCTAATAGCCACCATCCGCGCTGACCAGCTCGCTGTAAAACGGGAATTGCTGCATTTGAGACTCTGAATTTTCCTTCAAAATACTATAGCAAGGTCCTGCTTTTTAATCCTCTGACTAAATCTAAAGCCTAATTGGGAAACTCTCCATCCGGTAGATGACATAATACGCTTCAATTTGTCCTATTTGGTGCATGTTCAGCTTTTTTATTAGTTTCGAGACAGACTGAGAAGCAGCTTGAAAATGAGATGATCAGTCATTAGACCTCGAGCTGTTAAGCAGTCAAATGGCCAATGACAATTATCAGTGATGTGTGTCCTGCTTTATCATGCCAGATACCAATATTGTAAAATGTGTTTCTGCTATACATGTGCGTCATCTCTTCCTTTTTGTGCCTGTGATTTCTGTGTTTTTAACTGAGCAGCAATCCACACAAAAGCCTGGTTTAAACACAATACTATGGTTACCTCCGTGTCTGTCTCAGGATATTAACTTGTTTGCCGATCACCAAGTGTTCCAACATTGGCAGATGTGTCAGCGAACCTGTTCGAACCTGTTCATACTTAGAGATCACAAACCCCTGCCAAGTTCAGCAATTCCCCATTGAAACGAAACTCTTGAAAATCATTTTGTCACACAATGAAGAATCATTTAAATAATGAATCGATTCATAATTTATTCTGAAGTCATCTCCAAATCCCTGGTGAGAATGGATAGGAAGCATGGCTGTTCCCCAAGCAGCAAGTTCCCCTCTTGGTGCCACTGGAAGGATCCAATGGAAGGGCAGAAGCCGATATGACTGGGTTCCAGTGCCGCTGCAGGAGTTGCCAGAATGTTACTGTGAACGAATTGCCTCATGGGACTCTGACTCCCGATTAAAAACAAGCTGACGGATATGCAGCTACTCTTTACGAAAGTCAGCAATGGTTCTTTTACATGAACTTCACACATTAGACAGTGAGAGACATGGCCCGCCTTTGATAACCCAGTTAGGGTTATTGTACTGGGGGGACAGTGACAACCTTGTGGAGAGTGGGACTCGAATCACCAACCTTTGGATCAGCGATCCAGTGCCCTATCCCTCTCGGCCACCACTGCCCAGACTACACAGTAATATGTCACTTATCTAAAGCCCAATCTTTTTCAGAAAAATCTTGATCTGCAAATTAAAAAAAAATAAATAAGTAAATAAAAAATAAAAAGTACATACATTATACCCTGCTTGGCATACTGTAATATGACACTTAAAAAAATCACAATGTTAAACAATCTTTTAAAAATCATGAATTTGTTTCAGATCACCTTCAAGATTGAGTAGGGTCTTTCTTATCCAAATTCCTCCTCTGTCAACTGAGGACTAAGGACCTTGTTCAAGAGACCTACCATCATACCTTGGTGGTACTGGGACTTGAACCCCTGACCTTAGGATCAGTAAGCCAGAGCTGTAACCACTGCCCTAAAACATAACCTCCTTGACAGAGGTAATAGCGCAAGCCTAGAGGAGTGTTAGTAAATCAAAACGGGACCTAGATGACTGTCATATTTTTTTAGAATAGACCCAGGGGTAATAGCAGACCATCAGATGTGTTTGCAGTTTGTAACTAATCTACCAGATGTCTTGGCAGACCTGACATTTGTTTAGTTGTCTACTATATGTGTTAGCTATTGCTGTTGTCTGGTCTATCTGCAGATCCTCAAGTGTGTGACCAGTGTTCCAGATGTGTTTGCAGACCCTCTTGTGTCTAACCAGGCTTCCAAATGTTTACCTTGACCTTCCTGTGTTACCATGGTTCAGGTGTGTGCTTTTGTTAGCATCCAGCACATTGCCAAGTTTCTTAGCAGATTGCAGGGACTTTGGTAGAGTGCCAAGTGTGTTTAGCAAATCACCAGTTGTGTTTGAAGACCTCCAGATGTACTGAGAGATCGCCAAGTGTGTCAAGTGTATAAACACATTGTTGAATGTCATAACACTTGTCAGGTGTGTTAGCACATTGCCAAGTTTGCCAGAAACCTTTTTTTTTAAACAGGTCACCAGGAAGTATTGTTTACACTCATACAAAAAGAAACACATCTTAATCCCATACTTTATAGTCGACATTTTGCAAAGACGGTACAACCTGACCATCACAGTAACACCAAGGGACAATTTATATCAGCCAATTAACTGTATGTGCATGTTTTTGAATATGGGAGGAAACCAGAATGAATCACTCACATCATGCAGCATGGATAATGTAGCAAATAGACTATCTGGGTGCTTGTTTTATTTACTGTTTTATTTATTTTTATTTTATCTTACATGTTTTCTAGTATATGGACATGACCAAATCAGTGAAAACTCTGTGTTGTTTGAAGGTTTTAAAAATGAACTGGGATTTGATCTTTCAGCTCATTCAAGGTCAAAGGTAATTGTTTTAGTGGAAAGCTCACCTATGGTTTCATATTACAGGCTTCCATAGTAACAGCATTTGTGTGTACCCGGCCTTATCCCAGAGTCGGCTAAGATGGGTGCTAGCCTCCCCAAGACCCTAATTAGGATTAAGCACTGTAGAAAATGGGTGAATAAATGAATGAGTGATGAGTTCCAGTCTATCAGCAATTGTTATTAAAGTTATTAGTGCTTAATCTCCAACAGTTTGTGACCTTGCCCTGACCTTGACCTTTGAGCTAGATGTTCCAAAATCAAACTGGTTTCCTATTTGAGTTTTATACATCCAACAGCATGCCTATTAACACTATTTCAAAGTAACAAGCACTCAGAATCCCGTGACCTTGATTTTGATCCTTCAAAGTCACTCAAGGTCAAAAAATATCTACTGTTTAAAGGTCTATATAATTTCATCATTGTCTTTTATTGCATCCATTAATCTGTCACTTACCTTCTCAGATATATGCAGTTTCAGTTTGAATATTGGAAGTCTCTATCTCCAAACATTTTTGACTTTTCGATGACCTTTACCTTTGCCCTTGACATTTCAAAATCAAACCATATCTCAGACTCAGATAGAGTAGTGGTTCCACAAAGTTTGGAGAAAATGTGTTTATGGGTAGTCAAGATTTTGTTCAAGACTTACAAATGCTGGTACCGCAATACATTCAACTAATACCTTCATTACGGCGGTAATAATAATAATAAAAAAATGTATGTATTAAATATTTATCCTTTTGAGAAAGGAATTATTTTTTCTCCCTTTTGTATATGTCTGCTAATGCCCAAGTAGTTGAGAAACACATTTTTCTAAAGATCAGGGTTATTTTAGCTTTAGGCCAGCGTGATTCTCAACCATTGCATAATGATTCAGTACATGTTCTTCCCTTGTTGCTGGGCATTTGTTTAAAACTTTAAAAAAAGACATCAAGTATTTTTTTTTTCCTCCAACTTCTGCTGCTTTCATTGCCTGAAGCAGATCTGAAGTACAGAAAAGTAAATACAAACATTTTTGTTGTCGTTGTTGTTTTTAATCCACAATCTATTTCTAGACACCCCCCAGGCTCAGCATATTGGTTGGTTGTCGGAATGCTTTTTGTCAAATATGTGTTCTTCAGAGATAGGGTACCTTACAAATCATTGCAGAAATCCTGCTTCAGAACAGAACCACGCCTGATTGAATAGAACGGGTTATTTTTTGCACAAAAGCACAGCGTTCCGTCTGGTTTCCAGATTTTGAAGCTTAAGAGAAACTGAGAGTGTCAGTGTTTCTCCTTCTGAAAGAATCCCCTCCCCCGCTTTAGAACAGAATTGTGACTGATGTAAAAAGTCTTCCCCTGCACATAAAAAGCAAAGTTCCATCACATGTCTTTATTTGAAGGTTCTGAGAAACTGATGGTGTTTTTCTTGCTCCAAAAAGAGCTTGTAATTATTACCTCTTCCATAAAACAGGTATTGTACTCACTGGTGCTTGTCTTCTTTTTGCGCTGTGAACAAAATCTTGACCACGTTCGTGCCAGGATTTTTACCTATCTTGGTGGAACCACTACACTACCTGTTGAGAAGCCATTCAATTTTTAACAGACGGATTTTCCTGTTTCATACTCTGCCAGAAATTTTGGCGAGCACTATCACGTCACAGGCAAAAGGCTCTAGTCAAACCTTATAGCCAGCTGGGGCCTTTCTGGGTCGAGTATGCATGTTCCTCAGGGTACACCATTTTTCTTTGAGAGTTGAGTGACCCGCGCATCAGAACATCAGGCTACTCTAATTTGCCTGGGTGTGGAAATGAGTGTGAATGGTTGTTTAAGGTAGTCTTAGTCCTGCAATGGTGTGCACCATTACTCATCAGAGGTCAGCTGGGGTTGGCTCTAGCTTCTCCCACAACATTGATGGAGATGAGGTATAGATGATGGATGGATATATTTTCAGGTTGTAAATGTACCTGCAAGTACCATTTCTGTTTGCGTTATTGTTTTGATATCAGAAACCTTAACAATGTTTTTTTTTAAAAATCCCATTTTATGTGGAAATGGTATTATTTTACTGCATCACAGTTCCAGAGTCCCCGGTTCGAACTTGAGCTTAGGTTGCTGTCTTTGCAGACTCTTGTGGTTATTCAGAACATTTTACATAAGTGTACCAACTATATGATAAAGTACCCATGCTAATAATAATTTCAAGCTGAATTGTGCTGCTTGTATGTATGTGATCCAAGACTCACAACCTGTTCTTTCCCCCTCAAAACAGCTCTTATCCTTCTGTCTCATACTGGCTAAATATGGATTCATCCAGGAATGAGAGAAAGGCCTCTGCTTCGAATTGATTTCTATGCTAATTAAAGGAACGGTAAAGGGAAACACAGTTTGCTCTCTCTATTTCTTTCTGTCACACCATCTCTTGCGCACATCTCTAATTTTGTCCTGCTTGGGAGTAATTAGGTCTCGCTGCCAGAAAGCATGAAGCTACACTCTGTGGCAATTTCCGTCATTCCGATTCTTGGGTGACATTTTCATATTTTCTATAATGCTTTTGAAAAGTAGTGTACTTATCCCTCTCGCCATAGCTAACCCATGATTCACAGGGTTCAGTTACTACCCCATAATAGGTAAGGTAGGTAAAGTTTGTTGAGCTTTTTACACCCGAGCCACAGTGGCTCATCAGGCCGGTGCTTATGCCCGGTTTCCACAGCGTGAAGTAACCAGGAGTTCAACTCCTCCTGGATGGGACGCTAGTCCATCGCAGGTTACCTTCCCAGAATATTTTTACTGGTACCCATTTATACTGCTGGGTGAACAGAGGCGCACATGTGGTTAAGACCTTGCCCAGAGGTCTTAGCACAGTGGGATTTGAACACACAACCTCCCGCTCATGATCGGGAGGTTGTGTGCTCATGATCGGGAGGTTGAACACACAACCTCCGGATCATGAGCACATCACCCTAACCACTACACCACTGGCCCCACTTACCACTCCATAATGGGCTGTGATTAATCACCAGCAGCACATAAGCTCTGGTTTTAAAACCGTTTTTTTAACATACACAGGAAGTCCGTTCATGAGAGCAGACATCAAAGTGGGAGAAATTCTCTCAGTCATCGTGTGGACTAGCAAAGATTATTTTCCTTTGTTGTTTAATTGAACATAAAAATTAAAGTTGTTGAAACTGGACAGAGTAAGTAGTAAATCAGCACTCCGTGACCTTTGGGAGGGTTTTTAGTGTAGATGTATGACTATAAATCTTTCTGCAAAAATGAAAGACAAAAAGGCCTGGATAGTCAATAATTGGTCAAAATCTTGGAGACTTTGAATTATTGAGGTTGTGTGAAGTCCACTACCTTTTCAATGAGTTGCTAGTTAAAGGTTACCAAACAACTATACACATGAACAGCGAGGCAATTAACATAAGGTCTCTCTCTCTCTCTCTCTCTTTCTCTCTCACACACACACACACACATACACATACACACATCCATGCATTATGAAAATACCAGGATGGTTAGTATATTTTATAGGCACTTCTTATGTTGGGCCTAAGAACCAAAAATGACACAAGTCACAGCAGGGAGGCGTGTCCTCTGGAATAGCCGTGTCTCCTGAAGGAGTTGTGACCTCGGTGCTATAAAATGATGCACTGCCTGTCAGTTCAAGAAAAAGATGCACAATTCTGTCAGTCTCAGTGAAGGGGGGCAGCCCCTTCACGTGTCAGTCATAGTCAAAAAGTAATGTCCAAATAAAGGAGGTGTGGCTTTTCTGTCAGTTGTAACAGCAGAACCATGGCCTCAGTTGAAACTGTTTACCCTATCGTGTTTAATTTTTGGATGTATGGTCGTAGAGTGTATCATCATCATCATCATTATTATTATTATTATTATTAGTAGTAGTAGTAGTGGTAGTAGTAGTAGTAGTAGAAATTGGATTTCAAAAAAAATGGGACACCACATACTCCAGTTTCACCATTGTGAGGCATCCCCTCTTCTTCTTACAACAGTCTGCAAACATCTGGAGATTGAGGAGACAAGTTTCTGAAGTTTAGAAATAAGAATGCTGTCCGATTCTTGTCTAATACAGGCCTCGAACTGTTCAACTGTCTTGTTCCTTCTTTGTTGCACCTTCCACTTTATGATGTGCCAAATGTTCTCTATAGGTGAAAGATCTGGACTGCAGGCTGGCCATTTCAATACCCGGATCTTTTTTCTATGCAGCCAATGATGTTGTAATTAATGCTGCATGTGGTCTGGCATTATCATGTTGAAAAATGCAAGGTCTTCTCTGAAAGAGATAGCGTCTGGATGGAAGCATATGTTGTTCTAGAACCTGAATATATCTTCCTGCATCGACGGTGCCTTTCCAGATGTGCAAGCTGCCCTTGCCGCACACATTCATGCAACCCCATACCATCACAGATGCAGGCTTCTGAACTGAGCGCTGATAACAACTTGGGTTGTCTATGTCCTCTTTAGTCTGGTTGAAATTGCGTCCCAGTTTTCCATAAAGAACTTTGTATCGTGATTCGTCCGACCACAGAACAGTTTTCTACTTTGCCACACTCCATTTTAAATTACTCCTGGCCCAGAGAAAATGCCTCTCCTCCTGAGTCCTGTCTCGAAATGGTTTCTTCTTTGTACTGTCGCATTTCAGCTGGCAACAGCGGCCGGTACGGTGGAATGTGTTCACCAATAATGGTTTCTGGAAATATTGCTGAGCCCATTCTGTGATTTCCCTTACATTCCTGTTTGTGGTGCAGTGCCGTTTAAGAGCCCGAAGATCACGGGCATCCAGTATGGTTTTTTGGCCTTTACCCTTACACACAGAGATTGAATCTTTGGATGATGTTATGTACTGTAGATGATGATAACTTTAAACTCTTTGCAATTCTTTACCGGGAAACACCTTTCTGATATTGTGTCACTATCTTTCTGTGCAAAATTGGGGAAATTGGTGATCCTCTACCCATCTTCGCTTCTGAGAGACACTGCCACTCTGAGAAGCTTTTTTTAATACTGTCATGTTGTCAATGGACCTTATTAGTGGTAATTGGTCTTCCAGCTGTTCATTATAAGTGCAATTGACTTTCCCAGACTCTTATTGCTACCTGCCTCAATTTTTTTTAGATTTGTTGACACCATGAAATTTAAAATCAACATATGTTCCCTTTAAATGATGCATTTTCTCAGTTTAAACTTTTGACCCTGTCATCTATGTTCTATTGGGAATAAAATAGTGAAATTTGGCAATTCCACATCATTGCGTCCAGTTTTTATTCACGATTTGTATAGTGTATCAACTTATTTGGAATCCGGTTTGTAGTAGTAGTGTTGTTCTGTTTTTGTTGCTACTATTATTAGTAATAAGTAATATTATCATCATCACTCACCCACTCAATTGCCGAACCACTAGGAACTATTAGGGTTGTAGGGAGTCAGGAGCCTATTTTAGTGAACGTTAGTGAAGGTGAGGTCCACCTTGACCGGCTTACCATACCACAAAGACACATACACACACACACACACACACACACACACACACACACACACACAGGTGCAATTTTGAGCAGTCAGATAGCCTACTGTGCATGTCTTTGTGTAGGAGGAAACCCACACAATTACAGGGAGAACATACAAACTTTATGCAGAAATTCCCTAGCTGAGCACGGGACTCGGACCTAGGACCTTCTTGCTACTTGCTGTGAAGCAAAGGTGCTACCCACCATGCCACTGTGCTATCAATCATCATCATCATCATAATTATCATCAATAATAATAATAATAATAATAATAATAATAATAATAATAATAATAATAATGTTTATTTTTTTTCTCCACTTTGGTGTATACTCTTGGTGTATGGAGCTTTATTTTCCATTTGATGTAAACATGAAATATAAATGAGTCTGCATTGTTAGTGCTAGTGCTCATTATTCATACTCTCCTATTATATTTTAATCCACCCAGATGCAGGCGCGTCTGTAATGGTCAGATATCCTGACAGCATGTTCAGCTTTTATTAATCATGTGCTGTTTTAAAAATTCATGCAGCTACACACTTTCTGTGATTGATGCTAATGCTCAATGCCCAGACAGGCAGCATGCCAGCCAGCAGTGCATCGGGCGGCCAGTTGGTCCAGCTGGAGGCAGCCAGTGGACATTTTCAGTGATGCAATATCCTTGTAACAGAGAACTAGACACTTTAACTGACGAGCATGAATACTCCCATCCTGGTTCGGTGACCTACGGTATAATGTGTAAAACAGATGGCAGATATAATAGATGTGTAGATGCATGCAGGTGCTGCTTTAGCTTTCAGCCATATTTAAAAGCTTGGTTACAGCACTTGTAAATATTCAGTATATACTGCATCTCCAGAATGATTGAGACCACCATTTCTCTGGCAGCTTAACAGCATTTTAATGCAATTCAAGGACCCACATTCTCCCACAGAGTTGCCTTGGCAACAAAGTTCTCCATTCGGCTGATTGTTTTATTTATTTTATTTTTTTCTGTCCTGCCATATAGGAAAATCAATAGCAAAAAAAAAACCCCAAAAAAAAACCTCAAGAAAGCATTCCAGCAGTTTCAGACAAGCCATTTTTGTGTCCTAGTTAGCACTCTGCGGTGTTATTGAACCTAAACAGGGTCAATAGCGTCTTATTATCGATGGAAACCATGACATTTTGCAACATTGGCAGCACAATTTTGATGGTCAGTGGCAACCCACATATGTTTGTGGAAGCAGACATGTTTTACTTGCAGTCGTGCTAAATTAAATAAAGCCTGCAGAGGGATTTGTTAATTAGTATATCCCAGAGAGCTTTCTGAGAAATAACTACAGTGTGGAATTAAAAAGTTGTAGCCTAACTTGGCTTTTCTGCAGTTCACACAGAGCAGAGAACAAGTGGAGGAAAATCTAGAGAGGTGGAGGTATGCCCTGGAAAGGAGGGGAATGAAGGTTAGTCTCAGTAAGACAGAATACATGTGTGTGAACGACAAGGACCCAAGAGGAACTTTGAGGTTACAGGGGGCAGAGATAAAGAAGGTGGAGGGTTTTAAGTACTTAGGCTCAACAATCCAGAGCAATGGAGAGTGTGGAAAAGAGGTGAAGAAGCGCGTGCAGGCAGGTTGGAATGGTTGGAGAAAAGTGTCCGGTGTGATGTGTGATAGGAAGGTATCGGCAAGAATGAAGGGAAAAGTGTACAAGACGGTGATGAGGCCAGTGATGTTGTATGGTTTAGAGACAGTGGCCCTGGGGAAAAGACAGGAGGCAGAGCTGGAGGTAGCAGAGAAGAAAATGTTGAGGTTCTCCTTGGGAGTAACGAGGATGGATAGGATCAGAAACGAGTACATCAGAGGGACAGCACATGTTAGATGTTTTGGAGACAAAGTCAGAGAGGCTAGATTGAGATGGTTTGGACATGTACAGAGGAGGGATAGTGAGTATATTGGTAGTAGGATGCTGAGGTTGGACCTCCCAGGCAGAAGGCTCAGAGGAAGACCAAAGAGAGGATTTATGGATGTGGTGAAGGCGGACATGAAGGTCGTTGGAGTAAATGTAGAAGATGCAGAGGATAGGGAGAGATGGAGGCAGATCATTTGCTGTTCGGCGACCCCTGAAGGGAACAGCCGAAAGAAAAAGAAGAAGACACAGGAGTGACTCTCCTCTGAGATAGTATATCTGAAAATGATTAACGATACACCCTATAGAATATTTAAAATGCAAATTAATAGGATTTAGAAAGGTTTGCGAAAGCCGTATGCATTCTGGATTGTAAAAACAAAACAAAACAAAAATTTAATAAACAAGGCTACACCTCCTTCAGAAAGAACGGCAGGGGGTCATGCTTACTTTTGACCACAGTCAACAAGACCATACCTACAGGGTAGTCAAGTGGCACAAGCAAAAAAAAAAAAAAAATGTTCAGAATTTCGCCTTGGGGGGTGGGAGGTGGGTGTATGCTGTCTTCGACACCATTCTGGGCTTGGTGGTGATTTTCACCGTGAGTGTTACGTTATTCTTGACATTGCATTTAGGACAAACACCATCACTTGGATAAAATACCTGTTGACCTTTGTCCTGTATGCTTGGCAGATGTTGGTAGAGATATGGGTGGGAACTGAAAAAGAAAAAAATATCCTCAGTTTTAAAGGCCACACCCTCTTTCCTAGTACACAGTTACAAAGGCTATACCTACTTAAGTGAAACTGCATCAGATAGGCCACACATTTTTCAGAAACTCAGTCACAATGGCCACATCCACTGCCCTGGAACAGACACAATGGCCTAACCTACTTCTCACGAGCAGTCACAGTTTTCACACCCACTTTCCTGAAATAGTCAAAAGGCCACAAAATGGCCACAATCGCTGCCCTGAAACAGTTGCAATGGCCACATCTACTGCCTTGGAGCATTCAAAATGACCACACTCACCTTTCTGTAATGGCTAAAATTGCCAAACCAACCTTCCTAGAACAGCCATAATTACCACACCTGCCTTTCTGAATCAACCACAATAGCCACACTTGCTGCCCTGGAACAGTTACAGCGGCTTCTATCTGAATATGATTAATGATACATAATTTTAAAAATGGGAAAGAGTAAAAGCTGTATGCATTCTGGATTATAAAAATAGTCCTATGTAATAAACCAAATGCCAGTCACAGTGGCCACACCTGCTTCACTGAGACAACCACAATGACCACACCCATCTCTCTGGAACGATCAGAGAGCCCATACCTACATCTCTGCAACAGTTTCAAAGGTGGAAACATTCTTCCCTGAAACAATCACAGTGGCCACACCTTGAAACAGTTACAGTGAACATTCCTCTCCTGGAACAGTCAAAAGGCCACAGCTTGGCTGGGTTCAGAATGTTTCTCATTCATTTATTTCCTGTAACTGCTAAATCCAAATTAGGATCGCTGGGAGGCTGGCGCCCATCCCAGCTGACTCCGGGCGAGGGAACAGTATACTCTGGACAGCTCACCAGCCCATCGCAGGGCAGAAACACGTTGACGGCTATACAGCTACTCTTGACGGAATTCAGTAATGGTTCTTTTACATGAACATCACACCATAGACAGTGAGCAACATGGTCGGCCTTTGATAACCCAGTGAGTTGCACTGGGGGGCAGTGACAACCTGTTGAGAGTGGGTCTTGAACTCCCAACCTTGAGATCAGTGATCCAGCACTTTACCCCAGGCCACTACTGCCCAGGTGTTAGGTAATGAGCACTAAAAATATATATGTTGTTTTTTTTTTCCTCGTAGTGATGAAACAGGAGTGTCATTGGACACGTCCCTTGTTTTCAAGAACCTTCATTGGAACTAAAAACTTAGGTTTGATAGGTGTTTTTGGTGCAGATGCCACACCTCCTTTTCTGGAAAATTCTGAAGCCTCACGTTAACAATTTGATGCCATTTCTGAGTAGTAAACAGTCCGAAATTTGTGAATTACTTCTTTTGTAAATAATTAGAATCATTGTAGCGTTCTTTATTTCTGTATTCATTATATAAACAATTCTCTCCCCTGTCTGATCAGACTACTCACTGCTTGTTTTTTTCTTACCTTTCAATCAAGAGAAAAAGAGCATGACGGAGCTATTATTGAAGAACGGCGCCAATATAAAGAAACACTGTCTTTATTGTCATATTCTCTCCCTGGGGTTTAAATGAAAGCGTGGGCATTTTATCTGAATGGATCACGGTGCAAATTCATGAGCTGTGAACTCACTTCTTCTTATTTAACCACCTTTAAGTCTTGAGAGAAGATAGCACGCAGAAAGTGATTATTTTCAACGACATAGCAGCTAAAAGAACACAAGTGCTCCCAGAGGTATGAATGAGGCGGAATGGATGTTGATTTGTTGATAAAAGCGCCACACAGTATGGAACCTCATGCTCATTATACTCTTATTTATCCAAAAAAAATTAGAATAAATGAGTGGTAATAAATTCTTGGAACAAAATTCACCTGTCACAATCACAACATGTCTTGACCTAATGATTCTTCCTCATAATTTCCACCAAAATATGCCTTTCATGTTTTGCTGATCAGCGCACAGCACATCTACTTCACGTCAAGTAGGTCCAGGGTTCAGATCCTGGACTCGGGCGTTTCTGTGTGGGGTTTGCATGTTCTACCCGTGCTTACATGGATTTCCTTTAGGTACTCCAGTTTCCTTCCACAGTCTAAAGACATATGCATTAGGTTAATTGACTGTCCAGTTTGCCCCTAGGTAAGTGTGACTGTGAATGGTATATGTGTGTATTGACCTGTAACGTACCTTTGCCTTGTGTTGGTTGAGATAGGCTCCAGCCTCCCTGCGACCCTACTAAGTTGAATGCGTGATTGATCATCACACATTGGGATTTTTTTTTTTAATGTTTTGCAAACTTAGCCAAGCAAAAGCAGGAAAGCTTTTTTTAAATGTATTTTTTTAATGCACAGTCACTTCTCATTTGCACTGTAATGTCAAGCGAAGTGACAGTTCTTTCTTATCGCTCACTGTACTTCTGCTTTTTATTGCTGCGGTGTGTGTCGTGATAATCCTGCAAATCACTTTTAGGGCACTTGATGAGCCGTCGCATCTTTAGTCACCGTGTATTTAAATATCACTGCTTAGCAGTACGTTGTTATTGCGCTATGACTCGGTGACTTGAATGGATAATGACGCTCGGCTCTGATGCTTATCAGCCATGTGTCACTTCCAGAAATGTATTTTCGATGTAATAAAGCCAGAAATGAGCGCAGCATTGCAGAGGATCAGTTACATGTCAATTTGTGTTTCTCGTCTACCAGAAACGTCAACAAGTACAGAACAGGGCGGGCGGCCTGCGTTCTTTCACATGGAGTACACGTGTTCATATTTTTACAAGTAATTATTTTTGCCCCTCTGTTTATTTTTTCACATGCCAAACTAAAGTAATATTTTATGTGTGGATTTTTATTTGCCCCCTTGGGGTTTGCTATGACGTGTGAATCAAAGGCGATGCCACAGAGACACCCAGAAGATGCACACAAAGTCTAATTGGCTGAGCTCTCGGAGGCTGAGGGAGGGGTGACATAAACTCTCGTCACAGAAAACGGGTAGCAGAAAGCAAGTTCTTTCCATTATGCTCCATTGCTCACAACAATGTAATCAGCTGGCATCAGGTCTTGAAACGTGTGGTGACCTTTGCACTCCCTCATTGGTTGAAGTTGTTGAGAGAGGGAAGAGATGTATTGTCTAAATAAAATAAAAATAAACAAAAAACACTAAACATACTTTTTCACATATTTCATGTAGTTTGTATCTTTGAAATATATATATATATATATATATATATATATATATATATATATATATATATATATATATATATATATTCTTGTCTAACCTCGTCTGTCAGCCTGTCCATCACCATAGCAAACAAGAAGGGGCTGAGAGCTGACCCTTTATGCAGTCCCACCTCCACCTTGAACTCTTCGGTCACACCAACAGCACACCTCATCACTGTCTTACATCTCTCATACATGTCCTGCACCATTCTAACATACTTCTCTGCCACTCCAGACGTCCTCATATAATACCACAGTTCTTCTCTCGGCACCCTGTCATAAGCTTTCTCCAGATCCACAAAGGCACAATGCAGCTCCTTCTGACCTTCTCTGTACTTCTCTATTAACATCCTCAAAGCAAACACTGCCTTATCTGTGCATAAGAGTTATTGTGGTGCTCTTTCTTGGTATCAAACCAAACTTTTGTTCAGAAATGCTGACCTCTGCCCTTAGTCTAGTTTCCACTATTCTTTCCCATAACTTCATTGTATGGCTCATCAACTTTATCCCTCTGTAGTTGCCACAACTCTGTACCTCTCCCTTGTTCTTTAAAATGGGCACAAGCACACTTCTCCTCCATTCCTCCGGCATCTGCTCACTCTCTAAGACCTTGTTGAATGTTCCTAAGACCTTGTTTCTTCGACCTTGGTGACCAACTGCCTTTCCACTCTTCATCCTCTTCAATGCCCTCCTCACTTCACCCTTACTAATCTTTCCTACTTCCTGGTCCTCAACGGTCACACCTTCTACTCTTTTTTCTCTCTCATTTTCCTCATTCATCAGCTCTTCAAATTACTCTTTCCATCTTCCCAGCACACTTCTGTTATCAGTCAATACATTTCCCTTTCTGTCCTTTATCACTATAACTTGCTGCATGTCTTTCCCATCTCTATTTCTCTGCTGTGCTAACCTGTATAAATCATTTTCTCCCTCCTTACTGTCCAACCTATCATACAAGTCATCATACGCCCTCTGTTTGGCCTTTGACACCACTACCTTCGCCTTACACTGTATCTCCCTGTACTCCTGTTTACTCTCTTCGGTCCTCTCAATGTCCCACTTCTTCTTAGCTCGCTTTTTCTTTTGTACACACTCCTGCACTTCCTCATTCCACCACCAAGTCTCCTTATCTACTTTCCTTCCAGGGGACACACCAAGTATTCTCCTACCTGTCTCTCTGATCACATTGGCTGTGGTTGTCCAGTCATCTGGAAGCACTTCCTGACTACCCAAAGACTGTTTCAACTCCTCCTTGAAGACAACACGACACTCTTCCTTTTTCAGCTTCCACCACTTTGTCTTCTGCTCTGCCTTTGCCTTTTTCACCTTCATCACCATCAGCGTCATCCTGCACACCACCATCCTATGCTGTTTGGCAACACTCTCACCCACTACTACTTTGCAGTCACTGACTTCCTTCAAATTACATCGCCAACACAAGATGTAGTCTACCTGTGTACTCCTACCTCCGCTTCCATAAGTCATCCTATGCTCCTGTCTCTTCTGGAAGAAAGTATTCACCACAGCCATTTCCATCCTTTTTGCAAAATCGATCAACATCTGTCCTTCTGTGTTTCTGTCCTGGATACCAAACCTGCCCATCACTTCCTCGTCCCCTCTGTTGCCTGCACAAACATGTCCATTGAAGTCTGCACCAATGACCACTCTTTCATCTCTGGGGGTACTCTGCATCACTTCATCTAACTCACTCCAGAATCTCTCCTTCTCTTCTAGCTCATGTCCTGCCTGTGGGGCATAAGCACTAACAACATTGACCATCACGCCTTCAATTTCTAACTTGACAGTCATCACTCTGTCTGACACTCTTTTCACTTCTAGAACATTCCTGACAAACCCCTCCTTCAAGATGACTCCTACTCCATTTCTCTTCCCAGCCATACCGTGATAAAACAGCTTAAACCCTGCTCCTAAGCTTTTAGCTTTGCTACCTTTCCACCTGGTATCCTGAACACACAGTATGTCCACCTTCCTCCTCTGCATCATGTCAGCCAGCTCTCTAGCTTTTTTGTTCATAGTTCCAACATTCAAAGTCCCTACTCTCAGTCCTAGACTCACACATTTCCTCCTCTCTCTCTGCCTATGGACACGCCTCCCGCCTCTCCTTCTTCGACGTCTTCGACCAACAGTAGTCCAATTTCCACCAGCACGCTGTTGGTTAACAGCACTGATGGCGGTCGTTGTTCACCCAGGCCTCGACCGATCTGGTATGAATTTCATTTTGATCATTTGCATGAGAAATGTGGCAGAAGTTTTACGCCGGCTGCCCTTCCTGTCGCAACCCTCTGCATTTATCCGGGCTTGGGACCGGCGTGAGGGGGAGCCACTGGTTTGTGTACCCCCCTCACGGCTGCACTATATATATATATATATATATATATATATATATATATATATATATATATATATATATATATATATATGTATATCATTTTTTATTATCTTTTTGCCATAATATTTGCCATTTCAGCTGTGGGCCCTGCAGGGATGTATGTGTGTGCAGTTTGCATTTTCTTCCTGTCCTGCTGTGGGTTCTGTCTGGGTACTTCGGGTTCTTTTCACAGCTTCCCACAATTGCCCCTTAGTGTGAGTGTGATTGTTAATGTTTGTCTCTGTTTGGTGCGATGGCTTAGCATACTGCTCAGAGTGTAACCCACTGTCTCACAGAGATGGCTGAAATAGGCTCCAGCCTTCCCCTCTTTATTTTGTATTTACCTTTTGACCTAATTGCTATTTTTCAACAGAATTAACTTACAGTTATACCCTCAGAAAATAAAATACATATCAGTGTACTTTTGCAGGTAGAAAAGGTGCACATTGTTACTTATAAACATAATAATTATCTCTAGTGGAAACGTTGGTGTACACTGTACCTTGGAGACCTGGAAATGACTCCTTCTGTACCTGAATTATTTTGCAATTTTCTATAAATATGTCAGATGTGGTTGCATAATGAGGCCAGGATTGCTTACCTTGAGGCGGCACAGTGGCTTAGTTGTTAGCATGTTTAGCAAGCCTCACAGCACGAAGGTCCTAGGCTTGAGTCTTGGGCTCAGGGGCGTTTGTGCGGAGTTTGCATGTTGTATAAGTTTTTCTGGACCACTAACGCACCAAACACATGCACATCATAACTGGCTGTTCCAAGTTGCCAAAATGAACATGAATGGTTGTGTCTGCTAGCTCTGTGATGGCCTGGTAAGCTCATCATGCTGTACCTATCACCCAGTGTTGGCTGAGTTCCAGCCTTCCCGTGACCCTAGTAGGATTAAGGAGCTTGGTAAATGGGGGAGGAAGGGAGCGTGAGTCAGTCCACACCTTTTTTGCATAATCACATGTGAAAAAATGCACGTGATTTCTTCCTGTAACGTGTTTAAGGAATATTTAACGAACCTAATAATACAAATTGGTGCTTATTGTGCTGTCAACTGTGGTTAGCGATTTAAACGTTCGCCTGTCCAAGCCTTCAGTGTCAGAAGTTTAAGGTTACCTACAGCAGGGATACAGGAAGTGAATCATCAACATCTCATATATATATATATATATATATATATATATATATATATATATATATATATATATATATATATATATATATATGTATATATATATATATATATATATATATATAGGCCTTTAGGTTTCTATTGAAGGTCCCGGTTATTACACCCTAGAAATTCATTACTTTTTTCTCTCTCCTCTTTCCTGCCTATGTAGAAAAATCAATATGGCCGACTGGAGATCAGGCAGAGAGAACATCAACACTCAGCACATGAGACCTATCAAAGCACACCACAGTCAGAGTTAAGGGTACTTCATGTCGCTCCAGGCATGCGCTCACAATCTGTCGTACAATTAAGTCTCTCCTGCAGCTGAAATTTTTCTGGACCATTCACTCGAGAAGCCTATGAAACTTTTTTTTCACATCACGACCTTGTTTCCCTTTGGAAACCTTCCTGCTGCCTGGGTAAAGTTAATACTTCAAATATTCTTAGGTGTCAAGTTTAAGCACCAGGTTTATCCTTTAATTGGGACATCAGTGATACTTGGTTAGGAATAACACTTGTGTATTTCTCAGGAGGGCTGTGAAGTGTGTGCAAGGAGTGTGTGGTCACCTTCTTTTTCTGCTGACTTTAGATTTATTTATTTATTAAAAAGTTTCCAGCACTTTGGCCTGTGAAAAGTTTTGAATTGAAAACCTATAGAATTCTGGCACTGTTGTCTGTGTCAGTTATGTTGATAATGGTGGTGGTGGTGGTGGTGGTGTGGAAGGTGTTGGTAGTGTTGACTGTGTACACAGTGTTGGTGGCAGTAACGGTGGACACGATGCTGAAGGTGTGGATGGTGTTGACCATGTTGATCAATTTTCTAAAGCAGTACATTTGACGGGTACAGCACATGTCAGAGGTTTTGGAGACAAAGTCAGAGAGGCTAGATTGAGATAGTTTGGACATGTACAGAGGAGGGATAGTGAGTAAATTGGTAGTAGGAAGCTGAGGTTGGAACTACCAGGCAGAAGGCCGAGAGGAAGACCACAGAGGAGATTTATGGATGTGGTGAAGGAGGACATGAAGGTAGTTGGTGTAAGAGAAGAAGATGCAGAGGATAGGGCGAGATGGAGGCGGATGATTCGCTGTGACAACCCCTGAAGGGAACAGCTGAAAGGAAAAGAAGAAATAAAAAGAATTTTTACTTATTTATTAAAAGGTTGTCGATGCTCTGGATTGTTCAGTGTTTTGTAATAAAAAAGGGATTCTGATGGTCTTGTCTCTGTTGATGGTGTTGTCGGTGTTGATTTTGACAGTGTTGATAGTGCTCATGGTGTTAATGGCATTCACAGTGTTGATGGTACTGGCAGTACTGATGATGTTGGTGGTGTTGATAGTGCTATCAGTATTGATGGTGTTGGTAATGCTGAGGGTGCTGTCGGTGTTATTGGTGCTGTCAGTGCTGGTAATGTTATTAGTGTTGATGGCATTGACAGTGTTAATGGTACTGGTAGTACTGATGATGTTGTTGGTGTTGATGGTGCTGTCGGTGTTGATGGTGTTGGTAATGCTGATAGTGCTGTTGGTATTACTGGTGTTGTTAATGTTGATCATATTGTTGATTTTAATGGTGTTGTCAGTGTTGATGGTGTTGATTAAATTCATGATATTGATAGTCTTGTTGGTGTTGATTAATTTTGTAGAGCAGCAATTTTGAGAGTAGTGCAGTTTTTTATTCACAGTTGCTCACGTTACATATGTAATTGTTCCAGTAGTAGCAGCATGTTTTTGGGAATGTATATGGAGGTTGAAATGCTCATAAAAATAAATGTATTTTTTTAATTATATAAATTATCAGTGTGTTGATTATTTCTGTAAGGATATGTTAATTATATTATTTAATTTTTAAAAATGTACTGTAAATTTAGGACACAATATGCAGTGGTGGCCTGGTGATAAGGTGCTGGATCGCTGATCCTAAGGTTGGGGTATCAAGCCCCACTATTAACGGGTTATCACTGCCCCCTCAGTGCAGATAACTGGGTTATCAAAGGCCAGCCATGTCTCTCACTGTTTATGGTGGGAGGTTCATGTAAAAGAACCATTGCTGACTCTCATCAAGAGGAGCTGCATAGCCTTCAGCGTGTTTCTGCCCCGTGATGGCCTGGCGAGCTGTCCAGGGTGTACTCTGCTCTCACCCAAAGTCAGCTGACATGGGCACCAGCCTCCCCAAGACCCTAATTAGGATTAATCGGTTCAGAAAATTAATGAATGAAATGAATTTAGGACAAAGCATGACAGTAACGAAGAAACCGGGGATAAGCACCGGTTTGATGAGTCACTAGGCTCGGGTGTAAAAACCCAACAGACTTTACTTATGACAGTAACGAAACCGATAAATAAACCGCATTATACAAACTGAGAACATACTGTAACAGAGGAAGAAAAAGTGGTGACTAGACATGAAGAGGGCAATAAACCGTCCACAGTATGCAGTGTGCGCAGTTTGTATATTCACATCATCTTTTGCCAAGTCAGGATTTCTTACCCTCTCTTTTTCTATTTTCCTTTCCTTTCCTTTCCTGCTTTGTCAACTGCTGGAGAAGTTTTTCTGGCACCCACATAGATTTAAAGTCCATAGAAATAAAAATAGCAGAGAGACAATTGTATGCACAAACCAGAAACAACAAATCACAGCATCTCAGTCTGAGACAATAAAATCTATCAGCCCTCTATGCTAGTTTTTCTAGTGCAACGAAAGAAATCGTGTACCTGCTGAGCTCAGTGTGGGTTGTGAACCTTTGACTAAATAGGTTTCAGGATTAATAGGTTACCTGTGGAGCACTTCAACTGGTTACTGGTTAGGTTCAAAGTTCTTGCGGTTTAGGCTGCAAGCACATCGGTCCTTATTTTGTATTTATTTATTTATTTATTATTATTATTATTATTATTATTATTATTATTATTATTATGACTCAGCAAAAGACATGCTATGTCCATGAGTCTACTCAGGAAGGTTACCTGCAATGGTGCACACCTGTCCTGTTCCTCATTGTTTCTTGTTCATTTATGGAAGGAGTCTCCAGTGTCAGTGCATTAAGAGTCTTCAGGGCATTATTTTCATGATGTTTCATGGTAGATGAGAAAAAAAATAGAGATTTATAAAATATAAACATATAAATAACCTTAATGTGTACCTTTACATTTGTAATGCAGGATAACGCAGGTGGGTGCAGGTGAGGTCTTTTTTATTCACCAAAAGGCAAATGAAACAGAACCAGCAGAATCCCAAACAGAGAGACATCAGGTTGCATCCAAGCACTCATATTTACATACATTCATTCATTTTCTGAGATGTTTAATCCTGCTATAGTGGTGGGGAGGCTGGAGACTATCTCAGCCAAATCTAGGCAAAGGCAGGGTACACTCTGAACAGCTCACTAGTCCATTACTGAACCAAAGGTAAGGTAAGTCTGTTGGGCTTTTACACCCGAGCCTAGTGGCTCATCAGGCCGGTGCTTATCCCCGGTTTCCATAGCGTGAAGCGACCAGGAGTTCAACTCCCCCCCGGATGGGACGCTAGTCCATCGCAGGTTACCTTCCCAGTATATTTTACTGGTACCCATTTATACTGCTGGGTGAACAGAGGCACACTTGTGGTTGAGACCTTGCCCAGGGGTCTTAGCACTATGAGGGTCTCAGTGGGATTCGAACTCACAACCTCCCGATCATGAGCGCAGCACCCTAACCACTACACCACCGGCCCCACATTACAGGACCAAAAATACATACTTAATGAGGGGTAATTAGGAACAACAAACTACCATAATATGCAAGACAGTAAACAGGGGGTACGGAATAGAATGACGAAACTGACACCAGCACAAGGAGAGCATATAAAGTCATCATAGAAGTGCATTCATTCAGCCTGGGACTTGAACCCAGGACCTATAAAACGTATATCGTACATTAGTGCACACAGTGCCAATACTCAATATATGTTCTACCGTACTCTAATGTTTTATATACAAAGTGTTAACATAAATAAACCAGCCAGCCAAACTTATTTTCAAGAGTTATACTACCCCTTTAATAACTTTATTCACAGCTGGTACAGTCAGGGTGGTACAATGAATTGGAGTGAAAAGCCATTGCTTTCTGAGGGATTCACAACAAGGATTACAGCAGAGTCAGTGAGGGAAACCATCCATTTGCAATCATGTTTGCAGAACATTTTCTGCTCCTCTGACCATGCAAAATAGCCTTTCAAAATAAAAGCTCAACCATCTTTTTACAATAACAACACAAACACAACTTTAACAGTTAACTTTGTCTTTTTAGTACATTAAACCCATTCAAGGCAGAACAATCACACTATACTTACACTACGATATCCCCTAATTTAGCTGTATAATTTAGAGCAGGGGTCCCCAACACCCGGTTCACGGACCAGTACTGGTCCGTGGCTCATTTGATACCGGTCCGCAAACAAAATTTTTCATGGCACAAATTATAAATATATTTTATTAGAGCTTCCAGATCTTATTTTGAAAAACTGCTGTTTTTGGCATTGCCACAGAAGCACTGAAAGCCCTTCTTCCATTTCCAACCACATATCTTTGTGAGTCGGGGTTTTCTGTGGCAACACCCATCAAAACAAGACTACGCAGTAGACTCTAACTGGTCCGCGGAAACATTTTCTTATATAAAACTAGTCCCTGTTGCAAAAAAGGTTGGAGACCACTGCTTTAGAGAAAAGAATGGAACAAATTAAAAGAAAACAGCATCCAAGGGGACTCATGCAAATGTAAAATGTTACTCGTTTCTTCTGGAGCTTGGGACATTTCTTTGTGGGGTTTTGCCTGTGCTTGAGTGGGTTTCTTTTGAGCACTCTAGTTTCCTACCATAGTCCAAAATACAAGCGCAGTAGACTGATTGCCAGTTCACAGTTGCCACTAGGTGTGACAGTGAGTGTAAATGGTTGTATGTGTGTTGGCCCTGTAATGCCCTGACAAGCTGTTTAGGGAGCACCCTGCATTTGCCCAGTATTAAATGAGATGGGTTCCCACCACCCCGTGACCTTAATTAGGAATAAATGGCTTGGGGAAAAAAAAAAAAATAATGTATCATCAACTTGTATGAATCCTGTTTGCCATTCATGATGTACTGGGCCATTTTGATGCACCCTGTTCTGCACCCATGATGAATTTGGGCACACCCAAGGATTATTTGGAATAGCCAGTTAGATTGATGTGAAAGTTTGAGCTGTGGGAGGAAACCAAGTATCCAGAAGAACAAGTATACGGAGAACATGCATGCAAGCCGCAGACAAAAACGCTCTCGCCATCTAATTGGTTCAAACCCAGGACTTGCTGTGAGTTGAGAGTGGTCACTACCAACTAACCTTTTTACCGATCTTCTTGTTCCGTCACCTATAATCTTAACTGAAGGGAATATATATTTTTGTTACAATGTGCAAAGCTAACGGCAATGCTAATGTTGCAAATATCCATGTCTAAGGACACGTAAGGTAGGTGCATTGGTGCTGTGTGCTTACTCACTTTCTTATATATTTACCAGAGGTATTCAGTACTTTACCAATGTTACAGTCCATATCACTGCTGAACCCAATTTTAGTGCTGCATCTTTCAAGGGCAGCATTCGACAACTGCATGCATCACAATAGCACCACTAGGCTGTCTCATGTTGCAGGCACTTTTATATGCAGCATTTTTTTAAGCTTGTTGGAGCCTTCATTTCCCAATTTAGTCCAAGATTCATTGTGCATTGTCATTAAATATAATTTGATGTGTCACTGTTGTGAAAGTTGCTGGTGGCTATAGGAGCAGTGCTTTGAGAGGCAAGACTTCATCTAATGACTCAAATAATAATTTTTTCTTAGTCTGGACCAATTTATTTAACGCTGCTTGATCCATTGTCATGAACCAAGGCCACTCATTTCTTGACTATATTCTTCAAAAGATGCAGCACTGGAATTAAGAATCAGCCCCAGAATTTAGGCTAATCAAAAGCAAAACAAAAAAACAGGTGAGTAAGTTTAGACAATGCAACTGTGTTCAAAATAGCAGTTTAAAAAGGGGGCTAAAGCTCAAAATGCTTATCATAGCTTTTGTTTCCGTGCACAGAAATGCTTGGAGAACACAACACATTCTGTTCCATGTCAAAAGATGAAGAAAAATATATCAAAGTTGTGTTATTTCTTTAAAGAAATTGAAGAAAAGTGAATACTGTATTAGACTGTTCGAAGGTACCAGTGTCCGCTTTCTTCTTTACAAACTCAACCATCAGTGTATAAACTGAAAAATGTAAGGTTTTGTTTTCCTTTGAATCTCGGACCTAATATTTATTTGTATAAACACTGTTTCTGAGAGCTGCTGCACATCTGTTTTGCATGGGGTCAACCAACGTCTTGCACCTGTGAGTAGGTTTTCCAGCCCAGGATGATTGGACTGCATTTCTGTATTTCTTGGTTTTGACCCAGAAACTGCATTTTTTTTATGTCACCCTACAAGTTTTGTATTGAATTAAAGTACGGTGGCTGGGCTGCCGCTCCATAATGTTAATCTTGTTGGTCTGGAACCAAGATGTTTACTAGCGTGTTTGTGGGCGTTGTCTTGTTGGGACCCATTTAAATGGCATTTCCTCTTCAGCATAAGGCAGCATGACATCTTCAAATATTCTGATGGATTCAAACTGATCCAAGATCCCTGGGATATGATAAATAGGCCCGACACCCTAGTATGAGAAACAGCCCCATATCATGATGCTTGCGACACCATGTTTCACGGTCTTCACGGTGCACTGGGGTGTGATTTCAGAGTTTGGGGGTCGTCTAGGGAGCCACTAAACCCAAAATGAACAATCGGAATGATGAAAGTAAGCACGTCTGTTTTTCTGCAGTAGGACTCTGTGGGGTAACTTGCCGATAGCTTGGCTTCACATAGGCATCTTCTAATTGTAACAGGACTCACAGGTAACTTTAGACCTTCTTTGATCTTCCTGGAGATGATTGTTGAATCCTTGCCATTTTGTTTCTTCTTCGATCCATTTGAATGGTAGTTTTTCACTTTTTTCCACATATTTCAGGTTTTGGTTGCAATTTTAAAGCATTTGGGATCATTTTAGGAGAGCAGTTGATCATTTTCTGCACTTCTCTATATGTTTTCCCCTCTCCAATCAACTTTTAATCAAGGTACACTGTTCTTCTGAACAATTTCTGGAACAACCAATTTTTCTCAGAATTTCAAAGAGAAATACTCAAAAACCAGCATGTACATTTCCTGCTTTCCTTCCTTAAATAAGGACATGCACAATCGAACTCCGCACTGCTATTATTCTGAACACAGAGATTTCAATTAGTGATTCAATTACACAGAATCAGCAGCAGGCATATCATGACTGTAGGGTCTGTTGGATTCTATGACTCTACTACACCTGCTAGTCAATTAGTTGCCATGTAAAAATATCATTTCTACCAAAAACACTGATTGATCAGGTCAGTCATGTCTGATTGATATTATTTTGAACACAGTTGTATGTTTTTGAAATTATGTTATACATATAATATTCATTAATGTTGCCAAACTACTGTGATATTTACAGATTGAAATGCAAAAAGTCATTTCCTTAAATGGTTTTTGATGAGCTTATGTCACGCCACCCTTATGTGCATTCTGTCAGGAAATTTGAATGCTGCCTTTACTGATGGATGTGTTTTTTGTATCTTGGTTTGTCTTTCTCTGCAGGACAAGGAAGCTGATAAACCATGGAACGGTTCATTCTGTGCATGGTGCTGTTGGGGGGTTTGGTGCGAGGACAGCAGTGCCCAGGCCGATGTATCTGCCAGACCATCTCACCCACCCTGACCTTGCTTTGTGCCAAGACTGGACTCTTATTTGTGCCGCATACGATTGACCGCAAGACCGTAGAGTTAAGGCTCACAGACAATTTCATCACAGCTGTCCGTAGGAAAGATTTTTTAAACATGACAAGCCTGGTGCACCTGACACTGTCTCGCAATACCATAAGCCAGATTGCACCTCATGCCTTTGTTGGACTCAAAGCTTTAAGGGCACTTCACATGGATGGCAATCGGCTGACTGATATAAAGAATGACCAGTTGAAAGGTTTGGTCAACCTTCGCCATCTCATTCTGGGCAACAACCAGATCCACCATATTGACCCTTCCTCCTTCGATGAATTTGTAACCACTATTGAGGATTTAGATTTGTCCTACAACAACCTGAGAACGTTGCCATGGGAGGCTATAGCCAGGATGACCAACATCAACACACTTACTTTGGATCACAATCTTATTGATCACATAGGAGCTGGAACTTTCACACTGCTCACCAAATTGGTCCGCTTGGACATGACGTCCAATCGGTTGCAGAAGTTGCCTCCAGACTCCCTCTTCCAGCATGCTCAAGTACTGTCTGATCCTAAGGGTTCCTCTAGTTCCTCTAGGCTGACAGTGAGTTTTGGTGGGAACCCACTTCACTGTAACTGTGAGTTGTTATGGTTACGCAGGCTAACACGAAAGGATGACCTGGAAACTTGTGCCTCACCTGAACAACTCATGGACAAGTATTTCTGGTCTATTCAGGAAGAGGAGTTTATCTGTGAACCTCCACTTATTATCAAGCATCATTCCACTAAGCCATATGTGATGGAAGGCCAAGGTGTCACGCTTAAGTGTAAGGCCATGGGTGATCCGGATCCTACCATTCACTGGCGCTTCCCTGATGGAAAGCTGGTCCATAATAATTCACGTACCATCTTGTATGACAACGGCACTCTTGACATCCTGATTACAACCCTGAAAGACAGTGGGGCATTCAACTGTGTCGCCTCAAATGCTGCCGGGATTGCCACAGCAGCGGTAGAGATAAACATGATTCCACTACCGTTGTTTGTCAACAACACCAGTCACATGAAGGAGGCCGACCCTGGCTTGTCTGACATCACTACTTCAACCAAATCTGGCAATGATACCAAGCAACAGGACAAAAGGGTGGTAGTGGATGAGCTGACCTCCAATTCAGCGATGATCCACTGGCCCTCAGAGAGGCACATTCCTGGCATACGGATGTACCAGATCCAGTATAACAGTACTATGGATGATACTCTAGTCTACAGGTAAGGAAAATGGACCCATTTTTAATTGGAAAGTGATTGCTGACAATATAATCATAGCTCTTACCAGTTAAGTGTTATTGTCAGTGAAAGGATACCAGTGGAAATGTATAAATCTTAAATATGTTGTACGAGGACATCCTGAATCCTACCATTAGCTATGAAATTGGATTGTCCCAAAATAATTTTATTTTTCCCATAATACGTTTTAAACACACACACACACACACACACACACACCACAATGTAGACAATATACACACACAATATAGACTCCTGAATCCTTGTACACTCCTTTTATATACAGATGTAAAATTAAATGCATTCAAGTACTCAAGAAGTACACTTACCTATATCAGCTAATACAATTTCTCTTTCCAAGTAGACGAATGGATTTTATATAATAATTTTATCTGAGTACTGTATTTTCCGGACTATACGTTGCTTCGGAGTATAAGTAGCATTGGCCCTAAAAATGCATAATAAAAAACAAAAAACACATATAAGTTGTGCTGGACTATAAGTCACAACTTCATGGAAACTGTTTACCTTGGCTTGAAAATCTGTTGGCAGTTTTTGTGGTCCTTGCCCTGACAGAGGGGGTTGCTTTGCATGAAACGGTAACACCAAGAAAGTCCTCACACAAAGTCATTTCTATTCATTTCCTTGACAACTACCTGGACGTGGAGATGCAACTGCACTTTTGACAAGCCTCTCCCTGCAACATGTTGCTTAAGCACCCATGTGTGAGCTTGTTCCTCTAGCTGTGGCCATCTAGTTTTTAGCCCGAAATTAGTTGTTGTTTTTTTTGTTTGTTTGTTTATTTGTTTTCTTCATTGCAGTAATAATAATCTCTGCTTTTCTGCCCTCTTGTTGCCTTTTTGCAGTTGTGAGTATAAAAATAAACAGGTGAAATTATGTTTGTTATTATTATGATGAACAGAATTATATGTAATAATTTCACTGCCTGGACGTGGAGACGCAACTGCACTGTTGACAAGCCCCTCCCTGCAGCACATTGCTCAAGCACCCATATGCGAGCTCTGTCCTCTATCTGTGGCCATCTAGCTTTTAGCCCTCGACTAGCTTTTTTTTTATTTTCTTCATTGCAGTACTAGTAATCTCCGCTTTTCTCCGGTCCCTCACAAGTTTCTCATTCCCTCCAAACTTACTTCCTGCTGCTTAATTACCATTTTCTGCTGCATGTTTCACTACTTACAGCTTGTAATCCGCAGAATAGGTTCATTTATTATTATTATTTTTTTTTTTTTTTGGGGGGGGGGGGGGTGCAGGATGAGCAGGTACTGGTACTCAAGCCTACACTGCCTTCTTGTGGTTGTGAGTGTAAAAATAAAAAAACATGTAAAATTATGTTTGTTATTATTATGATGAACAGAATTATATGTAATAATTTCTCATATAAGTCACTCTGGAGTATAAGTCACACCTTCAGCCAAAATATGAAAAAAGTGCGACTTGTAGTTCGGAAAAATATGGTAATTATTTTGATATTGACAAGAGCTTCATGTCTATGAGCTTTTGTTTGCTTTAATAGCTGGCTTGGCTTTGCTCCCGTCTCAGCCATTGCTTTGTTATTGTTCTGTTACCCTGCTGTGTTGACCTGTTTGTTGTTAAACTTTAAGTCAATCTCACAAACAAGCTGCATTTTACTGTTGTACGAATTTAGCGTGGCTATGACAGAAGGTATCGGCGTAGGTGTAGATGCGGTGGATTGTTAACAAAAGTTGTATTTTTGTGTTCATAAGTAGACTATGTACAGTATGTGTGTTGGTGTGTGTGTGTGTGTGTGTGAGAGAGTGTTTGTGTCAAATTCTGCAATGTTCGTACGAAGTCAACACAGGAATTCCCTGTATTATACTTCTTTGATATACGGTTGACGTATGATTGCTGTTTGTACATGACATGACGTACAGCTGATCAATCTAATGCTGTCAAAAATTTTTGTACATTTAACATAAGGCACCCATAGAAGTATTGTGTAACAGAAAAACCATGAAAAACAAAAACCCCATATGATTCTGAATTCATCAGATGACCACAAAAGGGTATGAAATTTGTATGTTGTGTTATAACACAGCTGAAAGGTGTCACTGAAGGGCATCAGGAATTACCTATGAGACATAATTGTGTGTATATATATATATATTTTTACTTTTGTTATTTGCTCTACCAAAAAGTATTGAGCACTCTCCTACGGAAGGATCTACTCAGAAAATCCTATATATATATATACAGACGCTCCCCGACTTATGTTTTTAATTGGTTCCAAATGTAAGTTGAAAGTGAATGTAAGTTGTTACAGTGATGTATGACACTCATACTGCACAATACATCCATAAATACCATTACCGTATTTCATAAAATACCTCTAAATCAATTATTATAAACATAACATTGTAAAATAATATCAAATATATCAAACAATATCAACGTTACTTTCAAATAAATTAATTCAAGCAAAATAATTTCAAATTGATACATTTTAATCAAATTCACTCATCAAATATCAAATACAGTATCAATTATAACCTTTAACATTCTCTATGATGCGATCTTTCTGCTTGTACATGGTTCCGATTCGACATGGTCGATGGATGAACACTTTACATTAAGCTGAGCCGACTCACTTTACATGAAGCTTAAAATAGCCAACCAACACTTACAATATGTGAGGCACTCAATACCGAAAGTAGTGCAATTGCTGTGCTTGAAGGCGGGTTATATGGACTTTCAGTTTTTCGAGTGAGCAAGGGTCCGTTGAACTCGTTTAGTACTCAGCCTGCACTGATATGAATCACCAGCAGAGCAGAGTTCGCTTTCATTTTACAACTCTCTTTGCTTAACTGAGTTATGCATGGTAGATAGCGCCGATCCGAGCAGATAGTTAATTCATCTCTGTGTATGAGACTTGCACCCATGCTAGTAGGCTTACGCCTCTGACCAATCATATTTGCTTAAGGTTACAAAAGTCTGCAAAACAGTGTAAACACAAAGATCACAGAGACGACGTCTTAACACAAGGGTAACATGCTTTATATGTATGTATGTATGTATGTATATATATATATATATATATATATATATATATATATATATATATATCTGAAATGGGAAGAAGGAGGGGCACGTTCAGTCTGTCGTTTGTAAACAATGGACGCAGTGTCATTACGTCATTGCGTCATTACGTCAGCGTACTACGTAGGTAAGTCTAAACTCAAAATTTGACTTTTTAAAAAAAAAAAATTAAACATGTAAAATCGAAAAAACGTAAAACGGATGAACATAAGTTGGGGAGTGTCTGTGTGTGTGTGTATATATATATATATTTGTGTGTGTGTTCGTGTTCACAACTTTATGACAAGAGTCTATGATGACATTTTCCACTACACAACAAGTGAGTTTCATAAGGCATGGCCAGAACTGTCCTAGGAATGAATCCACCCTTTTTCCACTTTTGGACCTGTTGTGTGAAATATGTAACAGGACCTTTAATTGCCACGGTTTAAACTGTTAAAAGGTTTAAAACTTACTTCTTCGTTGTGAAGTCTTACCATGCATTTAATGTCTTTGTAGTACATCCAATGTAATGGGAAGACCATTTAATGGCACACTGGACAACCGTGGACTCCATGTTCATCTGTCACTCACTCTGTCTGTCACAATATCCTGCTCCAGGTAGATGGAAGGCCAAATGGGGCAAAAAAATAAAATAAATAAATAAATCTGCACGAGTTTTTAACTCCCCCACAGAAAGAGATCCATTGTTCTGCACTACTCTGTAAACCACAGGAATGCTAACTAGCGATAGAGTGTTGAGGATATTCATGATTCAGCAAAATGCACTACATATTTGTCAGTTGTACCATATGTCTTGTAGTGTTAGCTGCATAGGAAAAAAATCATACTATTTTCAGGGAAGAAAAAAAAATCAATTTGCAAAAGTCATGCAGCTTTTAATCACTAATTTACTGGCTCATTAGCTGCTTACAATAACCTTAGCTCACACAAATCAGACAATATGTCACAATTAAACATGAGCAAGTGTTGAACTTAAGAGCAAATGACATCCATTCTGCTGAAACATGACATGCTGTTATGAGCTTCCAGAAAAAGGGGAAAAAAAAAAAATCAAATGAAAGGGACAGATATGAAACAAGTAAAGGGTCTCTGGTGTCCTGTTGCAATTATTCCCAAAAATAAAGGAAAATAAATAAGTAATGCTGCTGATACAAAGAAGAGTGCTTCTCTCATAACCCAAAGTAAACTGAACAAAAGATTTAAAGGCAGGTTGTAAAATAACTTCTGTGCGCGTTCGTGCGTGTGTGTGTGTGTGTGTGTGTGTGTGTGTGTGTGTGTGTGTGTGTGTGTGTTTGTTTGTCTACAGGTAATGCTCAAAAAATTAGAATAGAATGAAATATGTCAATATTTTTGTCGTTCAGTACAAAAGGTGAACCCATATATTACCGTCATTTCCGGACTATTGAGCACACCTGAATACAAGCAGCAGCGACTAAATTTAAAAAGAATTTGAACATATATAGGCCGCACCTCTTTATAAGCCATGGGTGTCTGTCTCACTCTTGCTAGAGCACCCCCTGGAGGCCATTAGCCCAAAATATATATATAAATATATATATATATATATATGTATATGTATATATATATATATATATATATATATATATATATATATATATATATATATATATATATATATATATATATATATATAGGTTAGCCGCATCGTTGTTTAAGCCACAGGGTTCAAAGTGTGTGAAAAAAGTAGCTGCTTATAGTCCAGAAATTACTGCATATAGATTCATTAACTAAGCCTTTATTTCTTCAAATTGTGATGGGAATGGTTACCAGATAAAGAAAACTCAGAATTCTGTGTCTCAGATAATGTGCAAAAATTAATCATTTGAAAGACATGGCATCACAACATAATCAGCTATCTACCTCAAAACACCTGCAAAGATTTCCCTGAGCTTTTAAATGGTCTCTCAGCCATTGCTAAAAATACTGGTATCACACAGTGTTATATCTAAGTATATTCATTGAAAGATGGGTGGAAGGAAAAGATGTGGAAGGAAAAAGTACACCAGCTAAAGGGATTTGTATAATTTGTGATGTGATGGTGCTGGTATTGAAAGGTGGATTAAATACGATAAGTTCCACTAAAGGTCTAGGCACCAAATGCATGGCCCACAACTGATATATACAGTTGTGTTCAAAATAATACCAGTCAGACATCCCTAACCTGACCGATCAGTGATTTGGTTAACATATGTATTACATGGCAAATAATTTACTTGCAAGTGTAGTCGAGTAATAGAATTCAACATAACCAACAGTCATGGCATGCAGTGTCATGTAACATGCCATTAAACATCAAAATGTAAAATGTAAAAAATAAAGTTCAAAATAATAACTGTGCAGTTCAATTAGTGACAGCATTCATTTCTTGGAGACCAAGTGCCGATTATTGTCCTTATTTAAGGAAGGAAGGAAGGCAGTAAATGTTGTACATGCTAGTCATAGAACATTTCTCTCTGAAATTTTGAGGAAAATGGGTCGTTCCAGACATTTTTCAGAAGAACATCAAACCTTGATTAAAAACTTGATTGGAGAGGGGAAACACATACAAAATTGTAGAGAATGAGAGGCTGCTCAGCTGAACTGATCCCAAATGTTTTAAAATGGCCACCAAAACCTGAAAGATGTGGAAGAAAATGAAAAACTCCCAATTGAATGGAGTGAGTAAGAGTCAAAATTGCAAGAATTCAGCCAACAATCAGCTCCAGGAAGATCAAAGAAGGTTTAAAGCTACCTGTGAGTCCTGTTACAATTAGAAGACGCCTACGTGAAGCCGAGCTATCGGCAAGAATCCCCACAAAGTCCCACTGCTAAAAAAAAGGATGTGCTGAAGGGGTTACAATTTGCCAGAGAGCACTTGACTGGAATAAAGAGAAATTGTACAATATTTTGTAGACTGATGAAAGTAAGGTTGTTCTTTTTGGGTCTAGTGCTTCCCTAGACGGCCTGCAAACTCTGAAATCAAGCCACAGTGCACTGTGAAGACAGTGAAAGATGATGGCGCAAGCATCATAATATGGAGAATGTTTCTGATACTACGATGCCGGGCCTATTGAAGAGGTCGTGCTGCCTTATGCCAAAGATGAAATGCCTTTGAAATGGCTGTTGCAACAAGACAACGACCCCAAACATACCAGTAAACAGGCAACATTTTGGTTCCAGACCAACAAGATTGACCTTATGGAATGGCGGCAGATCTCCGGACCTTAATCTAATAGAAAACATGTAGAGTGACATCAAAAAATGCAGTTTGCAGCAAAACCAAGAAATACAGAAGAACTAAGGAATGTGGTGGGGCCGGTGGTGTAGTGGTTAGCGTGCTGTGCTCATGATCAGGAGGTTATGTGTTACAATCCCAGTTTGACCTCCACTGTGCTGTTTGAATATTAGTTCAGAGATTCAAAGGAAAACAAAGTCTTACATTTTTCAGTTTATACACTGAATGTCTGAGTTTGTAAAGTGAAATGCAGACACTGATATTTTTAACAGTCACTTTTCTTGAATTTATTCAAAGGAATAACAGAACTTTGACATTTTTTTCTTTTCATGTTTTGATTTAGAACAGAATGCGCCGTGTTTCCAATTGATTTCACATTGACACAAAACAATCCCATTGTTAATACCGTTTAAATGACGCATATTTGTGTCTATATGATCATTAATGTGTGTGTGTGTGTGTGTGTGTGTGTGTGTGTGTGTGTGTGTGTGTGTGTGGAAAGCCTTTGTATTAATTTAGTTTTTTAGATGCTTGCTTTGTGCAGTGAATGCTGTTAATTACCGTATTTTTCGGATTATATGTTGCTAAGGAGTACAAGTTGCATCGGCCAAAAAATGCATAATAAAGAAGAAGAAGAAGAAGAAGAAAACATATATAGGTCGCACTGGACTATAAGTCACAAACTCATGGAAACTGTCTACCTTAGCTTGGAAACCTGCTGGCAGTTTATGTAAAGTTGTTGTCCTCGCTCTGATATAGAGGCGGTTGCGTTGCATGAAGCAGTAACACCAAGAAAGTCCTCAAGCAAAGTAATTTCTATTCATCTCCTTGACAACTACCTGGAAGTAGAGACGCAACCACACTTTTGACAAGCCCCTCTCTGAGGCACATTGCTCAAACCATATGTGAGCTCATTCTTCTAGCTGTGCCTATCTAGCTTTTAACCCGTGATTAGCTTTTAGCCTGCAATTAGCTTTTTGCTCTTGATTAGCTTTTTTTGTTGTTGTTGTTTTCTTCATTGCAGTCATAATAATCTCCACTTTGTTTTCTCTCTTGTTGATTTCTTGTAATTGTGAATGTAAAAATAAACATGTGAAATTACGTTTGTTATTATTATGACGGATTATATAATAATTCCACTACCTGGGCATGGAGACACAACATCCCTGCAGCACGTTGCTCAAGCACCCATGTGTGAGCTCGTTCCTCTAGCTGTGGCCATGTAGCTTTTAACCCGCGATCAGCTTTTCTTTTTTTTTTTTTAATTATCTTCATTGCAGCAGTGGTAATCTCCACTTTTCTCCAGTCCCTAAAAAGTTTCTCATTCACTCCAACCTTACTGTCTGCTGCTCTATTACCATTTTCTGATGCATATTTCACTACTTGCAGCTTGTAATCCACAGAACAGGATTTTCTTTTTGTGGACGTTTCTTCAGTGGTGGATGCCTGGTCACTGGTACGCAAGCTTAGAGTAGCTCTCTTGTGGTTGAGAGTGTAAAAATAATAAACATGAGAAATCATCCCTTATTATTATGACTAACAGCATTATATGCAATAATTTCACATACAAGTCGCTCTGGAGTATAAGTCGCACCTCAGGCAAAGTATGAAAAAAATCATGACTATAGTCCAGAAAATGCAGTAAGAAAGTTATGCCATTCGTTCATTTATTTTCTAAACAGCTTAATCTTAATTAGATTTGCGGGGAGGCATCTTTTCAGACACTGGGCGAGGCAGAGTACACTCAAGGCAACTTGCCAGGCCACCACAGAGTAGAAACACGCTGATGGCACTGTAACTTGTTCATTGTTTTCAGGTCATGCTAAAAGAAAACATATTTAGAGAAAAAAATAAATAATGCGGTTGGTAAAGCTGGTTAAAGAAAGTAATATTGATATATAAAACAGGTTGTGGTAAGGTGCTGGATTACTGATCCAAAGGTCGGGGGTTCAAACCCCACTATCAATGTTTTGTCACTGCTGCCCAACCACACCACACCACACCCTACCCTCAGCCATGTCTCTCACTGTTTGTGGTAAAAGGTGTCAAAGCATCATTGCTGATTTTCGTAAAGAGGAGCTGCATAGCCGTCAGCATGTTTCTGCCCTGCAGTGGCCTGGAGAGCTGTCTAGGGTGTACTCTGTCCTTGCCCAGAGTTAACTGAGATGGGTACCAGTCTCCTCATGACCAATACTAGGATTAAGCGGTTCAGATAATGAATGAATGAAAGACAGGTTGTGATTATGAAGTGTCAGGAGCGTCAAGCGTTCTTCATAGTGATGTTTTAGGGGACAAAATCAAAGCGAACCACAAAACACAGTTCTGAGAATTATATGTAATATTTTTATTACCACAATTTATGACAACAGATTTAATAAATGCAATAGTTGCAACCTTATAAAAAATGACTACGATTTGTTATTGCTGCCTGTTATATTTCCTGAAATGTGTAAACAGAGAAGTCTATGATGTCATGTATTCAATTTCCAAAGCTAGTTTTAGTAAAGTAAAAGACCATAAAATGATGAATTGATGTGTCATAAACGTGTGATGGATGAAGTTTGCTGTACGTCCTCACGTTCACACAATGCATCTTACATCCTTGATTGCTCATGCATGTTTGCTTATAAACATATTCTAAAATAGATTGACTCTTTGGGATAACAGCATATGGGGGATTTAAAAAGGAAACAAAACAAAAATGATGCTAATTGTGTAGCTTTTCATTAAATAAAATGTTTTTTTTTCTGTTTTTAAGCTAAGAAGGTGGCAGTACACACCTTATACAAATTGCCCAAGTGTCATAGAGCCGGGAAGCTGGGAGAGAGTGTGTGTGGGTGGGTATTGCCAGGGATTCTTGTACGAGCATGTTAATCACGAGCATCTCAATATTGGCAGTTGTAAAGTGTTAGATGTGTGAATGTGTGGGGGAAAAAAAAAAAAAAAAACATTTAGTGAGAGCCTTTCTTAATAAAAGAAATCCAAAGCAGGGTGCTTTTAAGGGATTAGCATAAAAAGCATGTAAATTAGCATTAAATGAAAACTGGGTATAAGTTGCTTGTAGTTGTATGTTTGAATAGATGTTTGGCATGATGCTTTCTCGCAAGATATTTTTACATGCCATTTATGCACTCAAGTCTAGTTAAAAGAGAACATGTGTGCTGTTGTTTTCATCTGGAAATGGGGTCGTGCTAGTAAGTGTTGATTTACATCAAAAAAAAAAAAAAAAAAACACTAAAAGAAAAACCCTTGATAGGAAAGTTCAAGCAGTTTGACAGGCACTATGTATATGGGGAAAGTATTGCCCAGACTGTGTAGGAGAGGTCTTACTGATTTGAAATAATGCCAAACCATGTAGGAGGATACTGTAACATACAGTAAATGTAACCTACATAGCGTCGAACACTAGTATGAGCTTTTATTTGCATCAAGATGTAGTTATCGCCTTGGCAAACAGAATAAAGGATTTCTAATTTAAAATTAAAATGTACATCCAGCTCCTTACACTGCTATCACACAGTATTTACATTTGTAGCATTTGGCAGACGGCGTTATCCAGAGCAAATTAGATTTTTATCTCACAACTATTTATACAACTGAGCTGTTGAGGATTAAGGGCTTTGCTCGAGTGGCAGCTTGGTGTTACTGGGGCTTTAGTCCCAGACTTTCTGACCAGTAACCCAAGGACGTAACCACTGAGCCAACACTGCATCTTTGCTTGAGCCTGGGCTTGGATTCCCACCCAGAATTTCAAATGTTTCCTGATGGGTTCTTGGGTTTCCTTGTACCTCCCAAAAGGTGGATGGGCCATGAAAAAAATTCCCAAGATGTGTATGAAGGGTCTGCATGTTTCCATGTGGCTGATTGCCATCTAATAATGGGTAATGGCGTTTTCTGTTTCTCCACATCCACCAATATAAAGAAATAACTCGACTAGACTGAACCCGATTTGCATATGTGTCAAATTCGGTTATTTAACAGCTTGGTATCTGACAGATGGTAATACTGAGTATCTGATCTGCTCATCACAAGTCTAGACGTGTAACACATCTCCTGTGCAAAATTTAGAAATTTTTTACAAAGCATGAGTAAACGGTAGCTCCGCCCGGTCACAAGCCTTAGGTGTTCATTAGCATTTTTGGATAAAGGTGCCCTCATATTCTGCATATTACAAGCTCATTTCTCTTTGTGGATAATATGTGATCTCATCAGAATGCAACCAAGACTAGACCAAACAGTGGAGATTGGGAAAATAGCCAAATATCTAAATGCATGTCTAGCCAGATGATAATCAGAACTTCAACCTTCCTGCAAGGTGCATTTGTATCTATAATTAATCTGCCAATTTCCACCTGTGTGTATTTGTGGTAGCACTGCAAACACACTTAAGAAATGTATTTCCACTCATGATTTATTTCTAATCAAAGCTGTTATCATTCTGTCCTTCTTTGTTTCTCCATCACTCTAGGATGATACCGTCAGAAAGCAAGACATTCCGGATCAATGACCTGGCAGCAGGACGTGAGTACGATTTGTGTGTCCTCGCTGTGTACGATGATGGCATCACTTCACTCACTGCCACCCGAGTGGTGGGCTGCGTCCATTTCCGCACCGCACCTGAGACCGGACACTGCCAGTTTGCCCAAGCACAGTTCCTAGGTGGCACCATGATCATCATCATTGGTGGTGTCATTGTGGCCTCTGTACTCGTCTTCATCATCATACTGATGATTCGTTACAAGGCATACGGCACAGCCGATCCATCCAAGGTCAAAGGTGGAACCTATGGAAGCGTACACCAGTCAGGTCGCTCCACAACAAAGAAACAGGAGCATGTGGGTGAATCTCCACATGGCACAGATTGCCATGCTATTGCTCTACTTAGCCTTGAAAATGAGACTCAAGATGAAGCGAAGGCATTGACACCTCCAGATTATTCAGAGGTGGTAGCGATGGCCCTCATGCCTGCTCCACCCATTCCACCATCTCGCAGGGCAAGTTTAGGAGCCCCACCTTCAGATGATGCCCAGACAGACAGCAGCTTGACAGGCTCAACCATGTCGCTTTGCCCCATGGGTACTACCACAAGTGAAAGGGACAGGAAGCGGGCACCAGTGGCCATTGGGTTGCTTCCCGGTGAGCTGGCCAGGGCAAGGCACCGTTTCTCTTTTGATGGGGACTACACACTCTTCCAGAGCCACAGCTACCCAAGGCGGGCCCGTGCCCGGCGTCACAAATCCAGCTCACAGCTAGATGTCTCGCCTCCCTCTGAACGGCGCATCACGTTCAGCAGCAGCACTGAGTGGATGCTCGAGAGTACCGTGTGAACAAACGCAAACATACTGGAGTCCAAAATTCAAAATTTGTCAAAAACATTTTTTTTCATCAGTTATCATTTTAATCAGTCATTCCATTCTTTTCTTTTATACCACTTTTTTTCACAGGGCTCTGGAAACAAGTCTCGCTGACTATGGGTGGGAGATGGGGTAGGTCATGGACGAGTCACCAGTCCATTGTAAAGCTAACACAGACACAGACAGCCATTTTTACAGTTCCCCGTAGTCCATGTGGCCACATGGTTCCACAGTGTTCCTGCAATTTTTTTCATCTTGATTAGAAAAGAAAAGTCATGATGAATTATTGAAAGCAGTAAAATCCCTCATGTATTGTAAACATTCTGGTCTTAGAAAATATGAATAGCTTTATCTCTGACCACTTTCAACAAAGAACAAAACAGCCTGCTGCCCCGACTTTTGCGCCCAGAATATCAATCCCAATACACAGTACGGTTCTACTTCTCAGACAAACTAGAACATTCTTGCAACATCAATTCCGTTTTATATGATTTGTGTATTCCTCCTATTCCTGAGCCACTTGAAAACCGCTTCCAGGCGCAACATACACACCCATATCCATTTTCCTTGTGTCTATCACAGCCTTCCACATTGGTGTCTCACAGGATTTATTACACTGAAGCTACTGCCAGTTGCAATGGTTTTAGAGTAATAGCCACAAAGGCTGGAAAAAGGATAAAATAAAACTAAAAAAAAAATGCTCATTTAACCCCAAAGCCCACATCCTTCTAAAAATATTCATTGTGAAAGGATGTTGGTTTGTGTATAGAATGCATTCGTGTAATGGTGCACAGTCCCCTAGTGTCAAAGTGACCCTAAAAACAGGCCGAAGTGTTTTGATGTACCAAAATAAGATAAAAAAAACCATGATTTTTGGTCAAACACATGAGGGTTTTAGCAAGCTTTATGCTCACCAACCACCTCAGAATCTCACAGTAGTTAAAAATAATAATAATAATAATAATAATAATAATAATAATAATAATAATAATAAAATAAAAAATGTAAAACACTTTCACAATCAGTGATTTTTTTTAATTATTAATATTTTATATATAAAATGATATTCCACTCTTATTGTTGAGATCAACATTGCTCAAACTTGTCTCATCTACTGCCTCACCCACTTTGCATTATTAATATTGTTGGGGCAGAGCAGTGGTGGTCTAGTGGTATAGGGTGCGGAATCGCTGATCCTAAGGTTGGCGGTTCGAGTCCCACTCTCCACAAAGTTGTCACTGTCCCCCCAGTGCAGCTAACTGGGTTATCAAAGGCCAGCCATGTCTGTTACTGTCTATGGTGTGAGGTTCATGTAAAAGAACCATTGCTGACTTTCAACAAGAGTAGGCTGCAAAGCCATCGGCGTGTTTCCGCCCTGCGATGGCCTGGTGAGCTGTCCAGGGTGTACTCTGCCTTTGCCCAGAGTTGGCTGAGGTGGGCGCCAGCCTCCCCGCGACCCTAATTAGGATTAAGCAGGTACAGAAAATGCCAATGAACTGAATATTGTTAGGGTTGTTTGTTTCCCCCTCATGTATCAGTTTAGGTTACATGACATCGCGCATTGGACAGCAGTGAGAATACGCTAGCCTGGCTAAAGTACTCTATTTTCTTATTGCTAAAAAGGTTTAAAGTTTTCAGTTTTACTGTCATATACAGGTAACAATGGAACATCACTATTGGCAATGAAATTCCTGGACTCTGAACCCCCTAAAATTATCCTAACTTTTCATCACCACTAACAGCACTGGAAGTTAACACACAGCACTACTTGCTCAAGTTTCACGGATGTTAACATCATAAACAAAAATAAGCGGATAAGATCTCAGACTTGGTTACCTGATCTACCAAGATCTCGGACCTGGTTATCTCCATGTCGATGTTCCAAATAGTCACATTTCAAGGATTTTTTAATATACTTTTTTAAGAGAGACTATGATGCACTTGTTCAACCAGTTAAATACTTATTCTGTATATAAGATGCAAAAGTCTGAATCCAAAACATCATGTGGGAGTATTCTGTAAAAATAAAATAAAAAAAAAAATCTTCAGCACAAATCTTTTGGCCTTTTTGGAGTTCAGTTGTGATTAATGGAAAATACATGCACATATACAGTGGTACCTTCTCTAACAAATTTAATACAGCCTGAAACGATTTTTTTTTTAATTTATTTAATCCATCCTGAAACGGGGCCTGAAAGGTTTTTTTGTTTTTTTTTTTCCTTCTTCTTCCTAGAGGGGGAGTCACATAAAATAATTAAGAGTCACTGCACAAGATGTTCTCGGAGCGCGGATGAAAACGCGGAAGAAAAGCCATCTCGAGGAGAGCTCGTAAAGTGAATTTTTGCTCGTTGGACAGAGCAGATTTTTGGTGGATTTGAAGCTCATATCATGAAAAACTCGTTATAAGGGACATGTGATAGATGAGGTACCACTATATATATATACATATATATATACACACACACACACACACACACACACAGGAATCCCTCACTTTCTGTGGTTAAGTGGGACTGAGATCCCCCCGCGACTGTCGAATTCCACGAAGTAGGATCAAACCCCTGACTGATGTATACGTACATGTATATGTGTATATAATATCAATAAATACATATTCAATGCTATAACTGCTTATAATAACAATGAAACATTCAAAAATAATGCAGAAGATATAAATATACTATAAATACACTCACTCATATGCGCTCTTCACATAAAAAGGCAAGTAGTTTTGATGTGTGTGTGTATGTGGGGGGGGTGTTTATTGCTTTTGTTTGTTTGGGTTTCTTTTTTTTGCATAATTGGCTTTGTTTTTATGGCATTCTTCTTAACTTTTCCCCTGTTCTTCCTTAATTTCCTTATCCTTTAATTCGATGAATATTAAAAAAACAAAAAAAAAAAACAAAACAAAAAAAAACGTAACTAACGAAAAATAA